>JAYESD010000194.1:0-103676 GCA_036927565.1 Tuctoria greenei | reverse complement strand
TTATTGTATATATTGATTTGTAATGAGCCCACATATACATGTGTATGTGTGTAGTATGTTTTCATTTCTACTTTCCTATTTATTTTTGTTTGATTCATATTTATTTTATAGTGTGATTCTTATTTAAATGTACACGTGTTTGTATTTACACATTCATTTGCCTCGATTTTTATTAACGATCAACATTTGTTAAATATTTGATTAAAATTTTTAATTCAGAGTGATTTTTATCTTTGTTTAAAATTCGAGCTGGGACAGATCTACCCCACTTAAATAGAATCTCGTCCTCGAGATTCGAAAAATGTCTTAGGTAGGTATTGATTTATTTCCTAAGGTCTCCTTTACTGCCTTGAGATGGTCGTTCCTTTGAACTCGTCATCACTGTACTGTAACCGTTCTTGTTTATCTTGCCACAATGTCGCGTATTTGTACCACTAGTTCTCGATATGCGGCATCAGTCTGTTGATCCATTGCATCAAGCAGTACTTGCCCTTTAGGACTTTGTACCTATCTTGCCCGTGATTGCACACCTCGAGGGCGCGTGTATCTAACATCCTTGTCAGGTACTCACGGTATTAGGTGGTGGCTCCTATTGTGTTAACTAGTCCGACTGGTCATGGAGGCAACATGCCTTAGTTCCAAAAATTCGTTTGTGCCCCACACCGGGGTCTCCTTAGGGTACACACAGTGAGTACCATGGTGGTGAATTCTCACAGTGCTTGCTTGTTTATTGTTATTGTTGACTGCCTCTAGTTTCAATTTCTGCCTCTTAGGATCTTTACTACGGGCGGAGCCACATAATGACGTTCTTTCCTTTCTGATCATACTAGTGTTGCTCGATATTCTGTAGGGTCTTGGAAGGTGACAACTTTAGACTTTGTGGGGTCCACTACCATGACTTTGGCTTTTAGGGCTTGTCCACAGAAGGTTTGCTTCTAGCTCCTCTACTGCTATCTTGCCCATACGACTCCAGAAGTAGACATGTGTTGGTCAGTACGAAGGGTGTCACCGTGAAAACTCGTATTTTCCACATTGGGTCATGAGCTCTGGCTTCATGATGTGAGCATATATGATCTTGAATTGGTATTAACTTGACCCCAGATCACAGGTGTACCTAACTCTCTTAACTGGTTAAGCAGTTCATTAACTCAAGGTGACAGGTAGTTACACTACTTCATCCGATGTTCGGCAGACAATGAGCGTCCTGAGTTGTTTTCCTTCCGCTTGACCACAACACTGGGGTTCCCTAAGGTGATGAACCTAGTTGGAAAATCCCTTCTCTTGTAGTTTACGGGTTTGTCTTTTGTGTTTGATCAAGCAATATGTGTCCATCTGATAGGATCTCTTTGCCCTCAGTGTTGCTTAGGGTGTTGATGTCGTCAGAAACTTCACGCCTATGTATGGTTCCATTCCTTGTAATCCTTCTAGATCTACATCTGAGCATGTATACATTTCCGACACTCATTCCATGAGCATAGCTTCCAAACTACGTGTCATGAATTCCATGGGAGCTCTTGCTGCTGACCTCTTATCATTATCTCAACATGATTCACCGTGGTGACCTTTCAGTTGGCACAAGGTGTAAATCCTTTGCTGGTGTGCCGACCGGTCCATAAGAGTATGATCCACACCATTTGTCTTATAGTCTTTTAGGTCTGCTAAAATCCTACCCCACTTAAATAGGATTTTAACTACTATATATATATATATATATATATATATATATATATATATATATATATATATATTCCTTTTTGTTATTCATTGGTGTGGGTTTATTATTATTATTTCTATTACCATTATTATTGATATATTTATATTTTATTATTAGTGGATTTGTTTTGTTTTGTTTGGTTTATTTATGTATTTAATTATTTATTTATTAACTTTGTGAGTTAACTGGAGTACTTGGATCGAGACGGGGTTTCTGCATGAGCAGTGTGCTCATGGTGAGCTCAGACAGAGCGTAGTTGTGAAAGGTGATTCTGCAGATCGAACAAGAAGTGAAGAGTGGAAGATTTTGTTTTGGTCGTTATTATTATCCTCGTACGTTTGCATATATATTAAGTTTTATATTGTGTATTCTTATTGATGCATTATATTTGATATACATATAGGCATACGTGCATAGGTATATAAATACACATAACCGTATGTATTTATTTTATTAGACACCCAACTTATCTTCTTTCATTCTATTATTGATCTGTGTTTGTATTAGAGCACACAATTGCACTCAATCAAAGAACCAAATGAAAACCAGCGAATCACACCCAAACATAACTAGATTACAAACTTATATATTATACTATTAATCGTTCTATTCATGACTTACTCTAGGTCACTATAGGCTAAGCCATTCTACTCAGGGGCACTACAGTCATTCTAGGATTCTACCGATGTAACTGAGGAATGTAGGGTTGCACGTGGTTGCTCTTCCACCAATCGTGACGTCGTTCTTGATACATGATGATGACATCTTCTAGTAGCCTTAGTAGGGTAATTGCTTCATTTGTCTTTATGTACTCTCTTGAATTGATTAATAGGTTGTTTGATTGATCGAATCTTAGAATAGTCTGGTGCAGATGTTGCACGGTTCCAACCTTGCATACCGCGTTGGAGTCCATCTTACCCTTGAATGATCCGGTGTATTGAGGGGGGTTGGTGAAATCATTGGTAGGATAAAGTTGAGTTTTCAACATAGGAGGTAAGTGCAGAAGGAACATAAGGAGAGAGGGATTTTTTAAAAATAGTTTTATACTTTTCAAAATATAGGTTCAGGAACTAGGATAGCACTAAGGTTTCGTCCTACGGCCATGTATGGCTCTGATACCACTCTGTCAGGACCCGCCTTTTGAGGGCCCACTCGTGCTTCTTGTATCAATCCCTGGATCAGTAGTTGGTACGCACAACAGAATAGATTGAGATCTATACAATGATTCTTTATTAATAATCAATATAAGTCTTACAAACATAATCTAGATTACATTGGACGTGGTCGGGGATGACCATCGAAATAGATAAATCCTCAAAAACAACGGAGCAGAACGGCGCCATGCCCAACAGGCAGACTTGGGAAGTAGGACTAGACCCTATTGTCATCCTCACACGCTTCAACTTCTTTGACTTGTGATAAAACCATATATAAAGCAAGAGTGAGTACATAAGGTACTTCGCAAGCCCTAACACTACTCAAGGGGAGGTGTTTCATGCATTGGGGCTCGTAGCAAGTAGAGGCCATACGGCTTAGTTTTGTAGAAAAGTATTTTTTGCAGGTTCTCTTTGAAAAGAGTTTTGCAATAAGAGGGAGAGGTAGTTGAATCAGTATTATTATAGTTGGCGGGCCCTGGGGGAGTTTCAGACCATCCCGCCAGTTCCCTCATTTTTTAAGTGAGTCTTCGGGCCCTTGGCCCTGACGACTCCGGCACGCATGCCAACTCTTTCCCAAAACACGGTGGCCTCGGCCACCCACACACACACACTTCAAGGAGTTGTACTAGTGCTAATCAATAGGAGTCCAAAGCATAGTGTGCCAAGACTGTAACAACAGCTATCCAGATAGATTAAGACTCTGCAGAGTTTGTACACTTTACCCAAAGGCTACATACTCTGGATCAGAGAGTAACGCACGCTCATCCAATCTTCCCCGAGTAACCCCACATTCACACCTCGGCCCAACGTAGGGGATATCTGGGCATTAACTATCCAGCCAGACACCGGGCGACCCTCTGTCTCCATGCCATTTCGTGGTCCACCGTGTCCTCCATGGCTCTACAGGTTTTCTCATGTGGCAGTTACCAGAAAGGTAGGGCGAGTCTTGCCCATATAGGTTTTGTGGTTGTATGAAATCACTATGTTGAGTTCAAATGAACCGGTCCTTATATTGGTGAGGCGGCTCCATCCGTCCTTGGCAAGAGGAATAGTTCGGAACACACAACATCGAACTAAACTGAAGTACTCAGCACATGGCTAGTCCGGAAAACATGGTCGTCGCACTACTACTGAAGCACTCAGAGCCAATCAGTGGATTACACCGAATACACAGTCGCAGCTGGTATACCTCTTAGGGAGCCCGCAGCATCCCATCACCATACCAAGCCGGAGCAGTCTCGACGGCGGCCAGCGGTGGCAAGCGGCAGTGAGCAGTGGCGCCGCATCGTGGAGGTGGGGGTTTGCGCAAAAATCCGGGAAAATCATCTTGCCTACACAGAGCTAGGCTCGAGGGAAGTACAGATGCGCACAAGGCTAGACCGGAGCGGCACCGACGACGGCCGGCGACGGGCGGTGGCGGCTGTGCACACCGGCGCGTCATTGATCTACATTTGCGTGCGTGTTCTCGGCAAACTAGTGTGTTGTGTGTGTGTGTTCCTGAGTGCGGTGAACGTGCTAGTGCACTCGGGCTAGCCGGGGCAACCCCACGGCGGCCGGCGACGAGGAAGGGCGTCAGACATGGCGGCGGCTCAGCGACGTCCGTTCTACCTTGCCCCTTTCCCAAAAGTAGTATCCCACTACGTAACACATGTCCAGGCTAAGATTACTGGCAATATGGGTTGAGCCGGAAGGGCCCCTAACTCGCCGGCGACGATGGTGCGTGGTGGCGCCGGTGAGGGACCATCAGGATCTAGGACACAGTGCTTGGTTCATCGAACCAAGTTACGTTCTACCTAGAACACGAGCTAGGGAAATGTATGGCGAAGGTAATCGAAGTACCTTGGTTTATCGGCGCGGGAATGACAAAGTTGCCAGCGACGGGGAAGAAATGGGGAGCGGCGGAATTTCGCTCAGAGAAGGCCGAGCATGCCCTGTGGAGCGCGGTGGGAGCAAGAGGGTGACTTGTGCTCGCGAATGGAGTAGGGAGGCGCCGTTTTATAGAGGAGAAGAGGCGGTTCGACGGGGTGGCGGTCGGCACTGCTTTTAGCGCGGCAAGGCGGTGCGCTGGTGTTCCTTGGCGCGCGAGTTTCTTCGGGGTCATGATGGCGGGGACGACGGGGCAGGCGTGATCATGGCGGTGAGGCGGTGCGGGCTGGCGCGTCGCAGTGCCGCAGGCGGCACCTCGCCGGTGTCCCATCGCGGGAAACCTGGAGCTGCGGTCGGGCGCGTTTGGGAAACGGGAGGAGGAAGAAAGGCCGGGTGCGGGCCGGGCCGTTGGAGAGGAAAGGGGTACTGGGCCGCATGCCAAGAAAAAAGGGAATAGTGCTGGGCCGCACTGGAGAGAAAGAGAAAATGGGCCGCGCCCAGTTTTGTTTTCCAATTTGTTTTTCTTTTTCTAATTTCAGTTTGAATATGATTCTAATCTGTTTTGCTTTGTTTTCGGGGCATCTTTGTAGGTATCTTATTTAAATATTTCCACTCTAAATTTTTATGAGGTCAGATTCAAATAAGGATCTAGTATGGCATGTTTTTGAATTATGGATTTTGTTCATAGTTGATAATTCATATTTGAGTGTAAACTTGAATTCTGATTTGTTATTGGATTCGAGTTTGAATTTTAATTCGTCCGCATTTACTTCTTGTTCGAATAATTTATTAGTCATTTGATTTATTATTTTCTTTATTGTGGTTTGGGTTGTTTTATACTCTCAATTTATTTATGAAAGTCATTTATCGTTTGCACTTATATACACATGTATAATTATATGTCATCATACATTTTATTTGTTTAAAACTGAATCTGGGTGCATTTTCACTAGTTCCCATATATGCGTTTTATTTTAATTTCATCTGTAAGCAAATTTGGTTTTAGACTTTCAAATGTTTACTTTATTTGAATCCATTAATTAATTAGCTGACAAACACACGTTTACATATATGTGTCACTTTGTTTATTTAGTCGCTTTCTATCTTAACCGTTGTACCTTAGGTTCGTAGTTGGTGTTGGCTTCATATTTTATTGGTTTTTGTTATAGGGTTCGAATCGACTCAATATTATATACATTTAATCAATTGTCTGGTCCCCTTTATTGTATATATTGATTTGTAATGAGCCCACATATACATGTGTATGTGTGTAGTATGTTTTCATTTCTACTTTCCTATTTATTTTTGTTTGATTCATATTTATTTTATAGTGTGATTCTTATTTAAATGTACACGTGTTTGTATTTACACATTCATTTGCCTCAATTTTTATTAACGATCAACATTTGTTAAAGATTTGATTAAAAATTTTAATTCAGAGTGATTTTTATCTTTGTTTAAAATTTGGGCTGTGACAATGCGACACTTCATCTTCCTCTCATCGGCCAAACAGCATCACACCTGCTGACACCATCACTACGTCACACCGTCAACACCATCTCCACAAAGCGCATTCCATGTTGCACCCGAGGTTTCTCCCTCCTCACAACCAAGGCACACTGCCTCTTCTTGGAAGCCTCTGTTTTGGTCATCTTGTCGATGATGATCCCCATCTAACCCGCCTGTCGTGCACTAGCTGCGCAAGCCCACAACGCGAGCATGTTCCCAGTCGTGCGATATTGCCTTCCTCTGCTGCTGCCGCCACCACTCTCCCGGAGCGGATGCACCCAGCCTGCTCCGCCCACAAGCTGGCTGGATCTGCTGCAGGAACTCTAGATTCGGCCGTCATCGCCGCCCCTGTCGACAATGACCACTACTCCTTGACGCAACTACCAGATTTGGCGATGAGAGCTCTCCTGTTGCCTTGCAGCCACCTTCCTGCAATTTTCTTGCAATGCTGGCAGCCTGCTCTGGTGGTGGCGCTGCTGGGGTGTGGCGATGAGGGGTGATGGCGGGCTGAGGTGTGGCGGCTGCCCGAGTCGCCTGCCAATGCGTTACATATTTCGAGAAACGACCCGAGGTCGCATGGCTAGCACCTCCAGGTGTGAGTGCAGGTGTCTCACCTTTCTCTTAAAGTATCTAAACGCTATCCCGTGTGTTAAAAAATTGCGCTACATATTTCCTGGGACGCTTCCAGAAGGTGGTCCCTACTACTACAAGATAGTGTCAATTTTAATGATAAAGCAGGAGGAGATACAAGTAAATGGCCCTGGAAGGCTACATACAGGAAAGAGAAAAAATCCTATAAAACAACAATGCTCGCTTGTGGCATCTTGCTTGGGTGTAGGATGCGGTGGCCAGAATGTTCACTTGCGGAGTGCGAATCCCTTCTCATAGCATGGATCAGATTGGAATCGTCTAGGAATGTGTCCCTCATCAGGGCATATATAATTATAAAGTAATTAGCCCTGAAAGATCATATTGTCCAAGCTAAGATCAACCCTCAACCCCAACATTAGAAATATATCCAACTGGTCCTAAACTAAATGAAAGGGAATAAACTCCAAAATGGCAGCAAAAGAAGTTTCTCGTATTTTTCTAGTATTTAACATTAAAAACATTAATATAAATAGTAATTTAGTAAATAAAAATACTAAAAAAGTAAAATATAATATAAAAGGTTGAAACTCATGCTTTGAAAACCAAAGAAGCAAAGCCACATTTGGCATGACCCACTTAATATAAATAGGTTTCCAACTTACAGATTTTTTGCAGCAGATCAATAGCCAAGATGAAAAAAGTGGGGACAGAGGATTGTTAGGAATAGAATAAGGTGGCCATAGGATTTAGCGGTCGGTTACGGTTGTAACTGACCTGATCTCCTTCCCTCCCCCAAGGTGTTGACCGGGACACCAAATCCCCAACAGAATCTGTTGGGTGGGGCTCCCTGGGGCACTTCCTCCTCTATATAAGAAAGGCAAAAGCACCCTAATCAATTATTCAATCTCAGATACGCTAATAGTCAAAAAACTCAGAAGGATAGATCCCCTAGAGGAAGGAGTCTCAGGAAGGCTTCACCGTTCATCTGCTCATTCGACGCCAGCGCTGCTCCAACGTCGGTGGAGGTGCTCTAGCCCTCCCGGCAGACTCCAATGGCCACCAACACCTCTGCTGTGGAAGGTATGCCTAATCCTAGTAGATTAGATTAATGTTGATTGGTGATTGCTATGTGTTCTTGCTAATTAGCCGAGTCTAGTCCTCAATTAGGCACTAAGCACTCATCCTCAGTTTATATCAGGGATCTCCCTAGCGTATCCCCTTCTGATGTTGTATCGATTCTCCAAGTGTACTACATAATAGGACTTTTCTATCCTCGAGGCTCTTTGATCAAGTTCTGCACAAATAGGTACTCCCTCCGGTGTACAAAAAATTATCGTTTTGGACATGTTCTCGCATACCAAGGAAGCATTAAATACATTTCTTTCTTTTACAATACAACTCTCCTTAGTAGTCTGAGTGGTCTTCTTCACGTTTTTACAGCCAATCTGATGCAGGTTCGATTCCTAGGTACACGCTACCCCATTTTTTACACAATTTTCCATAGCATGCAGTGTAAAACGACAATTTTTTGTGCACTCTTGGCTCTAGTATAGAACGACAATATTTTGTACACCAGAGAGAGTAATTATCATGAATGCATTTCCGCTTGACAAAGGCACTTAGATTAATTGATACCAGTTCATTCATTCTGGGTGCTAATCTGTTAGCTAAGATTAATTGAAACTTATTGATTTTATATTTGGGTTATTTATTAATTTATGTATTATTACCAGCATTATCAGTTGACTAAGGTATCTTAGACTAGTCATCCGTCCTCGGGATGTATGCATGTTAATAGCTTTTGACTCAACAGTATGTAGTGACTAATATCATAGGAGAAATATCGGCCGGGTGCACATAGGCTAGTGTATGCACATATGCAATTGAATTGAATCCGCGTGGCCTAAAATCACCGCTGGGAGTTCCACATTGACTAATGTACCAAAAATCAGGGCATAAAATTACTGGCGCTGGTTGGAGTTACAAACAAATTAAGGGTGAGAATTGAAGTTATTTATGTAGTATTAATGCTTCATCCATGAGCGACATATTAATAAAGGGATAGACCCAATGCGGAAGCTCCCACACGAGGTGGGGTTTGGAGAAGAATTATACGAGGCCTGTCTTCGCACGATGTCGAACCCAATACCTCTTGACACCAACAGTGATGAGCGACATATTAATGCGTAAGCTATTTCAGAGCAGCCAACTACTTGGCCTAAACAACAATTGTTGCATAAAGTTTGCTTGTAGCAGGTAATAAAGGCGTGTTAGGTTTCAAAAACAAAATAATAAAGAAGGAAAAGGGGGCATGTAATGAACGAGTCAAGAGTTGACTTGGTAGATATGAAGCACATGTTGTACTCGTACAAGCAACGACTCACAACAAAACAATGGCCAAATGTGACCAAGTAAATATTGCCCAGCGGTTGTGTGTTGTTAGGTGAAAGACGATGGAAATGATATGATAATAAGCTCCGTAAGTGATATCCATCACTTTGTCAACTCTTCCGAACATAAGTTAACAAGAGTTTATATGAGGCTTATATAAGTTAACTCTGTTGTTTCTTCGTTACATGTATTAGCAGCCGTCAGTCAGAGAGACCATTTCAATCCATTGATGGGATCAACGTGCTTGACTTGATCCATGAGTTCACATTGCCATGAGCGGCTATATATACAAGCATTTCTGAGGCCTCCATCATCAAAGCATCAACAAGCCTCAAAAAAGAAGCTAACTACATATCCTGATACTAATAGAGGGCACAAATACACGACAGAGAGCAGGAAGCCAGATTGAATACTATGGCTTCAACCACCTGTTTCCTCGTTGTTGCTGTTCTTGCATTGATCGCTTCTGAGGCTATGGCCTCTGATCCAAGCCCTCTTCAAGACTTCTGCGTCGCTGACATGCACTCTCCTGGTATGTATTAATTTAATTGATCAGCTACCCTCTGATAATCTCTTGTACCCGATCAATTATAAGTAATACATCTGAAACTATGTGTCTGGACATGCAGTAATTAGCTAGCCATGATCTAATAATTCGTCAACAGAATTTATTTCCCAATTCAGATCATTGAGCATTTGTTTTACTTAACTATTGCTATATGAATGCAGTGCGAGTGAACGGATTTGTTTGCAAGGACCCCATGGCAGTGAACGCAGATGACTTCTTCAAGGCAGCCATGCTTGATAAGCCTAGGAACACAATGGGGAGCAAGGTTGGATCCAATGTCACTTTGATCAACGTCATGCAAATCCCTGGACTCAACACCTTGGGCATTTCTCTGGCTCGCATCGACTATGCACCCTTGGGCCAAAACCCACCGCACACCCACCCACGTGCTACTGAGATCCTCACCGTTCTTGAAGGGACACTCTACGTTGGATTTGTCACCTCCAATCCAAACAAACTCTTTGCTAAGGTGCTCAACAAGGGTGACGTGTTTGTATTTCCCCAAGAGCTCATCCACTTCCAGTTCAACCCAGTCTATAACAAGCCAGCGGTTGCCATAGCTGCACTTAGCAGCCAAAATCCTGGGGCTATTACCATTGCCAATGCAGTCTTTGGGTCAAAGCCAGCGATATCAGACGATATTTTGGCCAAAGCTTTTCAGGTGGAAAAGGGGACGATTGATTGGTTGCAGGCACAATTCTGGGAGAACAACCATTACTGAATCAACCACTATTAGCCAGCTTTGTATGAGAATAAATATATGTTTAGAAAGTTCTGAAATGTGTCTATTTCTATTTTACAGGCCATAACAATAAATCGATTTAGTATTAAT
Source organism: Tuctoria greenei (assembly GCA_036927565.1). NCBI lineage: Eukaryota > Viridiplantae > Streptophyta > Magnoliopsida > Poales > Poaceae > Tuctoria > Tuctoria greenei. Next base: position 93,048 of record JAYESD010000194.1, on the reverse strand, counting down.
AGTTTAATACCATGCTGTTGTCCAAATCACTCCAACAATAACAGAGTTTGGTTGCATCAATGCCACATCAAATTTATTAGTTAATGAATGTTTATTCCTTACCGTTGACGAAAGTATGTATTCAGTCTTGCTGTGAAGAATATAATAAAATATGTGCTCAATGGTTCTTTGTAGCTTTATCTTCCGCATTTCCTGACATATGGAAGTAATATGGGCTATTATATTGTTGATATATAAACTTTGATGGAGAATATATCGACTACTAGATATATGCTTTTCCTTAAAGTTCTGTACATCCTGATATGTCGAACAAGGTGCTATAAGCAGAGGCACGACTACGCTCTATTTCTATGGAATATATTCATTAAATCATGCATGTTGGAATTGGCAATCGATCGAGCTTGATTGCGTGACGAGGATGAAGAAAAGGGGACGGGCGAGAGGTGGAAGATGAACAATACACGCACAGATTTGGGCACACAAACCCTCAGAGCGACAAACGCCGCCAGAATATGTCACAGCCCGAATTTTCATATAGAATAAAAATCACTCCAAATTATTTTTTTGGATAAACCTAGAACAAGGATTGATCACTAATAAAAATTGAGATGCACGTGTATACCAATACAAACACGCACACACACATCTAAATGAAATCATAAAATTAAAACTGGAACTGAAATGCCTGAACACAAAAGTAGTTAAGCAGGTAAGAGAAACATATATGCAAAGACATCCACATATGGGTGTCAACTATTGATTTACCTACCCTAAATAAAACAAGCTAAAAATTACCAAGTCAACCTAGTAGCAAATTAGAGGAGTACAAGCAATAAATCGTTTACAAAAAAAAAAAACTATCCAAAATAAATAAATATGAAGGTTCCATTAAGATCATCGATCAAGCCTAGATCAAAAATAATAACGAATACCCCATAAACAATTTAAACTAGGTAATCTATTTATAATGACCAACTATAAAGTAAAATAAAGATAATATACATATGAGAATATGAATAAAAATATGTGTACCAAAGTCTAATACAAGCCATTGAATAGATGACTAAAGGAGAGCAAAACGACTGAATAAACATTATAGTATTTGAAACCGAAAACGGAATTCAAACTTCAAAATTGATTTTGAATACAAATGCCAAGCAAACCCAAAGCAGTGAATTAATTGAGAACGATTTAAGATCTACAAAAGATCAGGATTCAAAAGAATTCCCAGGATGAACTAAAATTAGAATACAAATAATTGAATCACCTTGCTAAAATTTCTAAATAAAATACTCACAGAAACTGAACTGGAATCAAAATTCAAACTCATATTCAAACTGAAAATAGGAAAGGAAAATGAAAAAGGGGAAACACAGTGGGTGCAGCCCACTCTTTCCTTCACCACGCGGTCCAACTAGCCGGCCTAGCATCCTTCCCTTTTCTCTCAGCAGCGGCCCGCTCCACCCTCACCCTCTTTGCATCGCACAGCCCGGCACCGGCACACTTCTCGCTTCCTTCCCTCGTGGCCCAGCCTGGCCCAACCGAGCGTACGGCCCCCATCTCCTTCTTCCTTCTCCCATTCCCGTTCGAGGACGACTGGGACTCTGGGAAATCTTCGATGGGACATCGCCGGGAGTCCGCCTACTCCACTGCGCTGCGCCATCATCACGCCGTCGCCTCCTCCTTTTCCACCTCGTCGCGCGCGCCACCGCCTTAGTCCCGTCGCGCCTGCGCCTGACGAAACACGCGAGCCACCGCCTGTGACCTCCCGTGCCCTACCTTGCGAACCGTCGGCTCCAGCTATAAAACGGTCTCACCGTCTGTATTTTGCGCACGACACCACCCTCACACGCCTCCAGTTCGCATAGACATCCCCCCCCCTGTTTTCACAACTTTGGCCGCCGCCCGATTCCACCGTCGGCAAGCCCCCATCCGGCGTCCATGATCATGCACCAACTCGACAGCCGATCGTGTGCCTATTGGTGAAAGAATCCGGACCAAAGAAGCCCTCTCTGCCATGAATTGCGGGCTTCCTCTGTTTCTTCTCCAAGTCTGGTCTCGCCATCACCCCACGCCGGTTAGCGCTCCTCATTCGATTCCTTTCGTTTGTAGCACAGCTAGGCTCCCCTATAGCCGTTTCATGCCTTACTCCATGCTAAGAATCACCGTAGCAACTATCCCCATGGAACCCTAGGGTCGCAGCCGCCCCTTGCCGCCGTTCCCTGTCGCCGACCGTCGTGTGGCATTCCCCGACCCGGCCAAGTGCACTAACACGCACTGCTACTGCCCGCGTACGCGTTAGGAAACACCAAACCGCTAAGGAACGCGCGCACGCCTCCCTCCGCCGCAAATCACCGCCGCTCGCCGCCCAGGGCACGTCGCCGGCCGCCGTGGGTACCACCCTGGCCAGGCCGAGCGCCCCACAACCTCGCACGCACTATTGAACGCGTCCATGGCAAGCTAGTTCGTCGGATTACAGCGTGCACGGGCAGATTGCCGGCGCGCCGCCGTGCGCGGCCGCCACGCCCCGCGCAGCCGCCGCCACCCGCAGCCAGCCGCCGTCGGTGTCGCTCCGGCCCAACCGAGCTCGCTAGGAGCTGTCCCCCTCCCTTAGGCACGCGCCGTACCAGCGAGCAAATCGCGCAGTCCCGCGCTCGGCCGCCGTCGCCGCCATTCCGGCAGGCTACCGCCGTTTCCGCTGCCTCCCCTGTTCAGCCCCAGGCGCCTACGTGGCGCTTGAATGGCGCACGTGTGGCTGCCATCTAGGCGCCACCTCATCACAGCTAGACGCCCAGTCAGCGCCCCCTCACAACCTGAAGCCAGCTCAGCGCAGCTCCTCAGCCCGAGGATGAGTGCACTCGGTCCACGAAGGCCGAAGGCCATAGGCCCTGTCCTCTGGGCCCCGTGTGTCAAAGCCTAAAACAGCTAGGTGCACCCGTACTTACCACCGTGGCCCACGGACAGCCTAACACACGCTAGGGAAGTACTGGGTGCACCCAGGATGTGTACACAAAACATTATAAAATTCATTTACAAGTGCAGGAAAAATCTTAGAAAATCTCAAAAAATAGTATTTGATATTTATAGAGTACTACCAGTGAACAGTAGCAAAATAAAATTATCTATAACATGCTATGAATCATTTAATTAACTTGGAAAATTCAGGAAATTCATGTTAAAATAAAGAATGATAATCTCTCCATAAATAATCATATAAAATTCTCTAAAAATATTAATTGACTTTTAGAATATAGTGCAAGTGATATTTGGCTGAATTGAAGTATGGGATGGTAAAATATTTATGAAAGTCCCAAAACAATTAAATAGTTAAAAATTAAAGAACTTGACATATGACCTCTGAATAAAAAAATAGGTCCAATAATTAGCTAACATCGCTGGGAATATAATTTGGCATATAGAATATATTGTAAGTAGTATCTGGCTAACATAGATTAGTGGATATAGAATTACTTACCGCTCTCATAGTAAAATCACATTGACATTCATAATTAGTAAAATGCAGATAAAAGACTCTAACTAGTTTCTTCACAAATGACCTTCTAAATATTCCCAATAATATACATTAGGACTATTAGGATAGTAATCGACTAAAATAAATTATAGGATGAAGAACTAACTAGTGTCATTAAAGAAACGTAATTAGAGAACTATCAGATAACAGAAACTCACATGCAAGCCATAAATAAAATAATAATTTCACTAGTAAATTTCCAAAGAACCTAATAGCCATACCCTTAAGAAGTTCTAAAATGAGTTCCCGACTTTTAGAAGACAATAGGAAAATAATATATTAAGGAAATGATATAAGTTAATAATCGTATACTAGTCATTATTAAAATTATTAAGTTGGCTCGAGAATAATAAAACCCGTGCTTAGTCCCTAAAATAAGTGAGACTTACATTAGTAGAACTTTAGAGAGTAAAATATTGTAAAGATATGATAATTATAAAGATGCACATAAAAGATATGCTCAACCCATTGACCACAATATATGTAATCTATAGTATGAACTAGTGATCTCATCTTAATTATCATAAACCATGAAAATAGCTAAGAAGATCAATAAAGTAGTTATAACCTTTCAGTGATCAATTTGTTAACCAATGAAATAGTAACATTTCCAAATAAGCCACCCGTAGAATTACGTATTCTCCAATAAACATTACAAGAATCTTAAAACTACGTTATTGAATGATTGTTCGTGTTTATTGGATTTCTATTTGGATTTCTCGAATCTTTATCGATATTTCATATTTTATTCGCATAGCTCCGTACCTAATAATTGGAGAGTTCGTGATGGAGATACTCAACACCCGAATCATGAAGAACAAGACAAGGACTTTGGTAAACTGTTGTAAAGGCAAACTCTAACTCCTTGATCATATTTCACCTATGTTTTGCAATCGCACCTATAACATGTTTTCATTGCATGATTGTATGTCTTTTTTAAAATATTGTTATGCTATGAGCTACTTGATGTGGTAGAATGAGCTATGTTGATGACTGAGTATCAGTGTCAGCTACTAGCCAACGATGAACGTAACACATAAGTTGCTCACTATCAATGGCTTGAAACAAGACATTGTATCAGTTACGATAATAGCAATGACTATCACAATCACCCCCTTGACCTTGACAACACAACCCCTTGACAACCTAACAGCTTCACCACTGCGCTATAGCAGCGATGTGAGCACCTCCTTGTTAGTACTATGCTTAGGAACCCCTGCGATGTTCGCATCGCGAACCACTACACACTGTATACATGATTGTGAAATGTGTTAAAAGGTGTTTGGTGGTGTGAGTTAGGATATGAGTGGGTGATTAATGAACTGTGTGTGTGAAGGGGAAGGGTGGTCGAGGCGGGTATGGTGATGGGATGATGCGGGCTCCCTAAGAGGTATACCAGCTGCGGATGTGTATTCGATGTTGCCTATATGCTCCCTAATTGTCGTCATCAATCATCTAAAACCCACGGGGATGCCTATATGCACTTTCAAATTTGCCCCTCCTTAATAACATGAGAGATATCTCTGGGCCCCTAGAGATAGTTGAATTTGAAAGTGCATGGCCATGCCAAGGTGATTAAAGGTTAATCACAATGACTAAAAGTTAGTCATGGAATGAATCCACTATTTGATCGAGTGGATGGTAGAGCTATCACAAAGATGGCAAACATCTCGCCTTGAGCTTGACTGGTATCGTGAGGCAAAGGGATTAGCATGTTGAATGTATCTAGGTTCAACCGATATGATCTTAATGTACATTCGGGAGTTAGTATGTCCTGCTAGGTACCTCTACTGACTTGTGATTGAAAACAGTTTTCATTCACAACCAACTGCACATGAACCTAACGGGTCACACACTTAAGGAGTTGGAATATCGAAAAGATTGGCTAGATGATTGTCTCTAGTGCAAGTGGGAGATTGTTGGTGATATACCCAAGAGGCAATTATAACAATTTGGGTTGAGGCCTGTTAGATATTTGATCCATAAGCAATTATGATACTAATGAGCATGCAACATAAAAGCCCATTAGTATGTCTATAAATACGATGGGTAGGATTATGGGCTAATTACTCTACCACGTGACAGCCCGAGCCGCCACCCCTCGCAGGCCTCACGCCGAGACCCTTGTCGTGTACGTGGTGCTAGCACATCGGCGCACGACGTTCCTCTCCGTACATGTGGACTCCGTGGAGACGCTGCTGCTACTGCTGCGCTGATCGGCTACAACGAATGAGATCGTCTACCTACTGCCGTGACGAGGACAAGGAGTAGACCAACGAGATCGTCTACTTCCCCTACACCGACGCGCGTGTATGTTCCGCTGCGCTTCGCGTTTAGTGGTAACGATATATGATCTTTGTACTCGCATGTTTCCGATGATATGGTAGAATTGCTAGAGTAGCGTACCACCAATTTTCCAACATATAACACCCTCCAGTGTTGTTCTTCCCCATTGGAGGCATCCATATGGAGCCCTTTCTAACCACCAATGATGTGATGGTGGTCTCGTTGATGTTGCCTCTCCTTGGAGGCATTACGTTAGAGGAATCGATGATCTCCATATTTTGTCGGAGGATAAAGATGAACCTCCGACATGACACTGAGTCACGCTATACTATTTGACATGACTCAAATGAATCAGATTTTACAAATATAATTTTCTGAGGTAATTAATAATTACTAGTGCTTGGTTGTTGAAACACTAGGAATTAGAATAGTGCACTATATTCGGTAAATGATGACTGCTTTTGGACAACATCCAAGATGCAATGTGCAATACAACTCTATGGTAGCTAGAACGTAAGCAAGTTGTACAAATTCTAGGATTCGGAGAGCTGTAACACCAATAAGGGGGTCCAGTCAGATACCCCCCCCCCCCCCCTACTTCATCAATGAAGCACATGTCATTAGCAGGCCGTTTAGGCGCGATCTACGACCGGCTTTGGATTCAATGTGATTTAGTTTATGTTCTTGCGTTTGAGCTAGTAGATCTTTTGAGGTAAGTAGTCTCTTAACATATTTGACTCATGCCAGAAAATCTTGAACTTTGCACCCTTCATTTTTCTAATGTCAGAGTTGTGAAGAGGCACAATATATACTCCCTTTGCTCCAATATAAATTTACTCTTAGGTTTGATTAAATCTGTTTTTAACCAATAGTTTCTATAAATTCATTTTTTTGGACTGGCGGGATAAGACCACCCCTACGGTATTTCTTATACAAGAGAAGCTCAAATCCGCGAACCCCGACAGGTCGTGCAAATACTCGGATTGAACATCGTAGATCATGCTAGTGACGACTACAACTACCCCAACTAGGAGAGCCAAAACCAGCTCATAACCCGGAAACCAGACACCCAAGTCAGCGCAGTTACTAGCGAGAGGATTTTTAATTCCACAAATTGTGCACACCAGAATTTGAATTGAACCAACTGTGCTAGTGATAGTTCGCAATTCAATCAACTTCAATAATATGATTCTTATATTTTTTTAGATTTATCATGATAGATCTTCATAATACTAAAATCGATCAAAATTTTAGAAATTATTTATCAAAGATAGGTCTGACCAAATCCAAACATAAACTCATTTTGTGAAGGAGGGGGTATAGCCTGAACAATGTACTGAGGAGGTGCCTCAGTACCACATGAATCATATGGCAGGGCTAGCGCAATGTACTGTGTTTCCTCATGCCGATTCTGTAATTTTGATGCCAATTTTGAAGCAATCAAACTGAGCTAAAAAAACTACTCCTTCCGTCCCAAAAAACTTATCACTTTGCAGTTCATTTTTGAACTACAAAACGACAAACTTTTTGAGACGAAAGGAGTATATCCATAATCCACAGTTAGTCTTTGCTGTTTAACAATTTTGAAGCAATCAAACTGAGCTAAAACGCTTGAAGCAATCAAACGAGCTAAAAAAAACTTTCAGCGACCGATTCAAATATAAGTGACTGCAATCATCCAAGCAGCATGATTGCAGTTTCACTGTGTACAGGGTAGACCCTTGCATCACTATGGTTTGGTATCACGCTGAGCTGAATCATAATTTTCCTGATTGATTTTTCCTCTCCAGAGAATAATCTGTTCATTTTTAAATAATAGGGGAGCACATGGAACCAAATCCTGTGGTATCAAAAGGAAAAGGCAAATAATCAGACTGCTGTGTCTGCAGATACCAACTGTGAAGATTTAAACCTGAGTTATCTAAAATACAATATAAGCCCAAGAAATGAACTAAGAAATGAAGTATAAAATTCCACTTCTGGAGCCACTGAATTGGAATGAGGGAATGACTTTACACTCGCACGCACGCGCGCACACACACTCGCACGCGTGCGCGCACACATGCATTTGGTAGGAGCAAAAGCCAAAGAGCATACCCTTAGTTTCACACCAATTTTCTTGCAATCACTAGTTCCAACGTGAGTGCAATCTAGCCTCACCACCTCCTGAGTCATGAAGGCTTCCCTCAATCTATCAACAACATTAACATATACACCATTCCTAGCTGCACAATACAGAAGGATTAAAGCCTCTAAACAAACAATATCTCAACATCAAGTGCGTTCAATGGTAAAAATATTCAAACTTACTCAGTTTCATAAGCGGTGAAGAATTTAATCCCCTGTTCCTCAATTCTTTTGTTTCCTCGAAAGTCAACCCTTCCGCAACATTTTGCACAAGCTTTGGATATATAGGAGCTAAAGGCTTCCACAACATCAATGGTATTATAGGGCGTTGTTTTGGATCATAATTCCGACCACGGTATAGAATAAGGATGTTTATGTTACGATATATTATCTTGCCACCTGTTTTATCCTGCACAATTGTGCATTGACATAAGGACATGGACGTATAATATAAGTACAGAGGAGAGTGAAAATCCTATTATTCTCCAGCAATTAGTACCGCATTATGACCTCAAGATGGAAGCATATATTGTTCATGTCGATTGTTGGCACTCCCAAGCATTTGATCCTAACAGCTTCTGCACGTTTCCAGTGGTTGTGGATGTCATCAAGCATATTGTGCGTTACACCACCTTTCCCTGAGAATTTGAAATATCACATTTATAAGGGAAGACAAAGCTATTTACTTAACATGTATATGGACTTCACCGGAGGTACACGTCAAATATTCAGATGTAACATTGCGCAATGATATTCTGCACCAATAGCGTTCTTTAGATGCACCACATCACATATGGATTCAGTAGCCAATACGGAATTCATTTTAAAGCTTGCTACCAAGATATCATTTCAATTACTAATATATATATATATATATATATATATATATATATATATATATATATATATATATATGGCAGCGACTGCTATGCAAGCAGCCCTCTCGTGCAAGCGTGCAATCAGATGTTTTGAGCCCTTTGATTACAATCTAACGGTGCCTTCGATTTTTTCACATAAGTCCTCCCACCTCAACGTACGAAATATGCAAAGGAGCCCCTGAGAAAAAACACTGTTAGATTGTAATCTGAGGGCTCAAAACATCTGCTTGCACGCTTGCACAGAAGAGCTGCTTGCACAGCAGTCGCTGCCTATATATATATATATATATATATATATATATATATATATAGACAAAATGTCAAATACTGCAGTACATTCCACAATGTCTAGCAAAAAGCATCAGAAAGAGACGTCATTTTGCCATCGAGAGCACCAAGGAACTCACCCAAATTGATCTGCCGAGAGCAGTCGCTATGCCGGTACCGCTCCACCAGGTCGGCCACCTCCACCTCCGACAGCGGCTCGCCGAGAACCTCCTCCCTGCTCTCCGCTCCGACGGCGATCTCCTCGGGGTCCGCGCCGCCGCCGACTCTCACCGCGGCTGCGACGCCGTCCCAGGGCCGGTCGAGGCGGCCGGGGCCGAAGGGCGAGAAGCGGGTGGGCTCGCGGAACCCAATCGGATTCCATGCCGGGTCCGTCTCCGAGTACGAGTAACGGAAGTCAAAGGGAAGGTCGGAGCTCGCCGGCTCGTCGGGCCTGATCTTGCCCGCCCCGCCGGCCTTGGGCTTTGGCGGTCGAGGTGGGTCGCAGTTAGTGATCCTCCTGAACGGCGGGTCGTCTTCGGTGTCGGAGTAGAAGGTGGAGGAGCGGAGGAGGCGACGGGCGAGGGCGTGCGCGTGGGTGCGGCGCCGCCATGGGAGAAGCTTGCGGGGAAGAAGCATTGGGAGCCGGGAGCGAGAGGAGGTAGACGACGGACGAGCGGCTGGGTTGGGAACTCGGAGGACGTGTCTGGGCTTGGAAGGCCCATGATGCTAACCTGACACCGACTTGGCCCATGTTTGGTTTACCCATGGGCCGAATTAATCAAATCTTTTTGTGGGCAAAATGACAACCGCCATGAAAGAAGCATTGCAGCTTGCAAAGTGACCACGCTACACCGTGTCAACAATATTTTTAAAAAAAATATTGAACACATTTCTACAAAATTCTGATTCAAGTCTTATAAATTGTTGAACATGTTATACATATTTTGTGGGCTACATTGGGTTGAATTATAAAAATATTGATGACCTATAGGGCTGATCTATTGGTTGATATTCTTAGATCACCCTGTGTATAGGCTCTCCCTACACCTAGCATTATTTCATGTAATTTTCCATCACCTACTTTCCCGTGTTCACCAATATAGTTAGGTCCAGGAAAAAACATACTAGATTTTTTAGGTAAAGGGAAATGTTCTATAATTTTCCCTGCCTTCATCCTCCAGTGGAGGGTGTACAACAACGTTATTACAAACTGTGGCATTGCCGGTCACACCATTACATGAAAAGTACAATGCAAATGAAAAACAAAGAAGCGTACAATTATTGACTCGACACAATACTAACTCATTAACCTATTGCTAAACTTCCACCCGAAGTGGGCGTAGACTCTCATGACCATTGACTCCAACGACCTGCATGCTTCTTTGATCGCCACAGACTGTTCTTCAAGTCGTTGTAGCTGCGCCCAACTTCTCTATCAATAAGTTCCTCTAAACAGTATCCGCATATAAGTTTTTTACCAGACTTTTATAAAAAAAACAACATCATTTCTACATAGCCAGATGGCCCAGCACATTGTTGCGACCCCTGTAGTCATCATCTGTTTAGTGTTTTTATTCATATAACAACCATGCTTTAAACATATGAGAGACGTTATATGGAATATCAATAGCAAAAGTAATTTGAGTAGCTCTCCATAGAAATTTAACATAATGGCAACAAAAAAACAGGTGCTGAATTGTTTCTGGTCTAGAACAATAAAAACATTTTGTATCCCCCTGCCAATTTCCGTTTGCTAGATTATCTTTAGTTAGAACTACTCCTCTACTTAAATACCACATGAAGATTTTGATCTTCAATGGAAGCTTTGATTTTCACAAAAGTCCTATTACTTCTCACATTTCCATTTGCAATCATGAAGTTATACATGGATCATACGGAAAATGTTCCACTTTGATATAAACTCCATTTGAAGAAATCGGGTGAGCCATTCAAAGTAACATACGTTACAGTAGCAACCAGGCTAGTCCACCTTCGTAAATTATTATCTACCAAGCCACGTCGGAAAGATATATTTAATGGTACGGAACTAAACACTTCCTCTACTAATGCTTGTTTCGTCTTACAATATTATATAAAAACGGGTATTTATCCTTGAGTGTGAAGTTTGCAATCCATTTATCCTCCTAAAATCTAATCTCCTCTCCGTTATTCAACTGAAATCTACCTAATAACTAGAGGAATTTTTCTTTTACTTTCATTAAGCTTGACCAGAAGTGGGAGTCACTTGGCCGCTTTTTTGAACTTGTCAGTGACCATGTGCTATTCCACCAGATGCAAATACGAGATTAATGGATTTCACACATCCCCATCTAATGCTATGGCTCATCACATCCATAATTTTCAGTGGTATTAATATAGTACTATATATATATATATATATATATATATATATATATATATATATATATCGCTTTTCATATTGCTCTCTTTGTTTCTACTTATTTTACGAAGGGAGTACAATCTGCAAATCGCAAGAAAGTTGAACAGTACTGCAACGTCTTATATACAGTTAGAACAATCTAACATGTTTTCATATATTTCATACTTGCATACATTTATATATCAGATGACGTTATGAGGGACTACGGGCTTTGTTTTGGATATGGTAGCCGGTGATGCTTTTTAGATAAAGGAAGTAAATCTATTCTATCAAACACATGAAAGCACCAGTCTCTGCACCCTTAGATGTATTTGGATGATAATTATTACAAGTTTTATTAATTAGCTATGAATAGACTATGTCTACAATATAGGATGCATACCATAAAACAAAACATGTGATAGAAGTATAACAAATTTTTAATCTATTGTTTAACTTTTACACATGCTTGACGAAACATTCAGTCAAAATTATATATTAGGCAGTAAGGACAAGGAAGTTTGTTGAAAAGGCCATCTTTGCAGCAGAGTCTTGTGGTTCACTTGTGTTGCTCAAGTAGTCTGATGTTGGTTCTCTGTGTTTATTTGACGGCCGGATCCATGGAGATAATTGAGAAGTATATAGCAGCAGAACAGGTCAACAAGTAGAGGGGTCACGATTAATTGAAATGGTCAAATTATTGTGCAGAGTAGTGCTTTGACTGTTATATATATTTCCACAGATCAAACCGGCGAAGTTTCCTTTAGTACATCCTTTTGAGTATGTGTTATTTAGCCAACTAACCTGAAATGATGATTATTGGTAATGGCAAATTGTAATATCTCACTATCTCGTCTGATTTGTGTGACGTGTCCTGATGGAGAATATCACTTTTTGTGAGGTTACTTTCACGGAAAGCCCATATGAATGCATGTGATGAAAAGAATCAAGACGGTAAGGATGAGATCGTGTCCACTACTCTGATGAATCAATACCGGATAAAGGAAGAGCAACCTGGACTTAGGCACATGATGACGGTACGAAAACCCCTGTATCTGATGCGTTTAAACTATCTATGCGCAACAGAAAAGTCGTGTCATGAGTGACGAACATGCCAGCTAATAACATAGCAGACGCTAGGCATCAGGAAATAGGTTAGCTGGCATGATTATTAGTGCATAAACTAAACTTGACAAAATCATTAGTAAGGTAATAAGCTGGGTATATCTAAAGCTCATTAGTTACTGTGTTATATACATATATATGCACAGTACTCCCCTTATTCTTTTCCTTTTCTCAGATTTTTGAAATGTCGCTGCTGGTACCAGTAGTATTAAGGGCAGGAACCTTGCTTCCTGAATGCGTTCTAAATGGACACGTTCCACAATTTATCTTAATATATATGGCTTCCTTTTCACCTGAAAAGGGACCAATCAGCAATATCAATGTTCCTTCAAGAAGTATCATCAGCAATGCCATATGCGTGACGACCATCAACCTAAACAGGAGACCGTGTGTTGACAGAATCAAATATATGATTGCTTGCACGGATGCAGAGATCAACCAGCAGAGATCATTTCTGTGGAGGCAGTTTTTATATCTCCCAGCTCATTGACCTCTTCTGAGTCTCAAGTACTATATATCTGCATGCATCCCCTCCATGGACAAAACATCACCCAAACATACAAAACAAAGAGCTCCAAGATCGAGCAGACTCCTCTCCAGCAAAGCTAGACATAAGACATGGCCACCTCTAACTTGTTTCTTCTCGCTACTCTTCTTGCCTTGATCACTTCTGGGGCCGTGGCTTCGGATCCCAGCCCCCTCCAAGATTTTTGCGTTGCTGACAAACACTCACCAGGTATCCACTTCATCTGAGATATAACGTGATCAAATTCTGATGATTATAGCAATACCAGAACAGCTAAATATTTTGATTATGCTTCATCGGTTTCAATTTCTGACAAAATATGTATGCTATTTTCTTGAATGCAGTACGTGTCAATGGGTTCCCCTGCAAGGACATAAATGACGTTAAGGTAGATGACTTCTTCCTAGCAGCCAACCTAGACAAACCGATGGACACGACTAAGAGCAAGGTTGGATCCAACGTCACCTTGATCAACGTGATGAAGCTCGCAGGTCTAAACACCCTTGGCATCTCCATGGCTAGGATTGACTATGCTCCTCGGGGACAAAACCCACCGCATACACACCCCCGCGCCACTGAGATCTTAACAGTTCTTGAGGGCTCACTCTATGTTGGATTTGTTACGTCTAACCCGGACAACAAGTTCCTTAGCAAGATGCTCAAAAAGGGAGATGTTTTCGTGTTCCCCCAAGGCTTAATCCACTTTCAGTTCAATCCTAGTCACGACAAGCCAGCAGTTGCCATTGCTGCGCTCAGCAGCCAGAATCCAGGTGCAATCACCATTGCTAATGCAGTATTTGGATCAAAGCCACCGATCGCGGATGACGTCCTTGGCAAGGCGTTTCAGGTGGACAAGAAGGTTGTGGATTGGCTCCAAGCTCAATTTTGGGAGAACAACCACAACTAAGTTATTGATTCTTGTCAAATTTATTTCATCATGTCATAAGAAATAAGATGGGTTGTGAATTGTGATGGAGCATTGTATACTGGTTTGCTTAATTATATATTGGTTGTGTGAATATATGAATTCTTTGTAATCTTAGATTTAATACACATACTACATTTATTTATGTATTAACATCTCCAATGTCTTTTGAGTATATATATATATATTTATATATATATATATATGGAAGATATATTTTGTAGCTAGCTATAGATTACTCTATTCTGTAGCCATGTCGTCTTTACCGAGACATAAGGAGTCATTAGTACATGTCGTTTTGGTGAATAGGACACTGACTCCTATGTCGCGATACACCAAAACAACTTGGCTACAAAATAGAGTAATTCATAGTTGGCTACAAAATATACCTTATATTTTGAAGCTAGGTATAGAAAACTTATTCTATAGCCAGCACACAAAAGAAGGCCCGGTGGCCCACACCACTACTAGACACCTTCGACAACCCTATTACACAGCCGCCGCACACCTAGGTCAAGGAATCGAACCGTTGCCCCGATCGAGCAACCGCCATTCCCCAATCGAGCAAATGGATTCATCGATGCAGGTAGCAACCGCAGTAGTGAGAACCCCATGTCCGCTTGCAACCGCCGCGCGTAGCAAAAAAAGCAACACCGATACAACCACCGCTGCTGTCGGAGCGCTCGGAGGTGGCGATGTCGACTAGTCAGTGGCCGGTCGCGGAAAAGGAAGCGCAACAGCGCTGCGGAGGTGGCGGTGTCGGCGCGTAGGAAGACAACCGGGAGGATGCAGGCGGATCCGCTACTGCAGAAACATCGTCGACGCTGGTGACCGAGCCATCATTTGTGTCGACACAGCTGCTTACCTCGTCGAACAAGGACGTGCATCACCACCGGCAGCAGGTATATTTCCCTTTTCGAACTTGTTGGTTGTGGTTGCTACCATCATCGTGCCTACCTTATTACGGCATACAACTTTCTGGTACATATGAAGACGCTTCAAGCTAAGGGGTGTATGTGTGTAAAATAGTCAGATCACTCTGTTGTATAATTATACATTAGCATAATGAAATGAGGTTGATGGTGTAAATATACTCGGACCTCCACTCATATAACTATTTTCATCAGTATATTCACAACATCTTGTGTTTTATTCACAACATCTTGTGTTGTTCATGATTAGCAAAGTTTCGTTTACCTACTGAAACTAAAAACAAAATTAACAGGCATAGTCCGGCCCTGAGGCCCGGATTAGTCAGGCCTCCTAGGGTTTTTCTCATTTTAGGATTCTCACTTGGGTTTTTCTCTAAACCACCACTTTGAGCCCCTTGGTATGATCTCAATGCACATGATACAACCACCCTCTCACATGATACGGCTCATATAAGCTCAATACCATAGAAACCCTAATTTCTACACTTGAGTCTTTGACGCCCGTTTTCTCCTTTTCCTTTTTGAGGGTCTTTATCTCATTTCAATCCTTGTACTTGTGCTTAAGATCAACTAAGCTCATTAGACTCTTAATTGTCATCATCAATCATCCAAAACCTACGGGGATGCCTAGATGCACTTTCAAATTTGCCCCTCCTTAATAACATGAGAGATATCTCTGGGCCCCTCGAGATAGTTGAATTTGAAAGTGCATGACCATGCCAAAGGTGATTAAAGGTTAATCACAATGACTAAAAGTTAGTCATGGAATGAATCCACTATTTGATCGAGTGGATGGTCGAGCTATCACAAAGATGGCACACATCTCGCCTTGAGTTTGACTGGTATTGTGAGGCAAATGGATTAGCATGTTGAATTTATCTAGGTTCAACCGATATGATCTTTATGTACATTCGGGAGTCAGTCTGTCCTGCTAGGTACCTCTATTGACTTGTAGTTGGAAACGGTTTTCATTCACAACCAATTGCACATGAACCTAACGGGTCACACACTTAAGGGGTTGGAATATCGAAAAGATTGGCTAGATGATTGTCTCTAGTGCAAGGGGAGATTGTTGGTGATATACCCAAGAGGCAATCATAACAATTCGGGTTGAGGCCTGTTAGATATTTGATAGGTGCCCTAGGTCTAGCTCACATGGTAGGTGCCCTAGGTCTACATAGACCGTGTGTACAGAAGGGTATCGCTGGGCTTGTGGCACTGACTGGGCAGCGTGCAGGAGTGCTGGCTTGCATGGCACCCACGTGGCCGCCACGTGTGCGCCACGTACTCCCCAGGGTGGCCGAACAGGGGAGGTGGGGAAGCGCCGGCAAGAGCCCAGAGGCAACGACGACGGCGGTTCATCGTGATCTTTCAAGCATGCGTTGATTTTCTCCCGATTGTGCTGCCGTGCGCGTGTGCTGGGGTGTGCTGGTGCGTGCAAGGCACTTTACCGAGCCGGAGCAGTCTCGACGGCGGCCAGCGCGGCAAGCGGAGACGAGCGGTGGCACTGCATTGTGGAGGTGGGGGTTTGCGCAAAAATCCGGGAAAATCATTTTGCCTACATAGGGCTAGGCTCGAGGGAAGTACAGAGGCACACAAGGCTGGACCAGAGCGGCACCGACGGCGGCCGGCGGCGGGCTGTGGCGGCTGTGCACACCGGCGCGTTCTCGATCTACATGTGCGTCTGTGTTCTCGGCAAACTAGTGTGTCGTGTGTGTGTTCCTGAGTGCGGTGAATGTGCTAGTGCACTCGGGCTAGTCGGGGCAACGCCCACGACGGCCGGCGATGAGGAAGGATGTCGGACATGGCGGCGGCTCGGCAACGTCCGTTCTACCTTGCCCCTCTTCCCAAAAGTAGTATCCCACTATGTAACATAGGTCCAGGCTAAGATTACTGGCAATATGGGTTGAGCCGGAAGGGCCCCTAACTCACCGGCGACAATGGTGCGCGGTGGCGCCGGCGAGGGACCATCAGGATCTAGGACACAGTGCTTGGTTCATCGAACCAAGTTACGTTCTACCTAGAACATGAGCTAGGGAAACTTATGGCAAAGGTAATCGAAGTACCTTGGTTTACCGGTGCGGGAACGGCAAAGTTGCCGGCAACGGGGAAGAAATGGGGAGCGGCGGAATTTCGCTCAGAGAAGGCCGAGCATGCTCTGTGGAGTGCGGTGGGAGCAAGAGGGTGACTTGTGCTCGCGAATGGAGTAGGGGGGCACCATTTTATAGAGGAGAAGAGGCGGTTCGACGGGGTGGCGGTCGGCACTGCTTTTAGCGCGGCAAGGCGGTGCGCTGGTGTTCCTTGGCGCGCGAGTTTCTTCGGGGTCATGATGGCGGGGACGACGGGGCAGGTGTGATCATGGCGGTGAGGCGGTGCGGGCTGGCGCGTCGCAGTGCCGCAGGCGGCACCTCGCCGGTGTCCCATCGCGGGAAACCTGGAGCTGCGGTCGGGCGCGATTGGGAAACGGGAGGAGGAAGAAAGGCGGGGTGCGGGCCGGGCCGTGGGAGAGGAAAGGGGTACTGGGCCGCGTGCCAAGAAAAAAGGGAATAGTGCTGGGCCGCACTGGAGAGAAAGAGAAAATGGGCCGCGCCCAGTTTTGTTTACCAATTTGTTTTTCTTTTTCTAATTTCAGTTTGAATATGATTCTAATCTGTTTTGCTTTGTTCTCAGGGCATCTTTGTAGGTATCTTATTTAAATATTTCCACTCTAAATTTTTATGAGGTCAGATTCAAATAAGGATCTAGTATGGCATGTTTTTGAATTATGGATTTTATTCATAGTTGATAATTCATATTTGAGTGTAAACTTGAATTCTGATTTGTTATTGGATTCGAGTTTGAATTTTAATTCGTCCGCATTTACTTCTTGTTCGAATAATTTATTAGTAATTTGATTTATTATTTTCTTTATTGTGGTTTGGGTTGTTTTATACTCTCAATTTATTTATGAAAGTCATTTATCGTTTGCACTTATATACACATGTATAATTATATGTCATCATACATTTTATTTGTTTAAAACTGAATCTGGGTGCATTTTCACTAGTTCCCATATATGCGTTTTATTTTAATTTCATCTGTAAGCAAATTTGGTTTTAGGCTTTCAAATGTTTACTTTATTTGAATCCATTAATTAATTAGCTGACAAACACACGTTTACATATATGTGTCACTTTGTTTATTTAGTCGCTTTCTATCTTAACCGTTGTACCTTAGGTTCGTAGTTGGTGTTGGCTTCATATTTTATTGGTTTTTGTTATAGGGTTCGAATCGACTCAAGATTATATACATTTAATCAATTGTCTGGTCCCCTTTATTGTATATATTGATTTGTAATGAGCCCACATATACATGTGTATGTGTGTAGTATGTTTTCATTTCTACTTTCCTATTTATTTTTGTTTGATTCATATTTATTTTATAGTGTGATTCTTATTTAAATGTACACATGTTTGTATTTACACATTCATTTGCCTCGATTTTTATTAACGATCAACATTTGTTAAAGATTTGATTAAAATTTTTAATTCAGAGTGATTTTTATCTTTGTTTAAAATTCGAGCTGGGACAGATCTACCCCACTTAAATAGAATCTCGTCCTCGAGATTCGAAAAATGTCTTAGGTAGGTATTGATTTATTTCCTAAGGTATCCTTTACTGCCTTGAGATGGTCGTTCCTTTGAACTCGTCATCACTATACTGTAACCGTTCTTGTTTATCTTGCCACAATGTCGCGTATTTGTACCACTAGTTCTCGATATGCGGCATCAGTCTGTTGATCCATTGCATCAAGCAGTACTTGCCCTTTAGGACTTTGTACCTATCTTGCCCGTGATTGCACACCTCGAGGGCGCGTGTATCTAACATCCTTGTCAGGTACTCACGGTATTAGGTGGTGGCTCCTATTGTGTTAACTAGTCCGACTGGTCATGGAGGCAACATGCCTTAGTTCCAAAAATTCGTTTGTACCCCACACCGGGGTCTCCTTAGGGTACACACAGTGAGTACCATGGTGGTGAATTCTCACAGTGCTTGCTTGTTTATTGTTATTGTTGACTGCCTCTAGTTTCAATTTCTGCCTCTTAGGATCTTTACTACGGGCGGAGCCACATAATGACGTTCTTTCCTTTCTGATCATACTAGTGTTGCTCGATATTCTGTAGGGTCTTGGAAGGTGACAACTTTAGACTTTGTGGGGTCCACTACCATGACTTTGGCTTTTAGGGCTTGTCCACAGAAGGTTTGCTTCTAGCTCCTCTACTGCTATCTTGCCCATACGACTCCAGAAGTAGACATGTGTTGGTCAGTACGAAGGGTGTCACCGTGAAAACTCGTATTTTCCACATTGGGTCATGAGCTCTGGCTTCATGATGTGAGCATATATGATCTTGAATTGGTATTAACTTGACCCCAGATCACAGGTGTACCTAACTCTCTTAACTGGTTAAGCAGTTCATTAACTCAAGGTGACAGGTAGTTACACTACTTCATCCGATGTTCGGCAGACAATGAGCATCCTGAGTTGTTTTCCTTCCGCTTGACCACAACACTGGGGTTCCCTAAGGTGATGAACCTAGTTGGAAAATCCCTTCTCTTGTAGTTTACAGGTTTGTCTTTTGTGTTTGATCAAGCAATATGTGTCCATCTGATAGGATCTCTTTGCCCTCAGTGTTGCTTAGGGTGTTGATGTCGTCAGAAACTTCACGCCTATGTATGGTTCCATTCCTTGTAATCCTTCTAGATCTACATCTGAGCATGTATACATTTCCGACACTCATTCCATGAGCATAGCTTCCAAACTACGTGTCATGAATTCCATGGGAGCTCTTGCTGCTGACCTCTTATCATTATCTCAACATGATTCACCGTGGTGACCTTTCAGTTGGCACAAGGTGTAAATCCTTTGCTGGTGTGCCGACCGGTCCATAAGAGTATGATCCACACCATTTGTCTTATAGTCTTTTAGGTCTGCTAAAATCCTACCCCACTTAAATAGGATTTTAACTACTATATATATATATATATATTCCTTTTTGTTATTCATTGGTGTGGGTTTATTATTATTATTTCTATTACCATTATTATTGATATATTTATATTTTATTATTAGTGGATTTGTTTTGTTTTGTTTGGTTTATTTATGTATTTAATTATTTATTTATTAACTTTGTGAGTTAACTGGAGTACTTGGATCGAGACGGGGTTTCTGCATGAGCAGTGTGCTCATGGTGAGCTCAGACAGAGCGTAGTTGTGAAAGGTGATTCTGCAGATCGAACAAGAAGTGAAGAGTGGAAGATTTTGTTTTGGTCGTTATTATTATCCTCGTACGTTTGCATATATATTAAGTTTTATATTGTGTATTCTTATTGATGCATTATATTTGATATACATATAGGCATACGTGCATAGGTATATAAATACACATAACCGTATGTATTTATTTTATTAGACACCCAACTTATCTTCTTTCATTCTATTATTGATCTGTGTTTGTATTAGAGCACACAATTGCACTCAATCAAAGAACCAAATGAAAACCAGCGAATCACACCCAAACATAACTAGATTACAAACTTATATATTATACTATTAATCGTTCTATTCATGACTTACTCTAGGTCACTATAGGCTAAGCCATTCTACTCAGGGGCACTACAGTCATTCTAGGATTCTACCGATGTAACTGAGGAATGTAGGGTTGCACGTGGTTGCTCTTCCACCAATCGTGACGTCGTTCTTGATACATGATGATGACATCTTCTAGTAGCCTTAGTAGGGTAATTGCTTCATTTGTCTTTATGTACTCTCTTGAATTGATTAATAGGTTGTTTGACTGATCGAATCTTAGAATGGTCTGGTGCAGATGTTGCACGGTTCCAACCTTGCATACCGCGTTGGAGTCCATCTTACCCTTGAATGATCCGGTGTATTGAGGGGGGTTGGTGAAATCATTGGTAGGATAAAGTTGAGTTTTCAACATAGGAGGTAAGTGCAGAAGGAACATAAGGAGAGAGGGATTTTTTAAAAATAGTTTTATACTTTTCAAAATATAGGTTCAGGAACTAGGATAGCACTAAGGTTTCGTCCTACGGCCATGTATGGCTCTGATACCACTCTGTCAGGACCCACCTTTTGAGGGCCCACTCGTGCTTCTTGTATCAATCCATGGATCAGTAGTTGGTATGCACAACAGAATAGATTGAGATCTATACAATGATTCTTTATTAATAATCAATATAAGTCTTACAAACATAATCTAGATTACATTGGACGTGGTCGGGGATGACCATCGAAATAGATAAATCCTCAAAAACAACGGAGCAGAACAGCGCCATGCCCAACAGGCAGACTTGGGAAGTAGGACTAGACCCTATTGTCATCCTCACACGCTTCAACTTCTTTGACTTGTGATAAAACCATATATAAAGCAAGAGTGAGTACATAAGGTACTTCGCAAGCCCTAACACTACTCAAGGGGAGGTGTTTCATGCATTGGGGCTCGTAGCAAGTAGAGGCCATACGGCTTAGTTTTGTAGAAAAGTATTTTTTGCAGGTTCTCTTTGAAAAGAGTTTTGCAATAAGAGGGAGAGGTAGTTGAATCAGTATTATTATAGTTGGCGGGCCCTGGGGGAGTTTCAGACCATCCCGCCAGTTCCCTCATTTTTTAAGTGAGTCTTCGGGCCCTTGGCCCTGACGACTCCGGCACGCATGCCAACTCTTTCCCAAAACACGGTGGCCTCGGCCACCCACACACACACACTTCAAGGAGTTGTACTAGTGCTAATCAATAGGAGTCCAAAGCATAGTGTGCCAAGACTGTAACCACAGCTATCCAGATAGATTAAGACTCTGCAGAGTTTGTACACTTTACCCAAAGGCTACATACTCTGGATCAGAGAGTAACGCACGCTCATCCAATCTTCCCCGAGTAACCCCACATTCACACCTCGGCCCAACGTAGGGGATATCTGGGCATTAACTATCCAGCCAGACACCGGACGACCCTCTGTCTCCATGCCATTTCGTGGTCCACCGTGTCCTCCATGACTCTACAGGTTTTCTCATGTGGCAGTTACCAGAAAGGTAGGGCGAGTCTTGCCCATATAGGTTCTGTGGTTGTATGAAATCACTATGTTGAGTTCAAATGAACCGGTCCTTATATTGGTGAGGCGGCTCCATCCGTCCTTGGCAAGAGGACTAGTTCGGAACACACAACATCGAACTAAACTGAAGTACTCAGCACATGGCTAGTCCGGAAAACATGGTCGTCGCACTACTACTGAAGCACTCAGAGCCAATCAGTGGATTACACCGAATACACAGTCGCAGCTGGTATACCTCTTAGGGAGCCCGCAGCATCCCATCACCATACCAAGCCGGAGCAGTCTCGACGGCGGCCAGCGGTGGCAAGCGGCGGTGAGCAGTGGCGCCACATCGTGGAGGTGGGGGTTTGCGCAAAAATCCGGGAAAATCATCTTGCCTACACAGATCTAGGCTCGAGGGAAGTACAGAGGCGCACAAGGCTAGACCGGAGCGGCACCGACGACGGCCGGCGGCGGGCGGTGGCGGCTGTGCACACCGGCGCGTCATTGATCTACATTTGCGTGCGTGTTCTCGGCAAACTAGTGTGTTGTGTGTGTGTGTTCCTGAGTGCGGTGAACGTGCTAGTGCACTCGGGCTAGCCGGGGCAACCCCACGGCGGCCGGCGACGAGGAAGGGCGTCAGACATGGCGGCGGCTCAGCGACGTCCGTTCTACCTTGCCCCTTTCCCAAAAGTAGTATCCCACTACGTAACACATGTCCAGGCTAAGATTACTGGCAATATGGGTTGAGCCGGAAGGGCCCCTAACTCGCCGGCGACGATGGTGCGTGGTGGCGCCGGTGAGGGACCATCAGGATCTAGGACACAGTGCTTGGTTCATCGAACCAAGTTACGTTCTACCTAGAACACGAGCTAGGGAAATGTATGGCGAAGGTAATCGAAGTACCTTGGTTTATCGGCGCGGGAATGACAAAGTTGCCAGCGACGGGGAAGAAATGGGGAGCGGCGGAATTTCGCTCAGAGAAGGCCGAGCATGCCCTGTGGAGCGCGGTGGGAGCAAGAGGGTGACTTGTGCTCGCGAATGGAGTAGGGAGGCACCGTTTTATAGAGGAGAAGAGGCGGTTCGACGGGGTGGCGGTCGGCACTGCTTTTAGCGCGGCAAGGCAGTGCGCTGGTGTTCCTTGGCGCGCGAGTTTCTTCGGGGTCATGATGGCGGGGACGACGGGGCAGGCGTGATCATGGCGGTGAGGCGGTGCGGGCTGGCGCGTCGCAGTGCTCAGGCGGCACCTCGCCGGTGTCCCATCGCGGGAAACCTGGAGCTGCGGTCGGGCGCGTTTGGGAAACGGGAGGAGGAAGAAAGGCGGGGTGCGGGCCGGGCCGTTGGAGAGGAAAGGGGTTCTGGGCCGCATGCCAAGAAAAAAGGGAATAGTGCTGGGCCGCACTGGAGAGAAAGAGAAAATGGGCCGCGCCCAGTTTTGTTTTCCAATTTGTTTTTCTTTTTCTAATTTCAGTTTGAATATGATTCTAATCTGTTTTGCTTTGTTTTCGGGGCATCTTTGTAGGTATCTTATTTAAATATTTCCACTCTAAATTTTTATGAGGTCAGATTCAAATAAGGATCTAGTATGGCATGTTTTTGAATTATGGATTTTGTTCATAGTTGATAATTCATATTTGAGTGTAAACTTGAATTCTGATTTGTTATTGGATTTGAGTTTGAATTTTAATTCGTCCGCATTTACTTCTTGTTCGAATAATTTATTAGTCATTTGATTTATTATTTTCTTTATCGTGGTTTGGGTTGTTTTATACTCTCAATTTATTTATGAAAGTCATTTATCGTTTGCACTTATATACACATGTATAATTATATGTCATCATACATTTTATTTGTTTAAAACTGAATCTGGGTGCATTTTCACTAGTTCCCATATATGCGTTTTATTTTAATTTCATCTGTAAGCAAATTTGGTTTTAGACTTTCAAATGTTTACTTTATTTGAATCCATTAATTAATTAGCTGACAAACACACGTTTACATATATGTGTCACTTTGTTTATTTAGTCGCTTTCTATCTTAACCGTTGTACCTTAGGTTCGTAGTTGGTGTTGGCTTCATATTTTATTGGTTTTTGTTATAGGGTTCGAATCGACTCAAGATTATATACATTTAATCAATTGTCTGGTCCCCTTTATTGTATATATTGATTTGTAATGAGCCCACATATACATGTGTATGTGTGTAGTATGTTTTCATTTCTACTTTCCTATTTATTTTTGTTTGATTCATATTTATTTTATAGTGTGATTCTTATTTAAATGTACACGTGTTTGTATTTACACATTCATTTGCCTCAATTTTTATTAACGATCAACATTTGTTAAAGATTTGATTAAAATTTTTAATTCAGAGTGATTTTTATCTTTGTTTAAAATTTGGGCTGTGACAATGTGACACTTCATCTTCCTCTCATCGGCCAAACAGCATCACACCTGCTGACACCATCACTACGTCACACCGTCAACACCATCTCCACAAAGCGCATTCCATGTTGCACCCGAGGTTTCTCCCTCCTCACAACCAAGGCACACTGCCTCTTCTTGGAAGCCTCTGTTTTGGTCATCTTGTCGATGATGATCCCCATCTACCCCGCCTGTCGTGCACTAGCTGCGCAAGCCCACAACGCGAGCATGTTCCCAGTCGTGCGATATTGCCTTCCTCTGCTGCTGCCGCCACCACTCTCCCGGAGCGGATGCACCCAGCCTGCTCCGCCCACAAGCTGGCTGGATCTGCTGCAGGAACTCTAGATTCGGCCGTCATCGCCGCCCCTGTCGACAATGACCACTACTCCTTGACGCAACTACCAGATTTGGCGATGAGAGCTCTCCTGTTGCCTTGCAGCCACCTTCCTGCAATTTTCTTGCAATGCTGGCAGCCTGCTCTGGTGGTGGCGCTGCTGGGGTGTGGCGATGAGGGGTGATGGCGGGCTGAGGTGTGGCGGCTGCCCGAGTCGCCTGCCAATGCGTTACATATTTCGAGAAACGACCCGAGGTCGCATGGCTAGCACCTCCAGGTGTGAGTGCAGGTGTCTCACCTTTCTCTTAAAGTATCTAAACGCTATCCCGTGTGTTAAAAAATTGCGCTACATATTTCCTGGGACGCTTCCAGAAGGTGGTCCCTACTACTACAAGATAGTGTCAATTTTAATGATAAAGCAGGAGGAGATACAAGTAAATGGCCCTGGAAGGCTACATACAGGAAAGAGAAAAAATCCTATAAAACAACAATGCTCGCTTGTGGCATCTTGCTTGGGTGTAGGATGCGGTGGCCAGAATGTTCACTTGCGGAGTGCGAATCCCTTCTCATAGCATGGATCAGATTGGAATCGTCTAGGAATGTGTCCCTCATCAGGGCATATATAATTATAAAGTAATTAGCCCTGAAAGATCATATTGTCCAAGCTAAGATCAACCCTCAACCCCAACATTAGAAATATATCCAACTGGTCCTAAACTAAATGAAAGGGAATAAACTCCAAAATGGCAGCAAAAGAAATTTCTCGTATTTTTCTAGTATTTAACATTAAAAACATTAATATAAATAGTAATTTAGTAAATAAAAATACTAAAAAAGTAAAATATAATATAAAAGGTTGAAACTCATGCTTTGAAAACCAAAGAAGCAAAGCCACATTTGGCATGACCCACTTAATATAAATAGGTTTCCAAATTACAGATTTTTTGCAGCAGATCAATAGCCAAGATGAAAAAAGTGGGGACAGAGGATTGTTAGGAATAGAATAAGGTGGCCATAGGATTTAGCGGTCGGTTACGGTTGTAACTGACCTGATCTCCTTCCCTCCCCCAAGGTGTTGACCGGGACACCAAATCCCCAACAGAATCTGTTGGGTGGGGCTCCCTGGGGCACTTCCTCCTCTATATAAGAAAGGCAAAAGCACCCTAATCAATTATTCAATCTCAGATACGCTAATAGTCAAAAAACTCAGAAGGATAGATCCCCTAGAGGAAGGAGTCTCAGGAAGGCTTCACCGTTCATCTGCTCATTCAACGCCAGCGCTGCTCCAACGTCGGTGGAGGTGCTCTAGCCCTCCCGGCAGACTCCAATGGCCACCAACACCTCTGCTGTGGAAGGTATGCCTAATCCTAGTAGATTAGATTAATGTTGATTGGTGATTGCTATGTGTTCTTGCTAATTAGCCGAGTCTAGTCCTCAATTAGGCACTAAGCACTCATCCTCAGTTTATATCAGGGATCTCCCTAGCGTATCCCCTTCTGATGTTGTATCGATTCTCCAAGTGTACTACATAATAGGACTTTTCTATCCTCGAAGCTCTTTGATCAAGTTCTGCACAAACAGGTACTCCCTCCGGTGTACAAAAAATTATCGTTTTGGACATGTTCTCGCATACCAAGGAAGCATTAAATACATTTCTTTCTTTTACAATACAACTCTCCTTAGTAGTCTGAGTGGTCTTCTTCACGTTTTTACAGCCAATCTGATGCAGGTTCGATTCCTAGGTACACGCTACCCCATTTTTTACACAATTTTCCATAGCATGCAGTGTAAAACGACAATTTTTTGTGCACTCTTGGCTCTAGTATAGAACGACAATATTTTGTACACCAGAGGGAGTAATTATCATGAATGCATTTCCGCTTGACAAAGGCACTTAGATTAATTGATACCAGTTCATTCATTCTGGGTGCTAATCTGTTAGCTAAGATTAATTGAAACTTATTGATTTTATATTTGGGTTATTTATTAATTTATGTATTATTACCAGCATTATCAGTTGACTAAGGTATCTTAGACTAGTCATCCGTCCTCGGGATGTATGCATGTTAATAGCTTTTAACTCAACAGTATGTAGTGACTAATATCATAGGAGAAATATCGGCCGGGTGCACATAGGCTAGTGTATGCACATATGCAATTGAATTGAATCTGCGTGGCCTAAAATCACCGCTGGGAGTTCCACATTGACTAATGTACCAAAAATCAGGGCATAAAATTACTGGCGCTGGTTGGAGTTACAAACAAATTAAGGGTGAGAATTGAAGTTATTTATGTAGTATTAATGCTTCATCCATGAGCGACATATTAATAAAGGGATAGACCCAATGCGGAAGCTCCCACACGAGGTGGGGTTTGGAGAAGAATTATACGAGGCCTGTCTTCGCACGATGTCGAACCCAATACCTCTTGACACCAACAGTGATGAGCGACATATTAATGCGTAAGCTATTTCAGAGCAGCCAACTACTTGGCCTAAACAACAATTGTTGCATAAAGTTTGCTTGTAGCAGGTAATAAAGGCGTGTTAGGTTTCAAAAACAAAATAATAAAGAAGGAAAAGGGGGCATGTAATGAACGAGTCAAGAGTTGACTTGGTAGATATGAAGCACATGTTGTACTCGTACAAGCAACGACTCACAACAAAACAATGGCCAAATGTGACCAAGTAAATATTGCCCAGCGGTTGTGTGTTGTTAGGTGAAAGACGATGGAAATGATATGATAATAAGCTCCGTAAGTGATATCCATCACTTTGTCAACTCTTCCGAACATAAGTTAACAAGAGTTTATATGAGGCTTATATAAGTTAACTCTGTTGTTTCTTCGTTACATGTATTAGCAGCCGTCAGTCAGAGAGACCATTTCAATCCATTGATGGGATCAACGTGCTTGACTTGATCCATGAGTTCACATTGCCATGAGCGGCTATATATACAAGCATTTCTGAGGCCTCCATCATCAAAGCATCAACAAGCCTCACAAAAGCAGCTAACTACATATCCTGATACTAATAGAGGGCACAAATACACGACAGAGAGCAGGAAGCCAGATTGAATACTATGGCTTCAACCACCTGTTTCCTCGTTGTTGCTGTTCTTGCATTGATCGCTTCTGAGGCTATGGCCTCTGATCCAAGCCCTCTTCAAGACTTCTGCGTCGCTGACATGCACTCTCCTGGTATGTATTAATTTAATTGATCAGCTACCCTCTGATAATCTCTTGTACCCGATCAATTATAAGTAATACATCTGAAACTATGTGTCTGGACATGCAGTAATTAGCTAGCCATGATCTAATAATTCGTCAACAGAATTTATTTCCCAATTCAGATCATTGAGCATTTGTTTTACTTAACTATTGCTATATGAATGCAGTGCGAGTGAACGGATTTGTTTGCAAGGACCCCATGGCAGTGAACGCAGATGACTTCTTCAAGGCAGCCATGCTTGATAAGCCTAGGAACACAATGGGGAGCAAGGTTGGATCCAATGTCACTTTGATCAACGTCATGCAAATCCCTGGACTCAACACCTTGGGCATTTCTCTGGCTCGCATCGACTATGCACCCTTGGGCCAAAACCCACCGCACACCCACCCACGTGCTACTGAGATCCTCACCGTTCTTGAAGGGACACTCTATGTTGGATTTGTCACCTCCAATCCAAACAAACTCTTTGCTAAGGTGCTCAACAAGGGTGACGTGTTTGTATTTCCCCAAGGGCTCATCCACTTCCAGTTCAACCCAGTCTATAACAAGCCAGCGGTTGCCATAGCTGCACTTAGCAGCCAAAATCCTGGGGCTATTACCATTGCCAATGCAGTCTTTGGGTCAAAGCCAGCGATATCAGACGATATTTTGACCAAAGCTTTTCAGGTGGAAAAGGGGACGATTGATTGGTTGCAGGCACAATTCTGGGAGAACAACCATTACTGAATCAACCACTATTAGCCAGCTTTGTATGAGAATAAATATATGTTTAGAAAGTTCTGAAATGTGTCTATTTCTATTTTACAGGCCATAACAATAAATCGATTTAGTATTAATAGTTTAATACCATGCTGTTGTCCAAATCACTCCAACAATAACAGAGTTTGGTTGCATCAATGCCACATCAAATTTATTAGTTAATGAATGTTTATTCCTTACCGTTGACGAAAGTATGTATTCAGTCTTGCTGTGAAGAATATAATAAAATATGTGCTCAATGGTTCTTTGTAGCTTTATCTTCCGCATTTCCTGACATATGGAAGTAATATGGGCTATTATATTGTTGATATATAAACTTTGATGGAGAATATATCGACTACTAGATATATGCTTTTCCTTAAAGTTCTGTACATCCTGATATGTCGAACAAGGTGCTATAAGCAGAGGCACGACTACGCTCTATTTCTATGGAATATATTCATTAAATCATGCATGTTGGAATTGGCAATCGATCGAGCTTGATTGCGTGACGAGGATGAAGAAAAGGGGACGGGCGAGAGGTGGAAGATGAACAATACACGCACAGATTTGGGCACACAAACCCTCAGAGCGACAAACGCCGCCAGAATATGTCACAGCCCGAATTTTCATATAGAATAAAAATCACTCCAAATTATTTTTTTGGATAAACCTAGAACAAGGATTGATCACTAATAAAAATTGAGATGCACGTGTATACCAATACAAACACGCACACACACATCTAAATGAAATCATAAAATTAAAACTGGAACTGAAATGCCTGAACACAAAAGTAGTTAAGCAGGTAAGAGAAACATATATGCAAAGACATCCACATATGGGTGTTAACTATTGATTTACCTACCCTAAATAAAACAAGCTAAAAATTACCAAGTCAACCTAGTAGCAAATTAGAGGAGTACAAGCAATAAATCGTTTACAAAAAAAAACTATCCAAAATAAATAAATATGAAGGTTCCATTAAGATCTTCGATCAAGCCTAGATCAAAAATAATAACGAATACCCCATAAACAATTTAAACTAGGTAATCTATTTATAATGACCAACTATAAAGTAAAATAAAGATAATATACATATGAGAATATGAATAAAAATATGTGTACCAAAGTCTAATACAAGCCATTGAATAGATGACTAAAGGAGAGCAAAACGACTGAATAAACATTATAGTATTTGAAACCGAAAACGGAATTCAAACTTCAAAATTGATTTTGAATACAAATGCCAAGCAAACCCAAAGCAGTGAATTAATTGAGAACGATTTAAGATCTACAAAAGATCAGGATTCAAAAGAATTCCCAGGATGAACTAAAATTAGAATACAAATAATTGAATCACCTTGCTAAAATTTCTAAATAAAATACTCACAGAAACTGAACTGGAATCAAAATTCAAACTCATATTCAAACTGAAAATAGGAAAGGAAAATGAAAAAGGGGAAACACAGTGGGTGCAGCCCACTCTTTCCTTCACCACGCGGTCCAACTAGCCGGCCTAGCATCCTTCCCTTTTCTCTCAGCAGCGGCCCGCTCCACCCTCACCCTCTTTGCATCGCACAGCCCGGCACCGGCACACTTCTCGCTTCCTTCCCTCGTGGCCCAGCCTGGCCCAACCGAGCGTACGGCCCCCATCTCCTTCTTCCTTCTCCCATTCCCGTTCGAGGACGACTAGGACTCTGGGAAATCTTCGATGGGACATCGCCGGGAGTCCGCCTACTCCACTGCGCTGCGCAATCATCACGCCGTCGCCTCCTCCTTTTCCACCTCGTCGCGCGCGCCACCGCCTTAGTCCCGTCGCGCCTGCGCCTGACGAAACACGCGAGCCACCGCCTGTGACCTCCCGTGCCCTACCTTGCGAACCGTCGGCTCCAGCTATAAAACGGTCTCACCGTCTGTATTTTGCGCACGACACCACCCTCACACGCCTCCAGTTCGCATAGACATCGCCGCCCCCCCCCCCCCCCCCCCCCCCTGTTTTCACAACTTTGGCCGCCGCCCGATTCCACCGTCGGCAAGCCCCCATCCGGCGTCCATGATCATGCACCAACTCGACAGCCGATCGCGTGCCTATTGGTGAAAGAATCCGGACCAAAGAAGCCCTCTCTGCCATGAATTGCGGGCTTCCTCTGTTTCTTCTCCAAGTCCGGTCTCGCCATCACCCCACGCCGGTTAGCGCTCCTCATTCGATTCCTTTCGTTTGTAGCACAGCTAGGCTCCCCTATAGCCGTTTCATGCCTTACTCCATGCTAAGAATCACCGTAGCAACTACCCCCATGGAACCCTAGGGTCGCAGCCGCCCCTTGCCGCCGTTCCCTGTCGCCGACCGTCGTGTGGCATTCCCCGACCCGGCCAAGTGCACTAACACGCACTGCTACTGCCCGCGTACGCGTTAGGAAACACCAAACCGCTAAGGAACGCGCGCACGCCTCCCTCCGCCGCAAATCACCGCCGCTCGCCGCCCAGGGCACGTCGCCGGCCGCCGTGGGTACCACCCTGGCCAGGCCGAGCGCCCCACAACCTCGCACGCACTATTGAACGCGTCCATGGCAAGCTAGTTCGTCGGATTACAGCGTGCACGGGCAGATTGCCGGCGCGCCGCCGTGCGCGGCCGCCACGCCCCGCGCAGCCGCCGCCACCCGCAGCCAGCCGCCGTCGGTGTCGCTCCGGCCCAACCGAGCTCGCTAGGAGCTGTCCCCCTCCCTTAGGCACGCGCCGTACCAGCGAGCAAATCGCGCAGTCCCGCGCTCGGCCGCCGTCGCCGCCATTCCGGCAGGCTACCGCCGTTTCCGCTGCCTCCCCTGTTCAGCCCCAGGCGCCTACGTGGCGCTTGAATGGCGCACGTGTGGCTGCCATCTAGGCGCCACCTCATCACAGCTAGACGCCCAGTCAGCGCCCCCTCACAACCTGAAGCCAGCTCAGCGCAGCTCCTCAGCCCGAGGATGAGTGCACTCGGTCCACGAAGGCCGAAGGCCATAGGCCCTGTCCTCTGGGCCCCGTGTGTCAAAGCCTAAAACTGCTAGGTGCACCCGTACTTACCACCGTGGCCCACGGACAGCCTAACACACGCTAGGGAAGTACTGGGTGCACCCAGGATGTGTACACAAAACATTATAAAATTCATTTACAAGTGCAGGAAAAATCTTAGAAAATCTCAAAAAATAGTATTTGATATTTATAGAGTACTACCAGTGAACAGTAGCAAAATAAAATTATCTATAACATGCTATGAATCATTTAATTAACTTGGAAAATTCAGGAAATTCATGTTAAACTAAAAGAATGATAATCTCTCCATAAATAATCATATAAAATTCTATAAAAATATTAATTGACTTTTAGAATATAGTGAAAGTGATATTTGGCTGAATTGAAGTATGGGATAGTAAAATATTTATGAAAGTCCCAAAACAATTAAATAGTTAAAAATTAAAGAACTTGACATATGACCTCTGAATAAAATAATAGGTCCAATAATTAGCTAACATCGCTGGGAATATAATTTGGCATATAGAATATATTGTAAGTAGTATCTGGCTAACATAGATTAGTGGATATAGAATTACTTACCGCTCTCATAGTAAAATCACATTGACATTCATAATTAGTAAAATGCAGATAAAAGACTCTAACTAGTTTCTTCACAAATGACCTTCTAAATATTCCCAATAATATACATTAGGACTATTAGGATAGTAATCGACTAAAATAAATTATAGGATGAAGAACTAACTAGTGTCATTAAAGAAACGTAATTAGAGAACTATCAGATAACAGAAACTCACATGCAAGCCATAAATAAAATAATAATTTCACTAGTAAATTTCCAAAGAACCTAATAGCCATACCCTTAAGAAGTTCTAAAATGAGTTCCCGACTTTTAGAAGACAATAGGAAAATAATATATTAAGGAAATGATATAAGTTAATAATCGTATACTAGTCATTATTAAAATTATTAAGTTGGCTCGAGAATAATAAAACCCGTGCTTAGTCCCTAAAATAAGTGAGACTTACATTAGTAGAACTTTAGAGAGTAAAATATTGTAAAGATATGATAATTATAAAGATGCACATAAAAGATATGCTCAACCCATTGACCACAATATATGTAATCTATAGTATGAACTAGTGATCTCATCTTAATTATCATAAACCATGAAAATAGCTAAGAAGATCAATAAAGTAGTTATAACCTTTCAGTGATCAATTTGTTAACCAATGAAATAGTAACATTTCCAAATAAGCCACCCGTAGAATTACGTATTCTCCAATAAACATTACAAGAATCTTAAAACTACGTTATTGAATGATTGTTCGTGTTTATTGGATTTCTATTTGGATTTCTCGAATCTTTATCGATATTTCATATTTTATTCGCATAGCTCCGTACCTAATAATTGGAGAGTTCGTGATGGAGATACTCAACACACGAATCATGAAGAACAAGACAAGGACTTTGGTAAACTGTTGTAAAGGCAAACTCTAACTCCTTGATCATATTTCACCTATGTTTTGCAATCGCACCTATAACCTGTTTTCATTGCATGATTGTATGTCTATTTTAAAATATTGTTATGCTATGAGCTACTTGATGTGGTAGAATGAGCTATGTTGATGACTGAGTATCAGTGTCAGCTACTAGCCAACGATGAACGTAACACATAAGTTGCTCACTATCAATGGCTTGAAACAAGATATTGTATCAGTTACGATAATAGCAATGACTATCACAATCACCCCCTTGACCTTGACAACACAACCCCTTGACAACCTAACAGCTTCACCACTGCGCTATAGCAGCGATGTGAGCACCTCCTTGTTAGTACTATGCTTAGGAACCCCTGCGATGTTCGCATCGCGAACCACTACACACTGTATACATGATTGTGAAATGTGTTAAAAGGTGTTTGGTGGTGTGAGTTAGGATATGGGTGGGTGATTAATGAACTGTGTGTGTGAAGGGGAAGGGTGGTCGAGGCGGGTATGGTGATGGGATGCTGCGGGCTCCCTAAGAGGTATACCAGCTGCGGATGTGTATTCGGTGTAAGCCACATATTGGCGCTGAGTGCTTCAGTAATAGTCTGATGACCATGCTTTGCGGACTAGGATTGTGCTGAGTACTTCAGTTTGGTTCAATGTTGTGTGTTCCGAACTAGTCGTCTAGCCAAGGACGGATGGAGCCGCCTCACCAATATAAGGACCGGTTCATTTGACCTCAACATAGTGATTTAGTACAACCATAGAACCTGTATGGGTGGGACTAGCCCTACCTTTGTGGTGACTGCCACATGAGAAAACCTGTAGAGCCATGGAGGGCACGATGGACCAGGAAATGGCACTGAGACCAAGGATCGTCCGGTGTCTGGCTGGGTAGTGAATGCCCGAAGAGCCCCTGTGTCGGGCCGAGGTGTGGATGTGGGGTTACTCACGGAAGATGGGATGGGCGTCATGTCATACCCTGGCTAGGCGTGCATGGCTTGTGGGTAAAGTGTGCAAACTCTGCAGAGTCTTAATCTATCTGGATAGTTGTTGTCACAGTCTTGGCGCACTATGCTTTGGGCTCTTATTGATTAGCATTAGTACAACTCCTTGAAGTGTGTGTGTGTGGGTGGCCAAGGCCGCCGTGTTTTGGGAAAGAGTTGGCATGCGCGCTAGAGTCGTTAGGGCCTTGGGTCCGAAGACTCATTTAAAAGTAAGGGAACTGGCGGGATGGTTTGAAACTCCTCCAGGGCCCGCCAACAATAATAATACTTATTCAACTACTTCTCCCTCTTATTGCAAACTCTTTTCAAAGAGAACCTGCATAAAATGCTTTTCGGCAAAACTAAGCCGTATGGCCTCTCCTTGCTACAAGCCCCAATGCATGATACACCTCCCCTTGAGTAGTGTTAGGGCTTGCGGAATACCTTATGTACTCACTCTTGCTTTATATGTGGTTTTATCAGAAGACAAAGAAGTTGAAGCGTGTGAGGATGACGATAGGGTCTAGTCCTACTTCCCAAGTCTGTCCGTTGGGCGTGGCGCCGTTCTGCTCCGCTGTTTTTGAGGATTTACCTGTTTTGGTGGTCACCCACGACCACATCCAATGTAATCTAGATCATGTTTGTAAGACTTATATTGTTTATAAATAAATGATCATTGTATGAATATTGATCTATTCTGTTGTGCGTACCAACTACTGATCCAGGGATTGGTACGAGATGCACAAGTGGACCCACGGAAGGCGGGTCCTGATAGAATACCATGTTCCACACTCCCAATCGATGATTACAAGGGTCAATTTTATACTCGACACCATAGACGCTTGGAGCAACTGACTCCCTAATTCGCCTGCGACCACGATCCGCACTCACGCCATGCTGCACAACGAAAGCTCTAACTCGCGCGCACGGCGCACCCAAGACGTTTGCTCCGGCAACTCATTCCATGGCCCATGCCCTGCAACTCAACCGCTGACCTCGTGCACACACGCTGCACACACATATATGCCGAATTACACACACACTCATGCACCCGAAGCTCGCGGCGGACCTCGCCAGAACGCGGTGATACACAACACATGCACGTCCGGTTTATTCCTAACAATCTCTCCCTAAATCCGAGCGCCAACATTCTCCTCACAGCATCATCTCCTCATCGGCATTGGTGAACAATGCCTCCTCCTCCTTCTTCGTCTTGCGGCAATCACGGGCGAAATTACCATGAACGCCACAATTGAAACACTTTCCGATCTATGACTTTGATTTCTGTCGAGCCTTCCACTCGGCCTCCGTGAGCAGGAGCTGGTCGTCGGGCTGCTCTCCCCTGATGTTTGCACACCGTTGTTTTCATTCTTCGAACGCGTTCAACCTTCCAAGTGTCTCCTCAAACGTCATCTTGTCAACGTCGCAAATTGCTCAATTCCGGCCACCACGGGGTACAACCTATTAGGGACATTGTCGAGGAGCTTCTTCACCATGGTTGCGTCATCAAGCATCGAGTCTGGCGTACCTTGCCGCCACGCCACTGATTTTACTAGCGTGGTCATCCAGCGATTCACCATCGTCCATGCTCAATCGATCAAATTCGCCCTTCAACATGGACAGGCAGGCTGGCTTGATTGGATCTGCGCAACAAACCTTGATTTGAGGTTGTCCCAGACCTCCTTCGCCGTCGCCTTGGTCGACACCTGCATGGGAATGTCTTCCGGCATCGTCAGGAGCAGCTGCGCCCTCGCCATCTTGTTTTTCCGCTCGTCGACCTGCGTATCACTCGCCGGATCTGCCGTCTCCCACAGCCCTTGGATATCAAGGATTGCCTGCACCTTAATTGCCCACAGCATGTAGCTCGCCGGCGACAGCATGGGGTATGACATGAACACTGTGCTCCCCTCAACGCCATTAGGCACCAATGCCATCAAGCACTCATCGGAACGGGGCTCTGGTACCACTTGTTGGAATCGGTAATCGATCGAGCTCGATGAGGACGAAGAACAGGGGACAAAGAGGGGTGGACGGTGAACAGTACTCGCGCAGATGCGCAAATGCTCGCAGCAACGAACACCGTCGGAATATCATATTCCACACTCCCAAAATCGATGATTACAGAGGTCAATATTATATTCAATGCCACACATGCTTGGAGCAACTAACTTCCTAATTTGTCGGCGGCCACGATCCACACTTCACGCCATGCCGCACGACGTGAGCTGTGACTTGCGCGCATGGTGCGCCCATGACGTGTACTCCGGTGACTCAATCCGCATCCTACGTCCTGCAACTCAACCGTCGACCTCATGTACACACGCCGCACACACATACATGCCGAATTACGCACACACTCACACACCCGACGCTCGCCGGTGGACTTCGCCTGAACGCGGCAGTGCCCAGCTATTGCACGTGTCGGGTTTATTACTAACAATGCATGCACAAATCAACAAACTATTGGGAAATGTTAATTAATAGAACCTACAAGTTACATAACAAAGGTTCATTAGGTGTATTCATAGTTTATTTCCACAAATTGGAGATGCTTAGCAAAGCATAGAAATGTTGATCTCAAACGGCTCTGCATGGGCCTGTGAGTCCCACGGTACTTTACTTTAACAAGGAAAAAACAACTCACGTTTCTGAGGACAGGTAGCTGAGGACGAATATACTGGAAAGTTCATAGTGCTTTTTATATAAATACATATAGCATTTATTGATCAAATTTAGACAATACAAAACTCTGTAGGGTAGAAATAGATTATACTATTTAGCAAGCAAGCATAACTAATTACATCCCCAGCAGCACCATGGAAACCCGTTCCCCCTCAACCTATACCTCTGTAAATTGTCTTTCATTCTATGTTAATTCAGGTGTAACCATATTTTGGTCTAAATGACGAAGCACCTGGTTTTTCCTCAAAATAAAATATATGCAGCATACTACAAGGATCCGGATAATGTACAAGGACTGAAAACCATCGTAAATTAGAGAAACCGTCGTAAATAAGTAATTTACGACAATTTTTGCTTATTTACGTCAGTTTTTTACAGTCAGAAAAAAGTCGTAGATAAGGTTATTTACTACGATCACCGTCGTAAACAAACTTATTTATGACGGCTCCCACTGGCAATAGTAAATAAGGAGGCTTGTGCCACGTGAAGGTTAGGCCTTTTTATTTACGATGGCTAGGGGTAGGGAGAACCGTCATAAATAAGCCCCGTTATTTACAATGGCCTACACCAAGGCCGGCCATCATAAATAACAATTGCTAATTTACGATGGCAGGCTTGTAGTAGGACAAGCTGCAGGTATGGTGTGTTATGTTATGAACAAGTCAAAAGGTTTAGATATATTTTCTTGTTTTATCGAATTGGTAATAATAGCAGTCTTGCATGATTGTCTCACAATTCGAAAGCCTGTCTTGTACCATTTTGCGTTCATATACATGTATGCACACACTGCCTTGGATTTGTGATGTTATATCTAATAAAATTGGTGACAAAGTAGATGATGGGAACATCAATAATCTATGGACCAACTGGGAGCGCTCCTCCTTTCGAGCTTTCAAAAAAAAATGTATTATTTACGAAGTAAGCATAGTTATGACTCTATGATGTCCCTTCGGAAGGCTGACTCATTCTGTATTGTAGTATGTCAGCACATGATCGCATGGGTTGACCGTTGCACACCATAATTTTCTCTTATAATTTAAACACCACTGTTATAATCTGCAAAATAACCAAGTGTCTCTATTAATTCTATCACACACTGCCTGTTTTGCTTACAAAACTGAATCCTCTCTGTATTAGAACTTTATACACCCCTTATATAAATAACGGATCATACTGGCAATTAATATATTTATAAGTATGATCCATAGTACTATTTAACCATCACAAATCATGAATTGGTTTACCGATTTGAAACAAAGATATGCAGATTTCCAATCAGTAGCAGTGACAGGATGTTTTAAAAGAGTAGCCAAACTTGAAGCTAGCTTATGAAAACATAATCATGTGAATTTAAAAGAGTCATCAAAATCATAACTTAATTTGAAATGATTAACCGGTTTGATCAGTCTCTATGGTCTTGCGCTATAGGGTCAAAGAGACCACGTCAGACTATATGGAGTTAGTACAGTGCACACAACCTATATTTGACAAAGTGGTACAAGTTAACTGCTGCTGCATCAGCAGGTACGTTCTACCAGACATAGACCATTTCATATATTGATCCGTTCAACTTGACTCATTCTGTGTAGTTAACAAGTTCGTGCTGCCGCGATTGCGTTGCCTATATAAGCACATCCATTCCCTCCCTGGCCAAAGCATCAACAAGACAGAGATCACAAGCAGCTGCTTAGCCACATTCATAAACCACGAGTACGCGCAGAAGCTAGGAAAAAACCAAATGGCCGCCTGCTACTTCCTTCTCGCTACGTTTCTAGCCTTTGTTGCTTCACAGGCCATTGCTTCTGATCCTAGTCCGCTGCAGGACTTCTGTGTGGCCGACGAGCACTCTCCTGGTACAATATGCAAGCCCATTATTAGTCATGTTCTGACGTACAATGTCCAATACTGCATCTAATTTGATGTGTTTTTTACTTTTGATTTCACATATTTCTAATATATTTTATTTGTTTCTTCTATGGATATACAGTGCGGGTGAATGGATTTGTCTGCAAGGATCCCATGGCTGTGAATGCAGATGATTTCTTCTTGGCAGCAAATCTTGACAAGCCGAGAGATACTAAGATAAGCAAAGTGGGATCCAACGTCACACTGGTCAACGTTATGAGGATCCCTGGCCTCAACACTCTTGGAATCTCACTAGCTCGCATCGACTACGCGCCCTTCGGCGAGAACCCACCGCACACCCACCCACGTGCCACCGAGATCCTCACGGTGATTGAGGGAACCCTCTACGTCGGCTTTATCACGCCTAACCCAGACAATAAGCTATTCACCAAGATGCTCAACAAGGGTGATGTGTTTGTCTTCCCTGAGGGGCTGATCCACTTCCAGTTCAATCCCGATCACTATAAGCCTGCGGTCGCCATCGCAGCACTCAGCAGCCAGAACCCTGGAGCTATTACCATCGCCAACGCAGTCTTTGGATCAAAGCCGCCAATCTCAGATGATGTTTTGGCCAAGGCTTTTCAGGTCCAGAAGGGGACAATTGACTGGCTCCAGGCTCAGTTTTGGGAGAACAACCATTATTAGATAAATCAAGCTCCAAACCTGGAGACTGCTCATATGTCATGCAATAAACTGTATTGTTGTTTTTAGTTTATATTTTGCGATTTATAAAATAAATAACAATTATATGGGTGTACTTTATTTCACTATCTTTCACCCATATATCCCGATATTCTGTTACTTTCTCTCTGAATTTTCTTTTGCTTGCCTCGCTCACCATGGCAGAAAATAGAAGAAGATAAGGAATGGTTGACATTATTAGGTGCACACGAATCTTCTATGCCGAGATGTTCTAGATGATGCTTCTGCTATTTTTCTTTTACCCGATCATCGATCAGGATTTCGTCGTC
Source organism: Tuctoria greenei (assembly GCA_036927565.1). Classification (NCBI taxonomy): domain Eukaryota; kingdom Viridiplantae; phylum Streptophyta; class Magnoliopsida; order Poales; family Poaceae; genus Tuctoria; species Tuctoria greenei. The sequence continues at coordinate 53,220 of JAYESD010000194.1, read as the reverse complement.
CTACCTATCCATCGACGCTAAAATGTCGGCCCTTTTGAGAATGAGTTGTCATTGTGCTCTCGTGGGTGTAATATTGGCTTGGTAAGCTGTCTTCGTTGAGCTGCCGCCTATAATGGTAGTGGTGCCACCCATGCTTGCTTCTCGTTAAAGCATGGCTAATGATTCGAGTCAGCACCATCCGTCACTATCTCAGGATGATTGTCGGTGTTTGGATCTGGCAGATAACCCGATATTACTGTTGGTAGACCGCGGAGTTGTAGTTCGGTAATGGGCGCACAACGATTCAAGAAGGTGAATGACAAGTAGGCACAGAGATTTACGTGGTTCGGGCCGCCTGAGCGTAATACCCTACTCCACAGGGTGCGTTGGTGTTTTATTGAGCGTGTGAGTCTAGAAGAAGCTCCAGAAGAAGAAGCTTGCCTAGGTCAGGGAGTCCAGAAGAGGTCTGGAGAGGTCCCTTGTGTATCGTCGACCAGTCCTTTTATAGTACAAGGACTGGTCGTTACGCCGTTAGCCTAGCCCGACATGTGGCCCCGGCGGTTACACATGCTTGATACACAATTAATGAGGTTGATTACCCTTAATTGCCTGGTAACGGGCCTTAACAGTGTCGTTACCGGTATTAAGGGCCATCTGATCGTGTGTCATTAATATGGCATTAATGACACTTAATTGGGTCTTGAAGTCTTTGATTGCTCCTTGAAGGTCCGGAGTCGTTGGGGGTCCACCAGCCTGATTGTTGAAGTTGAAGGTCCGGCGGTCGGCCACGTGGTAGCTCTGGAGCTTACCGTCGTGGACGGGTAGGTCCAGTGCTGTTGGACACGTGTCGGCACCGGAGCTTTTCTCTGTCTGAGGTTAGGTCCGGGGATGCCATACCGGTATCTAGTCCGGAGCTTTCCCATGTGTGGGCGATAGCTCCGGTCTTATGATACACGTGGCGACCCTCGGACTAACCATGTCGGGGAAGCAGGTCCTATTACGCCTGACATGTGGGGCCTTCGGAGGTCTTCAAATATGGTAGATGGAGTTTCCTTGTGATCCTTGCAATCCCAAAGGGTATCCGGTACGTAGGGTACCGATAGTGGCCCCCTGGGCCCACCTCTAGGAGATATCTTTCGGATGAAGTGATTCTGCCGGAGGTGGGTCCATTCTTTGGTTTTTGAGCCGTGTATTCAAGGGTCTTCAGATGTGCCATTGACAATAGTTCGCAGTTAAACCACCACCGCGTGGTATATCTTGGAGGCGGCAGGTGAGATCTTAGCATGCGGATCTCACGCAATTGAAGGTCGCCGGTTCTCGATACGAAAATCGTATCGGTTCCGCGCGCCCTGTCAGGCTGGCGCCTTTAGGTTTCCTGCCTTTTATGATGACAACCGTTCGCCTGGGGTAAGGACCTCGACTTGATTGTCGGGGTGGCCCCAGGTCCCCTTGTCATTGGCAGGGTGAAGTTTTTGACTGGTATCGTCGGCTCCTCTGCGGTTTCCATCCAAGCGTTGCGGGGGCTTACTTAAGAAGGAAAACACGCACCGTTTGGGGTTCTTTATGCCTTTCATTCGAACTTCCGCTCAAACCTTCCAAACTTTTGCTTGCTTTTCCTCTCTTGCCTCGCTGTGCTGCGATGGAGTTGGGTCTCCGCCAGAGCCGACTGAAGACCGATGGTGATTTGAAGAAGGTCCGAGCCCTCATAGGGTGGTCCCCCGACTTCTTCAACCACTTGGTCCACGCCGGCAAGCTTCCGTTCGAGAAGGAACACACCAGCGACATGGTATACTTCTCCGCGTATGCCATGGTGGGACTGATCCCACCTTTTTCCTCTTTCTTTTTGATGCTTCTAGACGGTGGGCTCCTCAGGCAGTGTTTTGCAACTTCCTGACCAACAGGTGGGCTCCGCTGAAGAAGAGGGAGAAGCTTGCTTGGGCCCTCAACAGTATGCTGGACGACGACTAGATTGAGACCAGTTTGAAGTCCAACATGGAGGGTGCAACTTTGGAGTTCCACCTCAAGAAATTCCAGCATGGCATCGACGTCGAGGGTGATGACTTGGTTCCGCCGGCAGCTTTCCTCCCTCTGAACATGGAGGCAGAGTTCAGCAGGGAGCTCTGACGGACGATGCTGGTGCTTGACGACCTTGGTGTCGTTGAGAGGCATTCGATCACCGGGTTGGCGATCTCCGAGCTCCTGAAGGCGGCTCCGTTCCCGCCCCAAAGCCAAGAACCAAAGTCGTAGGCAAGGGCAAGGAGTTAGCCGAGCCCTCGAGCCGTAAGAGGAAGCTGAAGCATGCCGACGGAAGGTCCGTCAGGCTTGCTTCTTCTGCGGTGGATCCTTCTCCTCGGAGGGGGAGGTCTTCAATGGCTGCATCTACTCCTGCAGCGGCATCTTCCCGGGGTGCTAGCTCCGGCCATGTGAGTCCAGTACCAGGGCCAGCTGAGGGCTCTAGGTCCGGAGGTCCTTCCCGATCAAGGGGGGCCTCGACCAAGGCAACGCCGATAGCAGCAGCAAGCTCCGGGGGACCTTCCGGGACTACCATGCCAGTGGCGGCTGGGGCCAGTCCGGAGCATCCGGAAAAGAGGTTCCGTGCTAACTGGTGCGGAAGCCTTCCGAGGTAATTTTTGATTTTTTACCTCAGTCAGTTGTATTATTGTTATAACTGTATTTTGAGTTTCTTCGTCCTTCATCCACAACATGCCTAAGAAAAGGGTTAAAGCTTCGGTCCCCGCAGCAACAGTTGAGGCTGTGCAGGCTGAAGCTCCAGCTCCAATTCCAGCGCCGCCCCAAGAGGTGGCTGAGGCTGCGGCAGCTCCGACGCTGGCTGCCGTGGTCTTGGACCTCGACTCATCCCCAGAAGCTCCCGTGGTAGTGCCGGACCACGGGAATGAAGATGTACCAGCGGTACCAGCCCCATAGGTTGAAGCTCCAGGCTTGGATGCTGAGATGTTGGACGCTCCAGCCACAGAGCCAAAGGTATCTGCGATTCCGGCCCTAGAGACGAATGTTGTTGAAGCCCCGTCAGTCGAGCCGGTGGTTGACGAGGTCCCAATGGTAGAGTCGGGTGTTGATGAAGCTCCGGCGCTTGAGCCGGTTGTCGAGGAAGCTCCAGCAGTAGAGCCGGTTGCTGTAGAAGTTCCGGCTATAGAGCCGGTCATCGAAAAGGTTCTGGCGCCCGAACCAGTTGCTGCGGAGGTGTCGGCGCCTGAGCCCATGATGGTCGAAGCGCCTGCACTTGAGCCAGCGGCGGAGGAGGCGCTTGCTTCAGAGCCGGAAGTAGCTTCTGCTCCGACCGAACCTTCAACACTTGCTCCAGAAGTGGTGATCCCGGAGGTGCCGGCTGCTGAGCCAGGGTGCCAAGATGAAGCTGCTGGGCACGTGTCAGCACCGGAGCTTCCCTCTCTCTGGGGTTAGGTCCGGGGATGCCATACCGGTATCTCGTCCGGAGCTTTCCCGTGTGTGGGCGATAGCTCCGGTCTTATGATACACGTGGCGGCCCTGGGACTAACCATGTCGGGGAAGCAGGTCCAGTTACGCCTGACATGTGGGGCCTTCGGAGGTCTTCAAATCTGGTAGATGGAGTTTCCTTGTGATCTTTGCAATTCCAAGAAGTATCCGGTACGTAGGGTACCGACAATGACCCCACTGCAAATGTCGTATATGGGTTGAAGTAGGCCCTCAACATTGCATTTTAGTCTGGCATCCAGTGAGTTCATCATTCAGACACAGCTGCTTTGCCATGACTATTTAACTCTATATTTATATAAATAAACTGAAATACTAGTACATTTTAGAAGGGGTTTCATGGCTACACTCCTAGTGATAAAAACATTTTTAATAGGGCCTAGCTATAATAAGGCTTTTGTTTGGATCGACTAGGACTAAACTGTTAGTCATAACTTACAATTGCTCTCTTTGTTCTTCAATTATTATTATTATTATTATTATTATTATTATTATTATTATTATTATTATTATTAGGATAATAAAATATCCTAATAATATAAAACTGAATAATGGGTGAGTAGTGGCTAACAAATAGCTGGATCTTGTTTGGAGCCTGGGGCCCTCATGTTAGCCTGTTTTATCCCCTTTTATCTTCTCTCTAATGGACTAATAGTTAGCCAAGAGGTGGGATAAGAATTAGTCCACTTCTAACTCCATGTTTTGATAGATTAGAACTACGCTAAGGGTATGTTTGCTTGACTCTAGATTGTACAAAATCTGGATTGTAAATTTTAGAATCCATAAGCCGAGTGTGCACAAGGTGGATTGTAAAAGCTTATGGGCCTATTTGTTTCTACTTATAATCCTCTTATCGATGAAAATAAGCGAAAATCCTACCCAAACGCATTGCTTAAAGCTCACTTATTTTCTGAGCCGCTTTCCAGAAAAGTCTAAAAATAACTAGAAGTTTGCTTACTCGTATCGTGGCCCAACACTCGCGATACCAGTTGTCGGCGGTTTGAACCGGCAGATCTCCCTACACTACTAAAGTGACAGAGGAGTTTGATGTTCGGTGTGGGCGCGCGGAGATTCAAGAAGGTGAATAGGAATTGACTCAGGAGACACAAGAATTTATGTGGTTCGGGCCGCTTGAGCGTAATACCCTACTCCACGGTGTGTTGGTGTTGTATTAGCAGTAAGAGCTTGTGACGAGCGTATGAGGCACGTGTGTCTGTCTCTCTCCATCCCCGTGTTTATCGTCGGCCTGTCCTTTTATAGTACAAGGGCAGGCCGTTACAGGTTAGCCTGGCCCGACATGTGGCCCCGACAGTTACTAGTATTGATACACATTTAATTGCTCTTAATGATCCTGTACCAGGCTTTGACGGCACCGTTACTAGTGTTAAGATCGTCCGTTTAAGTGTCATTCATATGGCATTAATGACACTTAATCGGGTCTTGAAGTCCTTGGCTCTCCTTTGAAGATCCGGAGCCATTGCTGGGTCTTCCGGAGGTTAGAAGTTGAAGATCCGACGATCGGACACGTGGCAGCTCTGGAGCTTGCTGTGGGAAACAGGTAGCTCCGGGACTACCCGACACGTGTCAGGTCCGGAGCTTCTCTCGGTCTGGGGTTAAGTCTGGAGGTGCCGTTTAGGTACATGGCCCGGAGCTTCCCCCTTGTGGCGGTAGCTCCTGTTTGGTAGTACACGTGGCGACCCAGGGATTAACCATGTTGGAGAAGCGGGTCCGGTTATGTCTGACATGTGGGCCTTCGAGGGTCTTCAAACCAAGTAGATGACTTTCCTTTGAGATCTTTGTAACCTCAAGGGGTGTACGGTTTCTAGGGTACTGACAGTGGCCCCCTGGACCTACCTCCGAGGAAGATCACTGGGATGAAGTCATTCAGTTGGAGGTGGGTCCATCCTCACGACTCTTGAACTGAGTCTTCAAGGGTCTTTGAAGGTGCCATTGGCAGGGATTTATAGTTAGATCCCCGCCACGTGGCGCACCTCGTGCGGCAGATGAGATCTTTGACGTGTGGATCTCACGCAATTGAAGGTCGCCGGTTCTCGATACGAAAACCGTATCGGTTCCGCGCGCCTTGTCAGGCTGCCGCCTTTGGGTTTCCCGCCTAGTGATGACAACCGTTCGCCTGGGTAAGAGCCTCGACTTGATCGTCGGGGTGGTCCCGGGCCCTCTTGTCATCGGTTGGGTGAAATTTTTGAATGGTATCTTCGATTTCCTTGCGATTTCTATTCAAGTGTTGCGAGGGCTTACTTAAGAAGGAAAGTGCGCACCGTCGGGAGTTCTTTACGCCTCTCAACTGATCTTGCGCTCAAACTCCCAACTCGTGCTTCGCTCTTCTTCTCTTGCCTAGCCGTGCTGCGATGGAGTTGGGTCTCCGCGAGAGTCGCTTGAAGACCGACGGCGATTTGAAGAAGGTCTGGGCCCTCATGGGGTGGTCCTCAGACTTCTTCAACCGCTCGGTCCGTATCGGCGGAGAGCTCCCCTTCGAGAAGGAGCACGCCGGTGAAATGGTGTACTTTTCCTCATACGCCATGGTGGGGTTGATCCCGCCTTTTTCTTCCTTTTTCTTGATGCTGCTAGACTTCTATGGTCTGCAGCTATACCACCTTGGCCCTCACTCCATTCTCCTCGTGTCTATCTTCGTCCACTTCTGTGAGATGTGGGTGGGCATCCCCCCTGCATTGAACTCTTCCGGACTTTCTTCACCGTCCACACCACCGGCCGGAGCAATGAGTACCTTGGTTTCTACTACTTCGTGAAGCGCAAGAAGTTCCCATTCAAGTACCTTCGGTCGTTTCCTTCTGGGAAGTGGGATGACTGGAAGAAAGACTGGATAGTCGTCAGGGTGGAGGAGCACGAGAGGTTGGAGCTGCCCGACAGTCTGCCCGACATTGACACGACGATCTGGAGTGAAGCTCCGGTGCTGGCGGAGGCTTTCAACCCTGCTTTGACCAGGATCCACCAATGCGTGGAGGGAGGATTGACTCCTCAGGCGGTATTCTGCAATTTTCTGGTCAACAGATGGGCGCCGCTGAAGAGGAGGGAGAAACTCGCTTGGGCCCTCAACAGCGTGATGGACGACGACCGAGTTGAGACTGGGTTGAAGTCCAACATGGTGGGGAAAACCTTGGAGTTCCACCTCAAGAAATTCCAACACGGCATCGACGTCGACGGCGATGACTTGACTCCCCCGTCGGCCTTTCTCCCTCTGAACGTGGAAGTGGAGTTCATCAGGGAGCTCCGGCGGAAGATGCCCGTACTTGACGACCTTGGTGTCGTCGAGAGAAGATCAAGCACCCGGGTGGCAATCCCCGGAATGCCCGAAGATGGCTCTGTCCCTGCCCCAAAGCCAAGGGTCGAGGTCGTTGGCAAGGGCAAGGAGCTGGCGGATGAACCGGAGAGCCGGAAGAGGAAGCTGCAGCATGCCGACGGAAGGTGCGTCAGGCCCGCTACTTCCGCCTCGGTTCCTTCTCCCCAGAGGGGAAGGTCTTCTACCACCATGGCGACTGTCCCTGTAATGGGGTCCTCCCGGAACGAGACCGTTCCTGCAGTGGGGTCCTCCCGGAGCGCGTCTGTTCCTGCGGTGGGATCCTCCCGGGGTGCTAGCTCCGGGGGTGCGACTCCGGCACCTGGGCCGGTGGAAGCCTCCAGGTCCGGGGGTTCTTCCCGATCGAGGAGAGCCTCGACCCGGGCCATGCCCGTGGCTGCGACAGGTCCCAGGGGGCCTTCCGGAGCGTCTACGCCGACTATGGCCAGCCCAGAACGCCCGGGAAAAAGGTTCCGCACAAGTTGGTGCGGAAGCCTCCCAAGGTAATTTTTAATCTCTACCTTGGACAATTATTTTAATTGTAGCAACTATTTGTTAATTTTCTTCGTTCATCATCTGCAGCGTCCCCAAGAAAGGGAGTGAGGCTCCACCCACAGCCACAGCGTTTGAGGCCGTGAGGGTGGGAGCTTTTGCTCCTGTCCCGGTGCTGCCTCAAGTGGTGGCTGAAGCTGCGACAGCTCCGGCGCCGGCTGTCGTGGTCATGGACCTCGACTCATCCCCAGAAGTTCCCGTGGTAGCGCCGGACCACGGGAGGGAAGATGCGCCAGCGGCACCTGTTCCGGAGGTTGAAGCTCCGGGTCCTGGTGCTACAATGATGGAAGCTCCGGCTATTGAGTCGGAGGAAGTAGTAATCCCGGCCTCTGAGCCGAAAAGTGTCGAAGCCCCGGCGGTTGAGTCGGAGGTGACTGAAGCCCCGGCATGCGAGCCGGAAGTTGAGGTAGTTCCGGCAGTTGGGCCGACTACCTCCGAAGCACCGATCGTTGAGCCGGTTATTGTTGGAGCTCCGGTTACAGGGTTGGTCGAAGTTGAAGATCTTCCGGCTCCTGAGCCGCTGGTTGAAGAGGTGATGGAGCTCGAGCCTCCCTCAGAAGAGGTGCCCAGACCGGAGTCAGTAGCAGCTCCTGCTCCGGAAGCGACGACGTCGGAGGTACCTGCGGCCGAGCCGGAGTGCCCAAGCAAAGTCGCTGGCCCCCTGCCCGAGGGGGTGAATGAAGACTTGGCGGCGGGGCCTTCTTCGATGGCGACTGAGGCCATCCCGGAGGACGGCCCTAGTGCCTTGGAAACTCAGGGGTCCACTCTCGTGGAGTGGGACCCAATTTTTGTATCTGAAAACCCGCTGGAACCAGCGGAGGAGACCCCAGCATGTCCGGAACCCATCCCGCTGTCGATGTCTATTGACAACACCTGTTCCAGTCTGCGTCAAGTCCAATTGGCCTTCTTCCACGACAGCAAGGCTCTTGAAGAGGAGCGCCAAACCCTTAGGCGGTGGCGTAACCGACTCTACTTCGAGACCAAGCTGGCGCAGTCGAGGCTAGCGGATGACAAGGAGTGGATCAAGCGGGAGAAGATCCGCCTGGAGTACTGGGGCAAGTTGCTGGATGACAGGGAGAGTATGACTCGGGCCCTCGACGCTCAATCCCAGGAGATTTACAATTAGGCCAAAGCAGCCAACAGTGCGGCCGAGGAACGCCACGAAAGGCTGGAGGTCATTAACACTGCACTCATCAAGCGCCGAGAGGCACTTGAAGAGAGGGAGAAACGGCTTGAGGATGAAGAGTAGAAACTCCTTGAGCTGCGGGATGATGTCCTGCGGAGGGAAGAGGAACTCACCGAGAAAGTAGCTCTGGCTAACAAGGGCCTCGAGGAGCGCACCAAGAAATTGGAAGAGCGCTGCCAATAGGAAGAGGAGAAGACCTGGGTGCGAGGGCAGGAACTCTACGAACTAGAGTGTGCCCTTGTTGCCTGGGAGAAGAAAGTGAGGGGTAGGGAGAAGGACCTGGTTGACCGTCGGAACAAGATTCACCTCCGGGAGGAGGAGCTCGGAAAACTCGAGAGGCGGGTTGCTGAAAAGATTCAGCAAAACGCCAAAGAAGTTGAGCGCCTCGCCCATGAGAATTCCGAACTGACGGCGGCCAGGAGATCCCTAGAAGAGATGAAGGGCTTGAGGACTGCGGACTCCCTACAGATTTGGGAGTTCCTGGGTAAGGCCAACGATGCGCTGACACCGATGGGTTTCAGCCCCGTGCGCCCGGATGATCCGGAGCCGGAGCCGGACCTAGCACTGCAGGCGTTGAGCGCAGCAGGTAGCAAGCTCTCCAAGGTGGGCGATGTCATTGCGGACCAACTGGAGGTTGAGGGGCAATCCCTGGCGAAGAACATCACAGAGTATGTGCTGACGTGCTACACCAGCCGGAACTCCCAATTTCCTCTGGACCCGGTGCTTGAAGGCCCCGTCGAAGGAGAAGGCGAGGCTACCCGAGCCAGCGTATCGGAGGTCGCCCAGAAGGTCGCCCAATTCTTTCATAGGGTCTAGGACCATCTCTGTAATTCTCACTTGTATTTTCTCTTCTTCTTTCTCAATTTTTTAATCCCTTGTCTCCAGATGTAATCTCTTGTCTCCAGATAAATGAAATCCCCAAATTTTTGCGAATTTCACTTTTTGTCTTCAACACTTTTATCTTCACTTGGCCCCCTGGTAGATGTACACAATTTGATTGTGAACATGTACCAAAAGGATATTGTGTTTTGTTGAAGACTCATTTGCCCCGAACTTGTAGAATTTAGGTCCGAAGTCTTCAATAGTGAAGGCCCCCTGAGGTTGTTAGAGCTTAGAAGCTCCGGCATTGTCCATCGCTGGAGCTTGATAGCTCCGGCAATAGTCTCTATCAACACGTAGAGCATCGATAGTTGGTCCTCCGGTGTGTCGGAGCTGAGTAGCTCCGGCAGTGACCTTTGCCAACACTTGGTTTGTTGGCAGCAGACTCCATTTACAGGGTCTTCTCACCATCTTTTATTCAGCGTCGACGGTTGGCCCCCTTAGGGGAATCGGAGCTTAGTTAGCTCCGACTTTTCTCCATCAACGTAGACTTTATTTTTCCTGCACACTTAAGCCAAGAAAAATAGTAAAATTCGTTCCTTGTCTATAATTTAGTCGCGACTTATGATTCTCAAGAAGACTTTAAGTTGAACGCGATTTTAAATACAACCGGATGCGTTGTCTTTTTCTCTAGATTCAACTGTCCATGGACCTGCCTTACTTCGGCCTGCCGGGGTGTAGGTAGAGTGGCGTACTTAGGGTGCTTGACCAGGCTAAGTCGATAGCACACTCCAGCCCTAGATTGGCTTGGCGGCTTTCGGGCGAGTTGGCCATGAACGATATCTGATTCCAAAGAATCGACAATACAACTCGAATCGTATACAAACCGGTCGAACTAAAATTTCTTAAGAATTGCACATCTTTGTTATAGACAAGAAAGAGAAAAATAAAAATGTTGAGCCTGTACAAAATAAATGCACGTGGAGTCTATTTCACATGAAGATGTCTTTCATTATAGGTCCGGGGTACAGGGGAAACAAGTACACTCTTAAGGTACGGAACCAGGCTAAGTGTGTTTCATTTCTCGTTTTACCCAGGGCAGTTAGCCACACTTTTAGTCCTGAGACTGTGAAAAGTGTCGCATGAGCTTTGCGGACCTTTCGGGAAAGGTCCGGCTGCTCTCCCGGAGGAACTACCCGACTCTGTACAATGACTCTATAACATACACCCCAAGTTACTCAAGACTCACCTCCGTGGTATTAAGTGTAGAACTTACGGAGGTGCTCGATGTTCCAAGGATTTGGGAGAGGTGTCCCATCCTCAGTAGCCAAGCGAACGCTTCCGGGACGGGATACTTTAATCACTCCGAAGGGCCCCTCCCAGCCGGGGGAGAGTTTGTTTAACCCTTCTCTGGATTGTATTCTCCGTAGCACCAGATCGCCTTCCTCGAGCTGTCGGTTGTGTACATGCCGCTGGTGATAACGCCGTAGGGCTTGGCGATATCGGGCATTCCGAACAGCTGCTTGGCACCTTCCCTCCTCAAGGAGGTCTAGGTCTTCATGCCGGAGCTGGTCCTGCGTGGCTTCGTCGAAGGTCCAGACCCGGAGTGAACCCAAGGTGATTTCCGGAGGAAGGATTGCTTCAGCTCCGTACACCAAGAAGAAGGGTGTCTCTCCAGTTGACCGGTTTTGAGATGTCTTGTTGGCCCATAAAGTGGGCGGAAGCTCTTCGATCCAGTTGGCTCCATGTTTCTTCAAGCGCTCATAGGTGCGCGTTTTGAGTCCTTTAAGGATTTCAGCATTTGCTCTCTCGGCTTGGCCATTGCTGGCTGGATGAGCTACGGAGGCGTAGCAAACTTGTATGCCGAGGTCTTCGCAATATCCTTGGAATGCTGAGCTTGTGAATTGGGTCCCATTATCCGTGACGATTTTGTTTGGGACTCCAAATCTGCTTACAATGGATCGTAGAAAGTTGATAGCAGATTGCTTGTTGATTGTCACAACTGGAGTTGCTTCCGGCCACTTGGTGAACTTGTCGATGGCGACATACAGGAACTTGTAACCTCCGACGGCTCTCGAGAAAGGTCCCAAGATGTCCATCCCCCACACAGCAAAAGGCCATGTAGGAGGTATCATTTGTAAGGGTTGGGCTGGTGTGTGAATTTGCTTCGCATGAAATTGACATGCTTCACATTTCTTCACCAGCTCAGTTGCATCATGGAGCGCTGTAGGCCAGTAGAAGCCATGCCAAAAGGCTTTACCGACCAGTGTGCGGGAAGATGCGTGGTTCCCACACTCGCCTCCATGGATTTCTGCGAGAAGTTCGCAGCCTTCTTCCCTTGTGATGCACCGCATTAGGATGCCGTTGGCACCGCGTCGGTAGAGATCCCCTTCTACCAGCGTGTATCTTTTAGCCAATCTGACTACCTGGTCAGCGGATACATCATCGTCAGGAAGAATGTTGTCTTGCAAGTAGCTCCGGATCTCCGAGATCCATGCATCGGAACTAGCTTGAGTTTTTGAGTCTTGTGTGCTGGGTTGCTCGGAGCTCCCGGTAGCACCTACGACCCTTGATGGCTGCCATGGTAACAGGGCCATCGGGACCGTCAGCTTCGGGATGCTGATCTCGCCCCCTTCGCTCAGTTCGGCAGGCTGAGCTATTGGCTTTGACAACCTCCGGACAAAGATTCCGTCTGGAGCCAGAGCTCCAGTTGACGCTTTGGACGAGAGTTCGTCAGCTTTAGCGTTATGGGCACGCTGAACATGGTGGAGATCTAGGACTTCGAAATCCTTCTGAAGCATCTGGACTTCAAGGAGGTAAGCAGCTAGCTGGAGATTATTGCAGGAGCATTCACCCTTCACCTGCTTGATGATGAGCTGTGAATCTCCTTTTACCAGCAGTTGCTTGACACCATATGACAGTGCCACCTTTAGTCCGTAGATGAGTGCTTCATACTCTACCATGTTGTTGGTTGCCTTGAAGTCAAGGTGTACCATGTATTTCACCTTCTCCCCAGTTGGTGCAAGGAGAAGGATTCCAGCTCCGGCCCCCTACTTCTGCAAGGAGCCATCGAAGTAGAGGGTCCAATGAGGCTCGGCGAAGGTTGGAGCTTGATGCTCCGTCTTCTGCTCACTAGGGCCCCCAAGATTTGATGGAGAGGGAGTCCATTCTGCCACAAAATCTGCCAATGCCTGACTCTTGACTGCTTGTCTTGAAATAAATTCAAGATCGAATTCAGCCAATTCCGCTGCCCACTTTGCAATATTCCCAGTTGAATTGGGATTATGCAAGATTGCTCGAAGTGGGTAGGAGGTCACCACCGAGACTTTGTGAGCTTGGAAGTAATGTCGAAGCTTCCTGGAGGCAATAAGAACTGCATAGAGCAGCTTATGCACCTCTAGGTATCGAGTCTTGGCATCATGTAATACTTCACTAATGAAGTACACCGGGCGTTGAATGGTCCAGACCTTCCTGATGGAGTCCGGAACTTCCTCTTCATTGATCTGGATCCTCTCAGAGGGGTCCGGATTTTCTTCGGGCACCTCCGGGTTCTGGCTGGAGGAACCCGGAGCTTCTTCAGAAATGACTTGGACCCTCCCGGAGGGATCTAGGTCTCCTAAAGCAACTTCTTGTAGGTTCAAATCTGGGAGCTGGGACCCAGACTCGCTTTCAGGAACCTCCGGACCTTCCCGAAGGGGTCTGGATTCCTGAGTGTGGGGTGGTTCTGGTCTCTCCGCAACCAGAACCATACTAACGACTTCGTCAGTAGCTGAAATATAAAGCAACAATGGCTCACCAGGGTTCGGAGCTACCAGAATTGGTAGGGTGGTGAGGAACTGTTTCAGCTCCTGGAATGCCTTCTCTGCTTCTTCGGACCATTGGAATGGTCCGGACTTCCTCAATAACTTGAAGAAGGGGAGTGCCCGTTCCGCCAGTCTTGATATGAACCGGCTGAGGGCTGCTAGACATCCAGTTAACTTTTGGACGTCTTTGATGCGGGTTGGTGGCCGCATGTCTTCAATGGCTTTAATCTTCGTCGGATTAGCTTCTATGCCCCGGTGACTTACCAGGAAACCAAGGAGTTTTCCGGAGCTAACCCCGAATACGCACTTGTCTGGGTTTAGCTTTGTGCGGGTGGCCCGCAGCTTGTCGAAGACAACTTGCAAGGTTTCAAGGAGTGACTCCTTGTTCCTGACCTTGACCATGATGTCATCGACGTACACTTCCACTATGTCTCTAATGAGTTCTTCAAAAGTTTTGTACATAGCTCGTACAAAAGTTGAAGCTGCATTCTTGAGACCAAAGGGCATGGCTGTGTAACTGTACAATCCATCTACTGTGATGAAGGAAGTATGCTCTTCATCCTCCCTAGACATCCTGATTTGGTGATATCCAAAATATGCGTCTAGGAAACACAGTAATTCACACCCGGAGGTGGAATCCACTATCTGATCTATTCTAGGTAGTGGGAATGGATCTTTTGGACATGCCTTATTTAGTGTGGTGTAGTCGATGCACATCCGAAGCTTCCCGCCGGCCTTGGGCACAACAACTGGGTTCGCCAGCCATTTTGGATGGAAGACTTCTCGGATGAATCCGGCTTCGAGTAGCTTCTTCACTTCTTATCAGATGAAGTTTTGCTGCTCTACGGATTGCTTCCGAGGCTTCTGATGCACAGGCTGGGCATCGGGGTAGATCTTCAGATTGTGCTCAATCACTTCCCTGGGGATCCCAGGCATTTGTGACGGTTGCCAAGCAAACACGTCAACGTTAGCCCGGAGGAAAGTGATGAGTGCGAGTTCCTATTTGTCGTTCAATCCTCCCGATATACGGGTGGTCTGAGCGGCATTAGAACCAATTTGGACGACTTTGACGGGAATGTCGGTGTCGCCGCTTGGCTGCACGCGAGGTGCAGAGGTCGAGCCTCATTGACGAATGCTCGGGGGTTTTGGAGTTTGCTCCTGCCTGGAGTCCTCCTCTTGTGCCGTGGTGAGTGTGTGGAGTTCTTCCTGAGCAGTTACTCTGGCGGTACGATCTCCACGGATCTGGAGAACACCTACTGGTGTTGGCATCTTCAACACCAGGTATCCATAATGAGCAGCTGCCATGAATTTGTACAGGGCAGGTCTACCCAAGATGGCGTTGAATGGTAAGTTGATCTGAGCGACGTCGAAGACCAACTTCTCGGTGCGATATTTCTCTCGGGTCCCAAAGGTAATGGGCAGAGTAATAGCTCCGAGTGGGGTAATGGACCCCGGACCTACTCCGGAGAAAGGTCGAGAGGGATGGAGATCCGAAGGTCGGAGCTGAAGCTTAGTGAAAGCTTCGAAGCTGATGAGGTTAAGCCCCGAACCTCCGTCTACCATGACATGGTGGAGCTGGATGTTATTGATGGTAGGAGATACCATCAAAGGTAACTGACCTGCTCCAACCATGCTCTGCGGGCAATTAGAAGCATCAAAAGTGATGGAGGTGTCCATCCACTTTCGATGAGGTTACGGCCTGACTGTAGGGGCTACAGCGGCCATATCCCGCCGCATAGTCTTGATGACACGACGAGAGGTGATATCCCATGACCCACCGAAAATGGTGTTCATGGTCTTCCGATGCTCGTTGTCAGAGACGTCAGAATCATCATCGACGGAGGTGTAAACGGCCTTCAGGACCTTTTTGGGATCCTGAAACCCTAACTCCTCTTCAGTCGGAGCTTTGTCGACCTTTTGCTTTCCTTCCCTCTGTCGGAAAGGAGATCCTTCCCGGCGCTTGTTGTAGCGCTCAGCAAGGTTTTGGACCTCCCGGCAGTCTTCCAAACCGTGGCTGCCCGTTTTGTGAATGGGACACCATACTTTGGGTTTGCCACCGTCTTCAGAAGACGATCGAGGTCGCTTCTCGGGGCGTGGCCCCTGGCCACCCGGAGTTGCAGCAGCTGCAACGTTGGATGTGCTGGTCGACGGCTTTTTCTTGCCGTTGGTCTTCTTTTTCTTCTTGCCACCCCCGGAGGTAGCAGCTTCTTCTTTGGAGGATTTCTTGTGATCCTCCGAGGCTGGTTTGGAGTGCATTTCACGGCCCTCCGCAGCTCTGGCACATTTATCTGCCAAGCTGAAGAGTTCCGTGACGCTAATGATATCCTTGATCGTCAGCTTCTCCAACATCTTCTTGTCCCGTACGCCCTGTCTGAATGCCACAATGACAGAGGCGCTAGAGATAGAAGGGATAGTGTTTCGTACCTGAGATAACCTTTGGATGAATGACCGCAAGGATTCTCCCCCTTTTTGCACGACCGCAAAAAGGTCTAGTTCAGTGCCTGGTAGGGTGTATGAACTCCCGAAGTTGGCAGTGAACTGACGGCACAACTCCTCCCAACTGTTGATAGAGTTGGGTGGAAGGCTCATAAACCAGGACCTGGCGGTCCCAGTTAAGGCCACTGGAAAATAATTGGCCATCACGGCCTCGTTTCCTCCAGCTGCCAAGATTGCAGTGGAGTATATCTGAAGAAATTCGGCGAGATTGACAGTCCTGTCAAATTTTTCTGGCAGATGAGGCCGGAACTTCTGTGGCCATCTAACCATGCGCAGGTGCATGGCCAGGGCTGAACAGCCTCCTCCTACTCCTTCAAGAGTAGAAAGGTCCTGAGCTTCCCGTCTTTCACGGGCACGCTCAATATGGACCCGGCCATCCTGCTGGCGGTATCGGCGATCAAGCTCCGCCCGGAGGTCATGAGTCGAAAGCCTGGATACCGTGTGAGTGCGTCGAGCCCCAGAGGGCAATGACGTCACTTGTTGGGATGCAGCACGTCTCCTACTATTGGAGATGTGCGGACCAAGTCTTCCGGACAAAGTCCGCCGCTGCGACGAGGCTCGTCCTGAAGGAGGAGGACCCTGATTGTTGAGGCGTTTGGCTGCTGCTGCAACCAAATGCTCCACATCGGCCCTCCACTGCTCCAGTGCATCCCGAGATGCATCCGGAGGTGGTGGACGTTGGAGCGCGTGTTCCGGGTTGTCATGATTTGCCGACGCGGTAAGCGACGCCGGCGCACCATCATGTTGCCCAGCACGATTTGCTGGAGGAGACGGTGGTGGTGGGAGTGTGACTCCTGCTGGTGCTGAGGCTCCTTCTGGTGGCTGCCTATTGGAGGGATTGCCCCCAATAGCTTGAACAACAGGTTGACTGTTGGATGATCCAACAGCTGAATTCACCATTCTCGAAATCTCAGGCGCCCCCTACCTGGCGCGCCAACTGTCGGCGGTTTGAACCGGCAGATCTCCCTACACTACTAAAGTGACAGAGGAGTTTGATGTTCGGTGTGGGCGCGTGGAGATTCAAGAAGGTGAATAGGAATTGACTCAGGAGACACAAGAATTTACGTGGTTCGGGCCGCCTGAGCGTAATACCCTACTCCACGGTGTGTTGGTGTTGTATTAGTAGTAAGAGCTTGTGATGAGCGTATGAGGCACATGTGTCTGTCTCTCTCCATCCCCGTGTGTATTGTCGGCCTGTCCTTTTATAGTACAAGGGCAGTCCGTTACAGGTTAGCCTGGCCCGACATGTGGCCCAGGCAGTTACTAGTATTGATACATGTTTAATTGCTCTTAATAATCCTGTATCGGGCTTTGAAGGCACCGTTACTGGTGTTAAGATCGTCCGTTTAAGTGTCATTAATATAGCATTAATGACACTTAATCGGGTCTTGAAGTCCTTGGCTCTCCTTTGAAGATCCGGAGCCGTTGCGGGGTCTTCCGGAGATTAGAAGTTGAAGATCCGACGATCGGACACGTGGCAGCTCCGGAGCTTGCTGTGGGAAACAGGTAGCTCCGGGACTACCCGACATGTGTCAGGTCCGGAGCTTCTCTCGGTCTGGGGTTAAGTCTGGAGGTGCCGTTTAGGTACATGGCCCATAGCTTCCCCCTTGTGGCGGTAGCTCCAGTTTGGTAGTACACGTGGCGACCCAGGGATTAACCATGTTGGAGAAGCGGGTCCGGTTATGTCTGACATGTGGGCCTTCGAGGGTCTTCAAACCAAGTAGATGACTTTCCATTGAGATCTTTGTAACCTCAAGGGGTGTACGGTTTCTAGGGTACCGACACCAGTAATCTGCTCCCGATTTCTGTCGGTACCCTCGCGCTACTGGCTACTCTTGACTACCGGCCTCGACTGCCGTAGCCATCTTCCGTGGTCGAGCTCGCCATCGAGATCCTCCATGGCCGTGCCCGTCGTCGACCTCCTCCACGGCCGCGCCCGCTATCGGCGTTGTTCATGGCCAAGCCCGCCGCCGCCTTCGTCCACGACCGAGCTCGCCGTCCACCTCCTCAGCGGCCGCATCGACCTCCTCCACGGCCGTGCCCGCCGGTGCCGTCGCCGTCGTCCGCGGCCACCGCGCCCGCCATCGAGCTCCTCCGCGGTCGCGCCCACCGTCAACCTCCCCCGCAGTAGCACTCGTCGTCGTCGTCACCCTCGGCCGCACCCGCTGTCGCCGCAGTTGAGCTCCTCTGCAACCGCCGTCCATCGCAATAGCCCCGTGGACCAGCGCCGGATCGAAAGGTCGTCACACGCGCTTCGTAGATCGACCACCTGCGCCCCTGTCGATCGCCTCTTCACGTCATCCGCGCCGTCGGCGCTGTTGAGGACGATGTGGTCGTTGCTAGTAGTGGTACTTCCGCGTGCAGTGGTGGAGTGAGAGCCCAACAAGATCTTGAGCACGAGCTCCTAGGATTGGGATTGAGGAAGACAAGAAGAAAGCGGGGGGGGGGGGGGGGGGGGATGAGGGACTGGTGAGCGCGCTTAACATTATCAGAGACACCGCCTTTGAGCGCGTCGCCCATCTTTGTCTCCTATTTGGTTTTCTTACGTAGTGGCAGAAGAAGGAAGAAAGAGAGCAGGATGAGGAAGAAAGAGAAAGGGGCATAATGGTCATTTTATATGTAATCCAGTGAAGAAATAGCAGATTTAACAAACACCCGCTCACTCCAGTAATCAATTATCTTAATCACAGTTTATCATAAAATCATGCTCACTAAATAATCAAGATTGAAATAAACGAAACCAAATAGGGCCTATGTTGTATGGTAACTCTGCATTCTAGAAGTAAAAGATTATGATACTCCTTGATAATATGTTTCAAATAACAACTCAAAATTGTGGAAAGGAATATAATGAATACAAACTTTTTTGTTCTTGAAAACTTAAAATAAAAAATAGAATTGTATTCAAGGGACATTTTAGTGTAAATAACAATGGGTGATGAAGTCAACGTTTGTATGGATGAAAATAAATTGTGTAAATAACAACCAATGTGGTTTCTAGCTCCACACAATCAAGCAAAAGCATATCTTGGGTGGATTGTTGATTTTGGCACAATCTAAGTGTGGATTCTACAGTCCAGATTGGAATTATAAAATAGAATGTGGAATACAGATTGTGAAACAAGCAGGCCCTAACTATTAGGATGTCTGCACTCATGTACGTCAAAAACCTGTAACGAATATTCTCAACTCTTTTCATCACACTCCAAAAGATTCTCTACTTTCTAAGCACATGTTCCCGCACTCATCATACTCCCTAAATGTACTCCGTATCAACTACCACTCCATAAGTATATATACCTACCCTATATATATATATATATATATATATATATATATATATATATATATATATATATATATATATATATATATATATATATATATATATATATATATATAGGGTAGGTATATTTTGAAGCAAGGTATAGAAAACTTATTCTGTAGCCAGCACACAAAAGAAGGCCCGGTGGCCCACACTGCTGCTAGACACCTTCGACAACCCTATTACGTAGCCGCTGCACACGTAGGTCGAGGAACCGAAGCGTCGCCCCGATCGAGCAACCGCGGTTCCCCAATCGGGCAAATGGATTCGTCGACGCAGGTAGCAACCGCAGTAGCGAGAATCCCACGTCCGCTTGCAACCGCCGCGTGTAGCAAAAAAGCAACATTGATACGACCACTGCTTCTGTCGGAGCGCTCGGAGGTGGCGGGCGTCGACCAGTCAGTGGCCGGTCACGGAAAAGGAAGCGCAGCAGCGCCGCGGAGGTGGCGGGTGTCAGCGTGTAGGAAGACAACCGGGAGGATGCGGGCGGATCCGCTGCTGCCGGAACATCGTCGACGCTGGTGACCGAGCCATCAGGTGTCGATGCAACTGCTTACCTCGTCGAACAAGGACGTGCATCACCACCGGCAGTAGGTATATTTCCCTTTTCGAACTTGTTGGTTGTGGTTGCTACCATCATCGTGTCTACCTTATTATGGCATACAACTTTCTGGTACATATGAAGACGCGCTTCAAGCTAAGGGGTGTATGTGTGTAAAATAGTCAGATCACTCTGTTGTATAATTGTACATTAGCATAATGAAATGAGGTTGATGGTGTAAATATACTCGGACCTCCACTCATATAACTATTTTCATCAGTATATTCACAACATCTTGTGTTTTATTCACAACATCTTGTGTTGTTCATGACCAGCAAAGTTTCGTTTACCTACTGAAACTAAAAACAAAATTAACAGATCGTCCAAATAGGCTAAACCTTAATACATTACAGATAGCATAACTCATATAGTGCATGTAGTGTAAACCTGAATAAGGACGTGCATCGCTAATCGAGCGATCATGCAAACACAATAGATTGACCAAGGCAGATTGAAGACTCGAACGGTACTCACAGGTGAATCTGGCTGTATTATAAATTAATTGTTTCCATGTTTAGTTCATTTCAGTATTAGCATTTTGTGCACTGGAACACGGCCTTTAACTAGGAAATTGAAGCAGAAGCAGGCAACATGATTTTAGCAGGACAAAATATAAAACTTCTGGATACATAAAAATACTTTGCAATGCATAATGTCTGTTCTATTTTGCAGATGGAGATGACCAATTTCCTTTGTGCATGGTAGATACTTGTGGAAACGATCCTGGTCGGGGAGCAGAAGAACATTGAAGGACAGTGCATCTCTGAAAGCTATTCCAAATTAGTGGAACGCTTCTCAGAATCCATCAAATTTCTGGTATTGCTGGTCCTTTTTCATGGGTTGCATTTTACTTACCTGAGAGCATTCTTTTTGGTATGATTAACATCCAGTCGCGATCATATCATGATTTAGTTGCATAGTCTCATTAGTGCCCTGTCTGCTGTTGCCTTCCACAAAAGTTGTATCAGACATGACCCTTACCTAATAATATTCTTCACCTTAATTGTTTTACCGACGTGCATTGGGTATCTTTCTATACTAAAATCCTTTTCTTCCTTTATTTTTGCCTGGTCTATAGTGCTTAATCATGATGAAAATATACACCTATATGCCTCTATCCTGATTCGGAAATTAAAATAAAATACCCATTGTATACCACATATTTTATCTATTAATCAATGCCTTTGGCCAATTGCAATTCTACATGGCTTATGTTGTGTCATTCTTTGTCTGAATCAGCACAATCTGGGTTTCTACAACTTCAAAAGCAAGATACATCAAGATGCATGCTGCCCTGAGGGTATGTGCAGAGCTACCGAGTTTGCCCTGCATGTAAATGGAGAGCTGACCTCATGACCTGAGCGGAGCACCCGGCAGAGGACTTGGCTCACAGTTTCTGAAGCAGCGTCAAGGTCCCGGTACCAGTGGATGCAGGAGGCCTTGCTTGCAGGCTTCACCCACTGGCATGACAAGTGGAGCGAAGGTGGTGCAAACTGCAACAAGGCCTGATGCCGGACTGTCACACCCAGTTTTATTAAGAATAAAACCAGCTGCAAAATACATGTATGCCAGAATCAGTTTCACCATACATGTACGACAAGTAGTGATAAACAGTTCTATATCGCATGCAAACAACATTTATACCTTTAAAAGAGTTTTGAAGTAGCAGCGGAAAAGGAAAAACTTTAGAGCAACACAGGCAAATCGACTGGCAGCAACACAACCTATGCACCGTCTTCACTTGTCACTGTCTTCGTTAGATCTTCTCTTCACTGAGCAACATATCAAAAGTACAACAAAGCAAGTGTGAGTACCATCTCGTGGTACTCCGCAAGTGTGGGAAATAAATGACATGAAGGCCAATCAAAAAGGAAAGGCTAATAGTGGTTTAAGCACTAAGCATTAAACCTATCCTTAGCTTTCATTAATAACCTACATCTAGGTGAATATTCCCAATCATATAATAATAATAATAATAATAATAATAATAATAATAATAATAATAATAATAATGAATCAATACCAATATCATTCCCGATCCATCATTCCAACCATCGACTAATTATGAATTCGACACCAAGCCGCTCTTGTCCGTGAGCACGGCTGTCATGACAGTTTTCTAAATCTCTGCACGCAGTGTACCCTTTACCCACAAGCAGTGATTTCATCCCCTGTTGCCAGGTGGACTGAGTAAACCTCCCTAAATGCCCGTGGTAGCTAACCACATTACACACTTCCTTTGGTGTGAGGCCAGAAGATCACTACATGGTCTTTACAAAGGTACTCCCGACTATTGCTAGCCCTCTAAGGTTTCCACCACTGAGGCATTTCTGGAGTAGCCCTCCGCCTCAGAGCCCCCTCTTGAGCCTTGCGGTTTCTAGAGCAGTACCCCTGCATCATTCCCCTCACCATCCAACCACTAGCATTTCGTCGAGAGAAACCTAATTAATTGACCATGCCGCCCCATCTCAGTCTCGTGGTGGTACTATATAGCTTAGTGGCTTCCTCCATACACCGGTCCTTAGAATCTGACGGTGTCAAACCCAATCCCGGGTCTTGTGCAAACTGCACCACACCATAACCATCCAACCGCCAGATTCATACCAATTATTTCATCATTTTCCAATGTAACATAATGATCATAATTAATAATATAATCATGAGTCCAGATTTCCATCCCAACTACTAAGCATGCCTAAGCGTGATTATAATACCCATAACCACCCAATTTAACCTGGGCGACAAGGAATTATATGGAACAGATAAATGAATAGGATTCACATTAATTAAGCATGCAACTAACTATAATTCCTAAATAGGTACAAGATGGTCAAGGGCACTTTCCTTTTATTGAATAGCTTCTCAGTATCTTGATTGAACTCTTGTCTTCATATCTTCATGTCGCTTCTTGTTCGAGACACGAATGCATGTACACTACCATCAAAAGAGAAATAAAAATAATCAAGAGCAATACACCATACAAGCAATACAAATATTATGATTGAAATATGTTATGATTATGATTTAAATTATAGTTATGAGTGATTTATTATTTTTCATAGCTAAAGAAATGCATTTACCATTTATTTTCCATTTTTAGTATTTATTTACAGGCTAAAAACATTTTTAATGAGTTTTCTATAGCCAAAATATATTTTACATGCATTTTGTAAATTTTATTTCAACATAAAAGATTTTGTAAATAATTTTTTAATATTTTCACATTTATTCTCTTTTTTTAATATTTATTTATAGATAAAAACATTTTTAATGAATTTCCTATAGTCAAAATATATTTTATATATACTTTATAATTTTATTTTACCTTAAATCGTTTTATTAATAATTTTCCTACATATTTTACATTTATTCTCCATTTTTAAGCATTTATTTATAATTAAAAACATTTTAATTAAATTTTCCATGGTCAAAATATATTTTATATACATCTACAATTTTATTTCAGCCTAAAATGATTTATAACTAATTTTTTACTATTTTCTATATTTATTCTACCATTTATAAACATCTTCCACCACTAAATGTATTTCTAAACAATATTCATCAATTAAATAATAATACAGGGGCTTAAATATTAATTTTTGTTACGAAACATGGGCTAATTCATAAATTAAAGTAAAGTTCAAGGGCCCTAAACTAATTCTACAGTGAAAACTCTAATTACAAGATAGCCTATGGTCAATTTAATAAAAATAAGGACCTATTCATAATTTAATTTAAAAGTACAGGGATCTATTTGCAAGTTTGGCTTGTCTATTTCTTTTCTTATTTATTTTTCTATTGTAAAAGGCATGGAATAAGTCTATGGAGCCGTGGACCAAGGGAAAAGAGGACGGGTCCATGTCAACCGTAGACTGGAGTCCAAACCCCTTGGGGGTGTTTTAATCTGAGCCATCCATTGAAGATCCAATGGCTAGGAAGCAAAAGAAGCAATATGCTTCTTCTACCTCTGGCCATAATGGCTGTGACGCCATGGCCGCCGGCCATAGCCCACGGGAGCACGCAAAGCAAGTGGAAAAATGTCTAAACTATTCCCTGGCTACCAAAATTGAAGGGGGAGATCGCCTAGAACTCACCTAGCAAGGTTGCAGGCACTGAAACAGCGCGGGAAGTGGTCTGTGACAGCGAAGTTGCGGCGGGAGGAATCAGGTGTCGTCGGGTGCGCATCACAGTGGCGTTCCTTCGACACCACCTTGCCCGGGAGGCGTTCTAGAGAATGACGAGCATGTGAGGCACGACAAAATGAAGAAATAGCGAGCGAATCGCCGAGAACGACGATGCCAATGGTGGTGGCTAGGTTTCAGGGTGGAGAGAATGTGGGAGCGAGGAGCGATCGAGTATTTGAAGGGGAAACGGTTGCTTGGTGTTGTGCGGTTGCCATGGAATGTGGGTGATGAGGGAAGGGGCACGGGATGGGTGTGAATCGGCGCGACGGTTGTCGGAGCGCGGATCGCACGCCAACTTCTCGATAGAATGTTTCCATGGTGTTGGGTGATGGTTGGAGGAGGGAGAAGATGACAAGTTGGGCCCTCATGGCAGTGGGAAGGAGAGAGAGGTAAGGGGAAATAACTGGTGTTACAATTCTACCCCCCTTAAACGGAATCTCGCCCCGAGATTCTAGAAGATTTGACTAAGAAGATTTAAGTTTTTGTTAACCGAATGTTACTCCATAAAAACTATTTTCTATGATTCTATTATTTTATTTGGTCTTGAAATCTTTATTCTAGAATTCTTCAAAGTTTAATATCTCACAGAATGCAAGAATAAAAACATGATGATCTTGTTTAAAATTGTTTTAAGAAAATATTTTGTTACTGCTATATTTTACACCTTATTATTATATATTTATTATTATTATTATTACTATTATCTACACTATTATTATTTAAACGGGGTGCTACTAGGTCTGGTAGAATATTCTTTGTTTTCTTTCCCATATTTTATTTGAATTCAAAGTTATTTCCTAAAAATTAAAATTTGCATTTTCCACAAATAAAGAATTTAGATGCAACATGTTAATTTAGTTTAAACTTTTAAGTCTTATCACATGACGACATAAACCATTTTTTCTAGATTATTATTATAATAATTATTTTGAATTTGGTCTAAATTTCCATTATGGTTTAATTTTTAAATATTTCATTTCAAATGCATTGTCATGATTAACAATTTTATTATAATTATTTTTATTGTTATTATTATTATTATTAATTATGGTGGTTACAATCCCACCCACCTTAAACGGAATCTCGCCCACGAGATTCAAATGAGTTACTCGAAGGAGACACTAAATTTTCTAGCGGTGAGCTACCCCCCTTAAACTGACAAATGCTATAATTTATTATTGTTATTATTATTAATCTAATGTAATGCATCAAGCAACGCGTTCTAATTCGTTGTGATTAAGGCATGGGCTTCACCTGCTAACCAAAGAGGACCTAACCAAGTGACATGTGATAATCTTCAAGAGTCTTCTTCATCCTTTGTATTATCCTCATACATCGGTCTTCAGGCTCCTATTAGTTGAGTTGAATCTTCGTCTTCTTGAGCAAGGTCCAAGGGATGCCTAATAAGTCCATTCTAACTAAGGTCACGTGCCTAGAGTCGATATATAGCTCTGATACCACTTTGTCACACCTGGTTTTATTAAGAATAAAACCAGTTGCAAAATACATGTATGCCAGGATCAGTTTCACCATACATGTACGACAAGTAGTGATAAAAAGTTCTATATCACATGCAAACAACATTTATACCTTTAAAAGAGTTTTGAAGTAGCAGCGGAAGAGGAAAAACTTTAGGGCAACCACAGGCAAATCGACTGGCAGCAACGGACCTATGCACCGTCTTCACTTGTCACTGTCTTCGTTAGATCTTCTCTTCACTGAGCAGCATATCAAAAGTACAACAAAGCAAGTGTGAGTACCATCTCGTGGTACTCCGCAAGTGTGGGAAATAAATGACATGAAGGCCAATCAAAAAGGAAAGGCTAATAGTGGTTTAAGCACTAAGCATTAAACCTATCCTTAGCTTTCATTAATAACCTACATCTAGGTGAATATTCCCAATCATACAATAATAATAATAATAATAATAATAATAATAATAATAATAATGAATCAATACCAATATCATTCCCGATCCATCATTCCAACCATCGACTAATTATGAATTCGACACCAAGCCGCTCTTGTCCGTGAGCACGGCTGTCATGACAGTTTTCCAAATCTCTGCAGGGAGTGTACACTTTACCCACAAGCAGTGATTCCATCCCCTGTTGCCAGGTGGACTGAGTAAACCTCCCTAAATACCCGTGGTAGCTAACCACATTACACACTTCCTTTGGTGTGAGGTCAGGAGATCACTACATGGTCTTTACAAAGGTACTCCCGACTATTGCTAGCCCTCTAAGGTTTCCACCACTGAGGCATTTCCGGACTAGCCCTCCGCCTCAGAGCCCCCTCTTGAGCCTTGCGGTTTCCAGAGCAGTACCCCTGCATCATTCCCCGCACCATCCAACTACTAGCATTTCGTCGGGAGAAACCTAATTAATTGACCATGCCGCCCCATCTCAGTCTCGTGGTTGTACTATATAGCTTAGTGGCTTCCTCCATAAACCGGTCCTTAGAATCTGACGGTGTCAAACCCAATCCCGGGTCTCGTGCAAACTGCACCATACCATAACCATCCAACCGCCAGATTCATACCAATTATTTCATCATTTTCCAATGTAACATAATGATCATAATTAATAATATAATCATGAGTCCAGATTTCCATCCCAACTACTAAGCATGGCTAAGCGTGATTATAATACCCAAAACCACTCAATTTAACCTGGGTGACAAGGAATTATATGGAACAGATAAATGAATAGGATTCACATTAATTAAGCATGCAACTAACTATAATTCCTAAATAGGTACAAGATGGTGAAGGGCACTTGCCTTTTATTGAATAGCTTCTCAGTCTCTTGATTGAACTCTTGTCTTCATATCTTCATGTCGCTTCTTGGTCGAGACATGAATGCATGTACACTACCGTCAAAAGAGAAATAAAAATAATCAAGAGCAATACACCATACAAGCAATACAAATATTATGATTGAAATATGTTATGATTATGATTTAAATTATAGTTATGAGTGATTTATTATTTTTCATAGCTAAAGAAATGCATTTACCATTTATTTTCCATTTTTAGTATTTATTTACAGGCTAAAAACCTTTTTAATGAGTTTTCTATAGCCAAAATATATTTTACATGCATTTTATAAATTTTATTTCAACATAAAAGATTTTGTAAATAAATTTTCTACTATTTTCACATTTATTCCCTTTTTTAATATTTATTTATAGCTAAAAACATTTTTAATGAATTTCCTATAGTCAAAATATATTTTATATGTACTTTATAATTTTATTTTACCTTAAATCGTTTTATTAATAATTTTCCTACAACTTTTACATTTATTCTCCATTTTTAAGTATTTATTTATAATTATAAACATTTTAATTAAATTTTCCATGGTCAAAATATATTTTATATACATCTACAATTTTATTTCAGCCTAAAATGATTTATAACTAATTTTTTACTATTTTCTATATTTATTCTACCATTTATAAACATTTTCCACCACTAAATGTATTTTTAAACAATATTCAACGATTAAATAATAATACAGGGATCGGTTACGGTTGTAACCGACCTGATCTCCTTCCCTCCCCCAAGGTGTTGACTGGGACACCAAATCCCCAACATAATCTGTTGGGTGGGGCTCCCTGGGGCACTTCCTCCTCTATATAAGAAAGGCAAAAGCACCCTAAGCAATTACCCAATCTCAGATACGCCAATAGTCAGAAAACTCAGAGGGATAGATCCCCTAGAGGAAGGAGTCTCAGGAAGGCTTCACCGTTCATCTGCTCATTCGACGCCAGCGCTGCTCCAACGTCGGTGGAGGTGCTCTAGCCCTCCCGGCAGACTCCAATGGCCACCAACACCTCTGCTGTGGAAGGTATGCCTAATCCTAGTAGATTAGATTAATGTTGATTGGTGATTGCTATGTGTTCTTGCTAATTAGCCGAGTCTAGTCCTCAATTAGGCACTAAGCACTCATCCTCAGTTTATATCAGGGATCTCCCTAGCGTTTCCCCTTCTGATGTTGTATCGATTCTCCAAGTGTACTACATAATAGGACTTTTCTATCCTCGAAGCTCTTTGATCAAGTTCTGCACAAATAGGTAATTATCATGAATGCATTTCCGCTTGACAAAGGCACTTAGATTAATTGATACCAGTTCATTCATTCTGGGTGCTAATCTGTTAGCTAAGATTAATTGAAACTTATTGATTTTATATTTGGGTTATTTATTAATTTATGTATTATTACCAGCATTATCAGTTGACTAAGGTATCTTAGACTAGTCATCCGTCCTCGGGATGTATGCATGTTAATAGCTTTTGACTCAACAGTATGTAGTGACTCATATCATAGGAGAAATATCGGCCGGGTGCACATAGGCTAGTGTATGCACATATGCAATTGAATTGAATCTGCGTGGCCTAAAATCACCGCTGGAGTTCCACATTGACTAATGTACCAAAAATCAGGGCATAAAATTACTGGCGCTGGTTGGAGTTACAAACAAATTAAGGGTGAGAATTGAAGTTATTTATGTAGTATTAATGCTTCATCCATGAGCGACATATTAATAAAGGGATAGACCCAATGCGGAAGCTCCCACGCGAGGTGGGGTTTGGAGAAGAATTATACGAGGCCTGTCTTCGCACGATGTCGAACCCAGTACCTCTTGACACCAACAGTGATGAGTGACATATTAATGCGTAAGCTATTTCAGAGCAGCCAACTACTTGGCCTAAACAACAATTGTTGCATAAAGTTTGCTTGTAGCAGGTAATAAAGGCGTGTTAGGTTTCAAAAACAAAATAATAAAGAAGGAAAAGAGGGCATGTAATGAACGAGTCAAGAGTTGACTTGGTAGATATGAAGCACATGTTGTACTCGTACAAGCAACGACTCACAACAAAACAATGGCCAAATGTGACCAAGTAAATATTGCCCAGCGGTTGTGTGTTGTTAGGTGAAAGACGATGGAAATGATATGATAATAAGCTCCGTAAGTGATATCCATCACTTTGTCAACTCTTCCGAACATAAGTTAACAAGAGTTTATATGAGGCTTATATAAGTTAACTCTGTTGTTTCTTCGTTACATGTATTAGCAGCCGTCAGTCAGAGAGACCATTTCAATCCATTGATGGGATCAACGTGCTTGACTTGATCCATGAGTTCACATTGCCATGAGCGGCTATATATACAAGCATTTCTGAGGCCTCCATCATCAAAGCATCAACAAGCCTCACAAAAGCAGCTAACTACATATCCTGATACTAATAGAGGGCACAAATACACGACAGAGAGCAGGAAGCCAGATTGAATACTATGGCTTCAACCACCTGTTTCCTCGTTGTTGCTGTTCTTGCATTGATCGCTTCTGAGGCTATGGCCTCTGATCCAAGCCCTCTTCAAGACTTCTGCGTCGCTGACATGCACTCTCCTGGTATGTATTAATTTAATTGATCAGCTACCCTCTGATAATCTCTTGTACCCGATCAATTATAAGTAATACATCTGAAACTATGTGTCTGGACATGCAGTAATTAGCTAGCCATGATCTAATAATTCGTCAACAGAATTTATTTCCCAATTCAGATCATTGAGCATTTGTTTTACTTAACTATTGCTATATGAATGCAGTGCGAGTGAACGGATTTGTTTGCAAGGACCCCATGGCAGTGAACGCAGATGACTTCTTCAAGGCAGCCATGCTTGATAAGCCTAGGAACACAATGGGGAGCAAGGTTGGATCCAATGTCACTTTGATCAACGTCATGCAAATCCCTGGACTCAACACCTTGGGCATTTCTCTGGCTCGCATCGACTATGCACCCTTGGGCCAAAACCCACCGCACACCCACCCACGTGCTACTGAAATCCTCACCGTTCTTGAAGGGACACTCTACGTTGGATTTGTCACCTCCAATCCAAACAAACTCTTTGCTAAGGTGCTCAACAAGGGTGACGTGTTTGTATTTCCCCAAGGGCTCATCCACTTCCAGTTCAACCCAGTCTATAACAAGCCAGCGGTTGCCATAGCTGCACTTAGCAGCCAAAATCCTGGGGCTATTACCATTGCCAATGCAGTCTTTGGGTCAAAGCCAGCGATATCAGACGATATTTTGGCCAAAGCTTTTCAGGTGGAAAAGGGGACGATTGATTGGCTGCAGGCACAATTCTGGGAGAACAACCATTACTGAATCAACCACTATTAGCCAGCTTTGTATGAGAATAAATATATGTTTAGAAAGTTCTGAAATGTGTCTATTTCTATTTTACAGGCCATAACAATAAATCGATTTAGTATTAATAGTTTAATACCATGCTGTTGTCCAAATCTCTCCAACAATAACAGAGTTTGGTTGCATCAATGCCACATCAAATTTATTAATTAATGAATGTTTATTCCTTACCGTTGACGAAAGTATGTATTCAGTCTTGCTGTGAAGAATATAATAAAATATGTGCTCAATGGTTCTTTGTAGCTTTATCTTCCGCATTTCCTGACATATGGAAGTAATATGGGCTATTACATTGTTGATATATAAACTTTGATGGAGAATATATCGACTACTAGATATATGCTTTTCCTTAAAGTTCTGTACATCCTGATATGTTGAACAAGGTGCTATAAGCAGAGGCACGACTACGCTCTATTTCTATGGAATATATTCATTAAATCATGCATGTTAGAATTGGCAATCGATCGAGCTTGATTGCGTGACGAGGATGAAGAAAAGGGGACGGGCGAGAGGTGGAAGATGAACAATACACGCACAGATTTGGGCACACAAACCCTCAGAGCGACAAACGCCGCCAGAATATGTCACAGCCCGAATTTTCATATAAAATAAAAATCACTCCAAATTAATTTTTTTGGATAAACCTAGAACAAGGATTGATCACTAATAAAAATTGAGACGCACGTGTATACCAATACAAACACGCACACACACATCTAAATGAAATCATAAAATTAAAACTGGAACTGAAATGCCTGAACACAAAAGTAGTTAAGCAGGTAAGAGAAACATATATGCAAAGACATCCACATATGGGTGTCAACTATTGATTTACCTGCCCTAAATAAAACAAGCTAAAAATTACCAAGTCAACCTAGTAGCAAATTAGAGGAGTACAAGCAATAAATCGTTTACAAAAAAAACTATCCAAAATAAATAAATATGAAGGTTCCATTAAGATCTTCGATCAAGCCTAGATCAAAAATAATAACGAATACCCCATAAATAATTTAAACTAGGTAATCTATTTATAATGACCAACTATAAAGTAAAATAAAGATAATATACATATGAGAATATGAATAAAAATATGTGTACCAAAGTCTAATACAAGCCATTGAATAGATGACTAAAGGAGAGCAAAACGACTGAATAAACATTATAGTATTTGAAACCGAAAACAGAATTCAAACTTCAAAATTGATTTTGAATACAAATGCCAAGCAAACCCAAAGCAGTGAATTAATTGAGAACGATTTAAGATCTACAAAAGATCAGGATTCAAAAGAATTCCCAGGATGAACTAAAATTAGAATACAAATAATCGAATCACCTTGCTAAAATTTCTAAATAAAATACTCACAGAAACTGAATTGGAATCAAAATTCAAACTCATATTCAAACTGAAAATAGGAAAGGAAAATGAAAAAGGGGAAACACAGTGGGTGCAGCCCACTCTTTCCTTCACCACGCGGCCCAACTAGCCGGCCCAGCATCCTTCCCTTTTCTCTCAGCAGCGGCCCGCTCCACCCTCACCCTCTTTGCATCGCACAGCCCGGCACCGGCACACTTCTCGCTTCCTTCCCTCGCGGCCCAGCCTGGCCTAACCGAGCGCACGGCCCCCATCTCCTTCTTCCTTCTCCCATTCCCGTTCGAGGCCGACTGGGACTCCGGGAAATCTTCGATGGGACATCGCCGGGAGTCCGCCTGCTCCACTGCGCTGCGCCATCATCACGCTGTCGCCTCCTCCTTTTCCACCTCGTCGCGCGCGCCACCGCCTGAGTCCCGTCGCACCTGCGCCTGACGAAACACGCGAGCCAAGAAATCCGTGCCACCGCCTGTCACCTCCCGTGCCCTACCTTGCGAACCGTCGGCTCCGGCTATAAAACGGTCTCACCGTCTGTATTTTGCGCACGACACCACCCTCACACGCCTCCAGTTCGCATAGACATTGCCGCCAGCCCCCCCCCCCCCCCCCTGTTTTCACAACTTTGGCCGCCTTCCGATTCCACCGCCGGCAAGCCCCCATCCGGCGTCCATGATCATGCACCAACTCGACAGCCGACCGCGTGCCTATTGGTGAAAGAATCCGGACCAAAGAAGCCCTCTCTGCCATGAATTGCGGGCTTCCTCTGTTTCTTCTCCAAGTCCGGTCTCGCCATCACCCCACGCCGGTTAGCGCTCCTCATTCGATTCCTTTCGTTTGTAGCACAGCTAGGCTCCCCTATAGCCGTTTCATGCCTTACTCCATGCTAAGAATCACCGTAGCAACTAAACACGTCGGAAAGATATATTTAATGGTACGGAACTAAACACTTCCTCTACTAATGCTTGTTTCGTCTTACAATATTATATAAAGACGGGTATTTATCCTTGAGTGTGAAGTTTGCAATCCATTTATCCTCCTAAAATCTAATCTCCTCTCCGTTATTCAACTGAAATCTACCTAATAACTAGAGGAATTTTTCTTTTACTTTCATTAAGCTTGACCAGAAGTGGGAGTCACTTGGCCGCTTTTTTGAACTTGTCAGTGACCATGTGCTATTCCACCAGATGCAAATACGAGATTAATGGATTTCACACATCCCCATCTAATGCTATGGCTCATCACATCCATAATTTTCAGTGGTATTAATATAGTACTATATATATATATATATATATATATATATATATATATATATCGCTTTTCATATTGCTCTCTTCGTTTCTACTTATTTTACGAAGGGAGTACAATCTGCAAATCGCAAGAAAGTTGAACAGTACTGCAACGTCTTATATACAGTTAGAACAATCTAACATATTTTCATATATTTCATACTTGCATACATTTATATATCAGATGACGTTATGAGGGACTACGGGCTTTGTTTTGGATATGGTAGCCGGTGATGCTTTTTAGATAAAGGAAGTAAATCTATTCTATCAAACACATGAAAGCACCAGTCTCTGCACCCTTAGATGTATTTGGATGATAATTATTACAAGTTTTATTAATTAGCTATGAATAGACTATGTCTACAATATAGGATGCATACCATAAAACAAAACATGTGATAGAAGTATAACAAATTTTTAATCTATTGTTTAACTTTTACACATGCTTGACGAAACATTCAGTCAAAATTATATATTAGGCAGTAAGGACAAGGAAGTTTGTTGAAAAGGCCATCTTTGCAGCAGAGTCTTGTGGTTCACTTGTGTTGCTCAAGTAGTCTGATGTTGGTTCTCTGTGTTTATTTGACGGCCGGATCCATTGAGATAATTGAGAAGTATATAGCAGCAGAACAGGTCAACAAGTAGAGGGGTCACGATTAATTGAAATGGTCAAATTATTGTGCAGAGTAGTGCTTTGACTGTTATATATATTTCCACAGATCAAACCGGCGAAGTTTCCTTTAGTACATCCTTTTGAGTATGTGTTATTTAGCCAACTAACCTGAAATGATGATTATTGGTAATGGCAAATTGTAATATCTCACTATCTCGTCTGATTTGTGTGACGTGTCCTGATGGAGAATATCACTTTTTGTGAGGTTACTTTCACGGAAAGCCCATATGAATGCATGTGATGAAAAGAATCAAGACGGTAAGGATGAGACCGTGTCCACTACTCTGATGAATCAAGACAGGGTAAAGGAAGAGCAACCTGGACTTAGGCACATGATGACGGTACGAAAACCCCTGTATCTGATGCGTTTAAACTATCCATGCGCAACAGAAAAGTCGTGCCATGAGTGACGAACATGCCAGCTAATAACATAGCAGACGCTAGGCATCAGGAAATAGGTTAGCTGGCATGATTATTAGTGCATAAACTAAACTTGACAAAATCATTAGTAAGGTAATAAGCTGGGTATATCTAAAGCTCATTAGTTACTGTGTTATATACATATATATGCACAGTACTCCCCTTATTCTTTTCCTTTTCTCAGATTTTTGAAATGTCGCTGCTGGTACCAGTAGTATTAAGGGCAGGAACCTTGCTTCCTGAATGCGTTCTAAATGGACACGTTCTACAATTTTTCTTAATATATATGGCTTCCTTTTCACCTGAAAAGGGACCAATCAGCAATATCAATGTTCCTTCAAGAAGTATCATCAGCAATGCCATGCGTGACGACCATCAACCTAAACAGGAGACCGTGTGTTGACAGAATCAAATATATGATTGCTTGCACGGATGCAGAGATCAACTAGCAGAGATCATTTCTGTGGAGGCAGTTTTTATATCTCCCAGCTCATTGACCTCTTCTGAGTCTCAAGTACTATATATCTGCATGCATCCCCTCCATGGACAAAACATCACCCAAACATACAAAACAAAGAGCTCCAAGATCGAGCAGACTCCTCTCCAGCAAAGCTAGACATAAGACATGGCCACCTCTAACTTGTTTCTTCTCGCTACTCTTCTTGCCTTGATCACTTCTGGGGCCGTGGCTTCGGATCCCAGCCCCCTCCAAGATTTTTGCGTTGCTGACAAACACTCACCAGGTATCCACTTCATCTGAGATATAACGTGGTCAAATTCTGATGATTATAGCAATACCAGAACAGCTAAATATTTTGATTATGCTTCATCGGTTTCAATTACTGACAAAATATTTATGCTATTTTCTTGAATGCAGTACGTGTCAATGGGTTCCCCTGCAAGGACATAAATGACGTTAAGGTAGATGACTTCTTCCTAGCAGCCAACCTAGACAAACCGATGGACACGACTAAGAGCAAGGTTGGATCCAACGTCACCTTGATCAACGTGATGAAGCTCGCAGGTCTAAACACCCTTGGCATCTCCATGGCTAGGATTGACTATGCTCCTCGGGGACAAAACCCACCGCATACACACCCCCGCGCCACTGAGATCTTAACAGTTCTTGAGGGCTCACTCTATGTTGGATTTGTTACGTCTAACCCGGACAACAAGTTCCTTAGCAAGATGCTCAAAAAGGGAGATGT
Source organism: Tuctoria greenei (assembly GCA_036927565.1). Classification (NCBI taxonomy): domain Eukaryota; kingdom Viridiplantae; phylum Streptophyta; class Magnoliopsida; order Poales; family Poaceae; genus Tuctoria; species Tuctoria greenei. The sequence continues at coordinate 18,309 of JAYESD010000194.1, read as the reverse complement.
TTTCGTGTTCCCCCAAGGCTTAATCCACTTTCAGTTCAATCCTAGTCACGACAAGCCAGCAGTTGCCATTGCTGCGCTCAGCAGCCAGAATCCAGGTGCAATCACCATTGCTAATGCAGTATTTGGATCAAAGCCACCGATCGCGGATGACGTCCTTGGCAAGGCGTTTCAGGTGGACAAGAAGGTTGTGGATTGGCTCCAAGCTCAATTTTGGGAGAACAACCACAACTAAGTTATTGATTCTTGTCAAATTTATTTCATCATGTCATAAGAAATAAGATGGGTTGTGAATTGTGATGGAGCATTGTATACTGGTTTGCTTAATTATATATTGGTTGCGTGAATATATGAATTCTTTGTAATCTTAGATTTAATACACATACTACATTTATTTATGTATTAACATCTCCAATGTCTTTTGAGTATATATATATATATATATATATATATATATATATATATATATATATATATATATATATATATATGAAAGATATATTTTGTAGCTAGCTATAGATTACTCTATTCTGTAGCCATGTCGTCTTTACCGAGACATAAGGAGTCATTAGTACATGTCGTTTTGGTGAATACGACACTGACTCCTATGTCGCGATACACCAAAACAACTTGGCTACAAAATAGAGTAATTTATAGTTGGCTACAAAATATACCTTATATTTTGAAGCTAGGTATAGAAAACTTATTCTATAGCCAGCACACAAAAGAAGGCCCGGTGGCCCACACCGCTGCTAGACACCTTCGACAACCCTATTACACAACCGCCGCACACCTAGGTCAAGGAATCGAACCGTCGCCCCGATCGAGCAACCGCCGTTCCCCAATCGTGCAAATGGATTCGTCGACGCAGGTAGCAACCGCAGTAGTGAGAACCCCATGTCCGCTTGCAACCGCCGCGCGTAGCAAAAAAAGTAACACCGATACAACCACCGCTGCTGTCGGAGCGCTGGAGGTGGCGATGTCGACTAGTCAGTGGCCGGTCGCGGAAAAGGAAGCGCAACAGCGCTGCGGAGGTGGCGGTGTCGGCGCGTAGGAAGACAACCGGGAGGATGCAGGCGGATCCGCTACTGCAGAAACATCGTCGACGCTGGTGACCGAGCCATCATTTGTGTCGATGCAGCTGCTTACCTCGTCGAACAAGGACGTGCATCACCACCGGCAGCAGGTATATTTCCCTTTTCGAACTTGTTGGTTGTGGTTGCTACCATCATCGTGACTACCTTATTACGGCATACAATTTTCTGGTACATATGAAGACGCTTCAAGCTAAGGGGTGTATGTGTGTAAAATAGTCAGATCACTCTGTTGTATAATTATACATTAGCATAATGAAATGAGGTTGATGGTGTAAATATACTCGGACCTCCACTCATATAACTATTTTCATCAGTATATTCACAACATCTTGTGTTTTATTCACAACATCTTGTGTTGTTCATGATTAGCAAAGTTTCGTTTACCTACTGAAACTAAAAACAAAATTAACAGGCATAGTCCGGCCCTGAGGCCCGGATTAGTCAGGCCTCCTTGGGTTTTTCTCATTTTAGGCTTCTCACTTGGGTTTTTCTCTAAACCACCACTTTGAGCCCCTTGGTATGATCTCAATGCACATGATATAACCACCCTCTCACATGATACGACTCATATAAGCTCAATACCATAGAAACCCTAATTTCTACACTTGAGTCTTTGACGCCCGTTTTCTCCTTTTCCTTTTTGAGGGTTTTTATCTCATTTCAATCCTTGTACTTGTGCTTAAGATCAACTAAGCTCATTAGACTCTTAATTGTCATCATCAATCATCCAAAACCCACGGGGATGCCTAGATGCACTTTCAAATTTGCCCCTCCTTAATAACAAGAGAGATATCTCTAGGCCCCTCGAGATAGTTGAATTTGAAAGTGCATGACCATGCCAAAGGTGATTAAAGGTTAATCACAATGACTAAAAGTTAGTCATGGAATGAATCCACTATTTGATCGAGTGGATGGTCGAGCTATCACAAAGATGGCACACATCCCGCCTTGAGTTTGACTGGTATTATGAGGCAAATGGATTAGCATGTTGAATGTATCTAGGTTCAACCGATATGATCTTTATGTACATTCGGGAGTCAGTCTGTCCTGCTAGGTACCTCTATTGACTTGTAGTTGGAAACGGTTTTCATTCACAACCAATTGCACATGAACCTAACGGGTCACACACTTAAGGGGTTGGAATATCGAAAAGATTGGCTAGATGATTGTCTCTAGTGCAAGTGGGAGATTGTTGGTGATATACCCAAGAGACAATCATAACAATTCGGGTTGAGGCCTGTTAGATATTTGATAGGTGCCCTAGGTCTAGCTCACATGGTAGGTGCCCTAGGTCTACATAGACCGTGTGTACAGAAGGGTATCGCTGGGCTTGTGGCACTGACTGGGCAGCGACGCAGGAGTGCTGGCTTGCATGGCACCCACGTGGCCACCACGTGTGCACCACGTACTCCCCAGGGTGGCCGAGCAGGGGAGGTGGGGAAGCGCCGACAAGAGCCCAGAGGCAACGACGACGACAGTTCATCGTGATCCTTCAAGCATGCGTTGATTTTCTCCCGATTGTGCTGCCGTGCGCGTGTGCTGGGGTGTGCTGGTGCGTGCAAGGCACTTTACCGAGCCGGAGCAGTCTCGACGGCGGCCAGCGCGGCAAGCGGCGACGAGCGGTGGCACTGCATTGTGGAGGTGGGGGTTTGCGCAAAAATCCGGGAAAATCATTTTGCCTACATAGAGCTAGGCTCGAGGGAAGTACAGAGGCACACAAGGCTGGACCAGAGCGGCACCGACGGCGGCCGGCGGCGGGCTGTGGCGGCTGTGCACACCGGCGCGTTGTGGATCTACATGTGCGTCTGTGTTCTCGGCAAACTAGTGTGTCGTGTGTGTGTTCCTGAGTGCGGTGAATGTGCTAGTGCACTCGGGCTAGTCGGGACAACGCCCACGACGGCCGGCGATGAGGAAGGACGTCGGACATGGTGGCGGCTCGGCGACGTCCGTTCTACCTTGCCCCTCTTACCAAAAGTAGTATCCCACTATGTAACATAGGTCCAGGCTAAGATTACTGGCAATATGGGTTGAGCCGGAAGGGCCCTAACTCGCCGGCGACAATGGTGCGCGGTGGCGCCAGCGAGGGACCATCAGGATCTAGGACACAGTGCTTGGTTCATCGAACCAAGTTACGTTCTACCTAGAACATGAGCTAGGGAAACTTATGGCAAAGGTAATCGAAGTACCTTGGTTTACCGGTGCGGGAATGGCAAAGTTGACGGCGACGGGGAAGAAATGGGGTGCGGCGGAATTTCGCTCAGAGAAGGCCGAGCATGCTCTGTGGAGTGCGGTGGGAGCAAGAGGGTGACTTGTGCTCGCGAATGGAGTAGGGAGGCACCATTTTATAGAGGAGAAGAGGCGGTTCGACGGGGTGGCGGCCGGCACTGCTTTTAGCGTGGCAAGGCGGTGCGCTGGCATTCCTTGGCGCGCGAGTTTCTTCGGGGTCATGATGGCGGGGACGACAGGGCAGGAGTGATCATGGCGGTGAGGCGGTGCAGGCTGGCGCGTCGCAGTGCCGCAGGCGGCACCTCGCCGGTGTCCCATCGCGAGAAACCTGGAGCTGCGGTCGGGCGCGATTGGGAAACAGGAGGAGGAAGAAAGGCGGGGTGCGGGCCAGGCCGTGGGAGAGGAAAGGGGAGCTGGGCCACGTGCCAAGAAAAAAAAAGGGAATAGGACCGGACCGCACTGGAGAGAAAGAGAAAATGGGCCGCGCCCAGTTTTGTTTTCCAATTTGTTTTCCTTTTTCTAATTTCAGTTTGAATATGATTCTAATCTGTTTTGCTTTGTTCTCGGGGCATCTTTGTAGGTATCTTATTTAAATATTTCCACTCTAAATTTTTATGAGGTCAGATTCAAATAAGGATCTAGTATGGCATGTTTTTGAATTATGGATTTTGTTCATAGTTGATAATTCATATTTGAGTGCGAACTTGAATTCTGATTTGTTATTGGATTCAAGTTTGAATTTTAATTCGTCCGCATTTACTTCTTGTTCGAATAATCTATTAGTCATTTGATTTATTATTTTCTTTATTGTGGTTTGGGTTGTTTTATACTCTCAATTTATTTATGAAAGTCATTTATCATTTGCACTTATATACGCATGTATAATTATATGTCATCATACATTTTATTTGTTTAAAACTAAATCTGGGTGCATTTTCACTAGTTCCCATATATGCGTTTTATTTTAATTTCATCTATAAGCAAATTTGGTTTTAGACTTTCAAATGTTTATTTTATTTGAATCCATTAATTAATTAGCTGACAAACACATGTTTACATATATGTGTCACTTCGTTTATTTAGTCGCTTTCTATCTTAACCGTTGTACCTTAGGTTCGTAGTTGGTGTTGGCTTCATATTTTATTGGTTTTTGTTATAGGGTTCGAATCGACTCAAGATTATATACATTTAATCAATTGTCTGTTCCCCTTTATTGTATATATTGATTTGTAATGAGCCCACATATACATGTGTATGTGTGTAGTATGTTTTCATTTCTACTTTCCTATTTATTTTTGTTTGATTCATATTTATTTTATAGTGTGATTCTTATTTAAATGTACACGTGTTTGTATTTACACATTCATTTGCCTCGATTTTTATTAACGATCAACATTTGTTAAAGATTTGATTAAAATTTTTAATTCAGAGTGATTTTTATCTTTGTTTAAAATTCGAGCTGGGACAGATCTACCCCACTTAAATAGAATCTCGTCCTCGAGATTCGAAAAATGTCTTAGGTAGGTATTGATTTATTTCCTAAGGTCTCCTTTACTGCCTTGAGATGGTCGTTCCTTTGAACTCGTCATCACTGTACTGTAACCGTTCTTGTTTATCTTGCCACAATGTCGCGTATTTGTACCACTAGTTCTCGATATGCGGCATCAGTCTGTTGATCCATTGCATCAAGCAGTACTTGCCCTTTAGGACTTTGTACCTATCTTGCCCGTGATTGCACACCTCGAGGGCGCGTGTATCTAACATCCTTGTCAGGTACTCACGATATTAGGTGGTGGCTCCTATTGTGTTAACTAGTCCGACTGGTCATGGAGGCAACATGCCTTAGTTCCAAAAATTCATTCGTACCCCACACCGGGGTCTCCTTAGGGTACACACAGTGAGTACCATGGTGGTGAATTCTCACAGTGCTTGCTTGTTTATTGTTATTGTTGACTGCCTCTAGTTTCAATTTCTTCCTCTTAGGATCTTTACTACGGGCGGAGCCACATGATGACATTCTTTCCTTTCTGATCATACTAGTGTTGCTCGATATTCTGTAGGGTCTTGGAAGGTGACAACTTTAGACTTTGTGGGGTCCATTACCATGACTTTGGCTTTTAGGGCTTGTCCACAGAAGGTTTGCTTCTAGCTCCTCTACTGCTATCTTGCCCATACGACTCCAGAAGTAGACTGATGTGTTGGTCAGTACGAAGGGTGTCACCGTGAAAACTCGTATTTTCCACATTGGGTCATGAGCTCTGGCTTCATGATGTGAGCATATATGATCTTGAATTGGTATTAACTTGACCCCAGATCACAGGTGTACCTAACTCTCTTAACTGGTTAAGCAGTTCATTAACTCAAGGTGACAGGTAGTTACACTACTTCATCCGATGTTCGGCAGACAATGAGCGTCCTGAGTTGTTTTCCTTCCGCTTGACCACAACACTGGGGTTCCCTAAGGTGATGAACCTAGTTGGAAAATCCCTTCTCTTGTAGTTTACGGGTTTGTCTTTTGTGTTTGATCAAGCAATATGTGTCCATCTGATAGGATCTCTTTGCCCTCAGTGTTGCTTAGGGTGTTGACGTCGTCAGAAACTTCACGCCTATGTATGGTTCCATTCCTTGTAATCCTTCTAGATCTACATCTGAGCATGTATACATTTCCGACACTCATTCTATGAGCATAGCTTCCAAACTACGTGTCATGAATTCCATGGGAGCTCTTGCTGCTGACCTCTTATCATTATCTCAACATGATTCACCGTGGTGACCTTTCAGTTGGCACAAGGTGTAAATCCTTTGCTGGTGTGCCAACCGGTCCATAAGAGTATGATCCACACCATTTGTCTTATAGTCTTTTAGGTCTGCTAAAATCCTACCCCACTTAAATAGGATTTTAACTACTATATATATATATATATATATATATATATATATATATATATATATATATATTTCTTTTTGTTATTCATTGGTGTGGGTTTATTATTATTATTTCTATTACCATTATTATTGATATATTTATATTTTATTATTAGTGGATTTGTTTTGTTTTGTTTGGTTTATTTATGTATTTAATTATTTATTTATTAACTTTGTGAGTTAACTGGAGTACTTGGATCGAGACGGGGTTTCTGCATGAGCAGTGTGCTCATGGTGAGCTCAGACAGAGCGTAGTTGTGAAAGGTGATTCTGCAGATCGAACAAGAAGTGAAGAGTGGAAGATTTTGTTTTGGTCATTATTATTATCCTCGTACGTTTGCATATATATTAAGTTTTATATTGTGTATTCTTATTGGTGCATTATATTTGATATACATATAGGCATACGTGCATAGGTATATAAATACACATAATCGTATGTATTTATTTTATTAGACACCCAACTTATCTTCTTTCATTCTATTATTGATCCGTGTTTGTATTAGAGCACACAATTGCACTCAATCAAAGAACCAAATGAAAACCAGCGAATCACACCCAAACATAACTAGATTACAAACTTATATATTATACTATTAATTGTTCTATTCATGACTTACTCTAGGTCACTATAGGCTAAGCCATTCTACTCAGGGGCACTACAGTCATTCTAGGATTCTACCGATGTAACTGAGGAATGTAGGGTTGCACGTGGTTGCTCTTCCACCAATCGTGATGTCGTTCTTGATACATGATGATGACATCTTCTAGTAGCCTTAGTAGGGTAATTGCTTCATTTGTCTTTATGTACTCTCTTGAATTGATTAATAGGTTGTTTGACTGATCGAATCTTAGAATGGTCTGGTGCAGATGTTGCACGGTTCCAACCTTGCATACCGCGTTGGAGTCCATCTTACCCTTGAATGATCCGGTGTATTGAGGGGGGTTGGTGAAATCATTGGTAGGATAAAGTTGAGTTTTCAACATAGGAGGTAAGTGCAGAAGGAACATAAGGAGAGAGGGATTTTTTTAAAAATAGTTTTATACTTTTCAAAATATAGGTTCAGGAACTAGGATAGCACTAAAGTTTCGTCCTACGGCCATGTATGGCTCTGATACCACTCTGTCAGGACTCGCCTTTTGAGGGCCCACTTGTGCTTCTTGTACCAATCCCTGGATCAGTAGTTGGTACGCACAACAGAATAGATCGAGATCCATACAATGATTCTTTATTAATAATCAATATAAGTCTTACAAACATAATCTAGATTACATTGGACGTGGTCGGGGATGACCATCGAAATAGATAAATCCTCAAAAACAACGGAGCAGAACGGCGCCATGCCCAACAGGCAGACTTGGGAAGTAGGACTAGACCCTATTGTCATCCTCACACGCTTCAGCTTCTTTGACTTGTGATAAAACCATATATAAAGCAAGAGTGAGTACATAAGGTACTTCGCAAGCCCTAACACTACTCAAGGGGAGGTGTTTCATGCATTGGGGCTCGTAGCAAGTAGAGGCCATACGGCTTAGTTTAGTAGAAAAGCATTTTTTGCAGGTTCTCTTTGAAAAGAGTTTTGCAATAAGAGGGAGAGGTAGTTGAATCAATATTATTATAGTTGGCGGGCCCTGGGGGAGTTTCAGACCATCCCGCCAGTTCCCTCATTTTTTAAGTGAGTCTTCGGGCCCTTGGCTCTGACGACTCCGGCACGCATGCCAACTCTTTCCCAAAACACGGTGGCCTCAGCCACCCACACACACACACTTCAAGGAGTTGTACTAGTGCTAATCAATAGGAGTCCAAAGCATTGTGTGCCAAGATTGTAACAACAGCTATCCGGATAGATTAAGACTCTGCAGAGTTTGTACACTTTACCCAAAGGCTACATACTCTGGATCAGAGAGTAACGCACGCTCATCCAATCTTCCCCGAGTAACCCCACATTCACACCTCGGCCCAACGTAGGGGATATCCGGGCATTAACTATCCAGCCAGACACCGGACGACCCTCTGTCTCCGTGCCATTTCGTGGTCCACCGTGTCCTCCATGGCTCTACAGGTTTTCTCATGTGGCAGTTACCAGAAAGGTAGGGCGAGTCTTGCCCATATAGGTCCTGTGGTTGTACGAAATCACTATGTTGAGTTCAAATGAACCGGTCCTTATATTGGTGAGGCGGCTTCATCCGTCCTTGGCAAGAGGACTAGTTCGGAACACACAACATCGAACTAAACTGAAGTACTCAGCACATGGCTAGTCCGGAAAACATGGTCGTCGGACTACTACTGAAGCACTCAGAGCCAATCAGTGGATTACACCGAATACACAGCCGCAGCTGGTATACCTCTTAGGGAGCCCGCAACATCCCATCACCATACCAAGCCGGAGCAGTCTCGACGGCGGCCAGCGGTGGCAAGCGGCGGTGAGCAGTGGCGCCGCATCGTGGAGGTGGGGGTTTGCGCAAAAATCCAGGAAAATCATCTTGCCTACACAGAGCTAGGCTCGAGGGAAGTACAGAGGCGCACAAGGCTAGACCGGAGCGGCACCGACGACGGCTGGCGGTGGGCGGTGGCAGCTGTGCACACCGGCGCGTCATTGATCTACATGTGCGTGCGTGTTCTCGGCAAACTAGTGTGTTGTGTGTGTGTGTGTTTCTGAGTGCGGTGAACGTGCTAGTGCACTCGGGCTAGCCGGGGCAACCCCACGGTGGCCGGCGACGAGGAAGGGCGTCAGACATGGCGGCGGCTCAGCGACATCCGTTCTACCTTGCCCCTTTCCCAAAAGTAGTATCCCACTACGTAACACATGTCCAGGCTAAGATTACTGGCAATATGGGTTGAGCCGGAAGGGCCCCTAACTCGCCGGCGACGATGGTGCGCGGTGGCGCCGGTGAGGGACCATCAGGATCTAGGACACAGTGCTTGGTTCATCGAACCAAGTTACGTTCTACCTAGAACACGAGCTAGGGAAACGTATGGCGAAGGTAATCGAAGTACCTTGGTTTATCGGCGCGGGAATGACAAAGTTGCCAGCGACGGGGAAGAAATGGGGAGCGGCGGAATTTCGCTCAGAGAAGGCCGAGCATGCTCTGTGGAGTGCGGTGGGAGCAAGAGGGTGACTTGTGCTCGCGAATGGAGTAGGGAGGCGCCGTTTTATAGAGGAGAAGAGGCGGTTCGACGGGGTGGCGGTCGGCACTGCTTTTACCGCGGCAAGGCGGTGCACTGGTGTTCCTTGGCGCGCGAGTTTCTTCGGGGTCATGATGGCAGGGACGACGGGGCAGGCGTGATCATGGCGGTGAGGCGGTGCGGGCTGGCGCGTCGCAGTGCCACAGGCGGCACCTCACCGGTGTCCCATCGCGGGAAACCTGGAGCTGCGGTCGGGCGCGATTGGGAAACGGGAGGAGGAAGAAAGGCGGGGTGCGGGCCGGGCCGTGGGAGAGGAAAGGGGTACTGGGCCGCGTGCCAAGAAAAAAAGGGAATAGTGCTGGGCCGCGCTGGAGAGAAAGAGAAAATGGGCCGCGCCCAGTTTTGTTTTCCAATTTGTTTTTCTTTTTCTTATTTCAGTTTGAATATGATTCTAATCTGTTTTGCTTTGTTTTCGGGGCATCTTTGTAGGTATCTTATTTAAATATTTCCACTCTAAATTTTTATGAGGTCAGATTCAAATAAGGATCTAGTATGGCATGTTTTTGAATTATGGATTTTGTTCATAGTTGATAATTCATAATTGAGTGTAAACTTGAATTCTGATTTGTTATTGGATTCGAGTTTGAATTTTAATTCGTCCGCATTTACTTCTTGTTCGAATAATTTATTAGTCATTTGATTTATTATTTTCTTTATTGTGGTTTGGGTTGTTTTATACTCTCAATTTATTTATGAAAGTCATTTATTGTTTGCACTTATATACACATGTATAATTATATGTCATCATACATTTTATTTGTTTAAAACTGAATCTGGGTGCATTTTCACTAGTTCCCATATATGCGTTTTATTTTAATTTCATCTGTAAGCAAATTTGGTTTTAGACTTTCAAATGTTTACTTTATTTGAATCCATTAATTAATTAGCTGACAAACACACGTTTACATATATGTGTCACTTTGTTTATTTAGTCGCTTTCTATCTTAACCGTTGTACCTTAGGTTCGTAGTTGGTGTTGGCTTCATATTTTATTGGTTTTTGTTATAGGGTTCGAATTGACTCAAGATTATATACATTTAATCAATTGTCTGGTCCCCTTTATTGTATATATTGATTTGTAATGAGCCCACATATACATGTGTATGTGTGTAGTATGTTTTCATTTCTACTTTCCTATTTATTTTTGTTTGATTCATATTTATTTTATAGTGTGATTCTTATTTAAATGTACATGTGTTTGTATTTACACATTCATTTGCCTCGACTTTTATTAACGATCAACATTTGTTAAAGATTTGATTAAAAATTTTAATTCAGAGTGATTTTTATCTTTGTTTAAAATTTGGGCTGTGACAATGCGACACTTCATCTTCCTCTCATCGGCCAAACAGCATCACACCTGCTGACACCATCACTACGTCACACCGTCAACACCATCTCCACAAAGCGCATTCCATGTTGCACCCGAGGTTTCTCCCTCCTCACAACCAAGGCACACTGCCTCTTCTTGGAAGCCTCTGTTTTGGTCATCTTGTCGATGATGATCCCCATCTACCCCGCCTGTCGTGCACTAGCTGCGCAAGCCCACAACGCGAGCATGTTCCCAGTCGTGCGATATTGCCTTCCTCTGCTGCTGCCGCCACCACTCTCCCGGAGCGGATGCACCCAGCCTGCTCCGCCCACAAGCTGGCTGGATCTGCTGCAGGAACTCTAGATTCGGCCGTCATCCCCGCCCCTGTCGACAATGACCACTACTCCTTGACGCAACTACCAGATTTGGCGATGAGAGCTTTCCTGTTGCCTTGCAGCCACCTTCCTGCAATTTTCTTGCAATGCTGGCAGCCTGCTCTGGTGGTGGCGCGGCTGGGGTGTGGCGATGAGGGGTGATGGCGGGCTGAGGTGTGGCGGCTGCCCGAGTCGCCTGCCAATGTGTTACATATTTCGAGAAACGACCCGAGGTTGGATGGCTAGCACCTCCAGGTGTGAGTGCAGGTGTCTCACCTTTCTCTTAAAGTATCTAAACGCTATCCCGTGTGTTAAAAAATTGCGCTACATATTTCCTGGGACGCTTCCAGAAGGTGGTCCCTACTACTACAAGATAGTGTCAATTTTAATGATAAAGCAGGAGGAGATACAAGTAAATGGCCCTGGACGGCTACATACAGGAAAGAGAAAAAATCCTATAAAACAACAATGCTCGCTTGTGGCATCTTGCTTGGGTGTAGGATGCGGTGGCCAGAATGTTCACTTGCGGAGTGCGAATCCCTTCTCATAGCATGGATCAGATTGGAATCGTCTAGGAATGTGTCCCTCATCAGGGCATATATAATTATAAAGTAATTAGCCCTGAAAGATCATATTGTCCAAGCTAAGATCAACCCTCAACCCCAACATTAGAAATATATCCAACTGGTCCTAAACTAAATGGAAGGGAATAAACTCCAAAATGGCAGCAAAAGAAGTTTCTCGTAATTTTCTAGTATTTAACATTAAAAACATTAATATAAATAGTAATTTAGTAAATAAAAATACTAAAAAAGTAAAATATAATATAAAAGGTTGAAACTCATGCTTTGAAAACCAAAGAAGCAAAGCCACATTTGGCATGACCCACTTAATATAAATAGGTTTCCAACTTACAGATTTTTTGCAGCAGATTAATAGCCAAGATGAAAAAAGTGGGGACAGAGGATTGTTAGGAATAGAATAAGGTGGCCATAGGATTTAGCGGTCGGTTACGGTTGTAACCGACCTGATCTCCTTCCCTCCCCCAAGGTGTTGACCGGGACACCAAATCCCCAACAGAATCTGTTGGGTGGGGCTCCCTGGGGCACTTCCTCCTCTATATAAGAAAGGCAAAAGCACCCTAAGCAATTATTCAATCTCAGATACGCCAATAGTCAAAAAACTCAGAAGGGTAGATCCCCTAGAGGAAGGAGTCTCAGGAAGGCTTCACCGTTCATCTGCTCATTCGACGCCAGCGCTGCTCCAACGTCGGTGGAGGTGCTCTAGCCCTCCCGGCAGACTCCAATGGCCACCAACACCTCTGCTGTGGAAGGTATGCCTAATCCTAGTACATTAGATTAATGTTGATTGGTGATTGCTATGTGTTCTTGCTAATTAGCCAAGTCTAGTCCTCAATTAGGCACTAAGCACTCATCCTCAGTTTATATCAGGGATCTCCCTAGCGTATCCCCTTCTGATGTTGTATCGATTCTCCAAGTGTACTACATAATAGGACTTTTCTATCCTCGAAGCTCTTTGATCAAGTTCTGCACAAATAGGTAATTATCATGAATGCATTTCCGCTTGACAAAGGCACTTAGATTAATTGATACCAGTTCATTCATTCTGGGTGCTAATCTGTTAGCTAAGATTAATTGAAACTTATTGATTTTATATTTGGGTTATTTATTAATTTATGTATTATTACCAGCATTATCAGTTGACTAAGGTATCTTAGACTAGTCATCCGTCCTCGGGATGTATGCATGTTAATAGCTTTTGACTCAACAGTATGTAGTGACTAATATCATAGGAGAAATATGGGCCGGGTGCACATAGGCTAGTGTATGCACATATGCAATTGAATTGAATCTGCGTGGCCTAAAATCACCGCTGGGAGTTCCACATTGACTAATGTACCAAAAATCAGGGCATAAAATTACTGGCGCTGGTTGGAGTTACAAACAAATTAAGGGTGAGAATTGAAGTTATTTATGTAGTATTAATGCTTCATCCATGAGCGACATATTAATAAAGGGATAGACCCAATGCGGAAGCTCCCACGCGAGGTGGGGTTTGGAGAAGAATTATACGAGGCCTGTCTTCGCACGATGTCGAACCCAGTACCTCTTGACACCAACAGTGATGAGCGACATATTAATGCGTAAGCTATTTCAGAGCAGCCAACTACTTGGCCTAAACAACAATTGTTGCATAAAGTTTGCTTGTAGCAGGTAATAAAGGCGTGTTAGGTTTCAAAAACAAAATAATAAAGAAGGAAAAGGGGGCATGTAATGAACGAGTCAAGAGTTGACTTGGTAGATATGAAGCACATGTTGTACTCGTACAAGCAACGACTCACAACAAAACAATGGCCAAATGTGACCAAGTAAATATTGCCCAGCGGTTGTGTGTTGTTAGGTGAAAGACGATGGAAATGATATGATAATAAGCTCCGTAAGTGATATCCATCACTTTGTCAACTCTTCCGAACATAAGTTAACAAGAGTTTATATGAGGCTTATATAAGTTAACTCTGTTGTTTCTTCGTTACATGTATTAGCAGCCGTCAGTCAGAGAGACCATTTCAATCCATTGATGGGATCAACGTGCTTGACTTGATCCATGAGTTCACATTGCCATGAGCGGCTATATATACAAGCATTTCTGAGGCCTCCATCATCAAAGCATCAACAAGCCTCACAAAAGCAGCTAACTACATATCCTGATACTAATAGAGGGCACAAATACACGACAGAGAGCAGGAAGCCAGATTGAATACTATGGCTTCAACCACCTGTTTCTTCGTTGTTGCTGTTCTTGCATTGATCGCTTCTGAGGCTATGGCCTCTGATCCAAGCCCTCTTCAAGACTTCTGCGTCGCTGACATGCACTCTCCTGGTATGTATTAATTTAATTGATCAGCTACCCTCTGATAATACATCTGAAACTATGTGTCTGGACATGCAGTAATTAGCTAGCCATGATCTAATAATTCGTCAACAGAATTTATTTCCCAATTCAGATCATTGAGCATTTGTTTTACTTAACTATTGCTATATGAATGCAGTGCGAGTGAACGGATTTGTTTGCAAGGACCCCATGGCAGTGAACGCAGATGACTTCTTCAAGGCAGCCATGCTTGATAAGCCTAGGAACACATTGGGGAGCAAGGTTGGATCCAATGTCACTTTGATCAACGTCATGCAAATCCCTGGACTCAACACCTTGGGCATTTCTCTGGCTCGCATCGACTATGCACCCTTGGGCCAAAACCCACCGCACACCCACCCACGTGCTACTGAGATCCTCACCGTTCTTGAAGGGACACTCTACGTTGGATTTGTCACCTCCAATCCAAACAAACTCTTTGCTAAGGTGCTCAACAAGGGTGACGTGTTTGTATTTCCCCAAGGGCTCATCCACTTCCAGTTCAACCCGGTCTATAACAAGCCAGCGGTTGCCATAGCTGCACTTAGCAGCCAAAATCCTGGGGCTATTACCATTGCCAATGCAGTCTTTGGGTCAAAGCCAGCGATATCAGACGATATTTTGGCCAAAGCTTTTCAGGTGGAAAAGGGGACGATTGATTGGCTGCAGGCACAATTCTGGGAGAACAACCATTACTGAATCAACCACTATTAGCCAGCTTTGTATGAGAATAAATATATGTTTAGAAAGTTCTGAAATGTGTCTATTTCTATTTTACAGGCCATAACAATAAATCGATTTAGTATTAATAGTTTAATACCATGCTGTTGTCCAAATCTCTCCAACAATAACAGAGTTTGGTTGCATCAATGCCACATCAAATTTATTAATTAATGAATGTTTATTCCTTACCGTTGACGAAAGTATGTATTCAGTCTTGCTGTGAAGAATATAATAAAATATGTGCTCAATGGTTCTTTGTAGCTTTATCTTCCGCATTTCCTGACATATGGAAGTAATATGGGCTATTATATTGTTGATATATAAACTTTGATGGAGAATATATCGACTACTAGATATATGCTTTTCCTTAAAGTTCTGTACATCCTGATATGTCGAACAAGGTGCTATAAGCAGAGGCACGACTACGCTCTATTTCTATGGAATATATTCATTAAATCATGCATGTTGGAATTGGCAATCGATTGAGCTTGATTGCGTGACGAGGATGAAGAAAAGGGGACGGGCGAGAGGTGGAAGATGAACAATACACGCACAGATTTGGGCACACAAACCCTCAGAGCGACAAACGCCGCCAGAATATGTCACAGCCCGAATTTTCATATAGAATAAAAATCACTCCAAATTAATTTTTTTTGGATAAACCTAGAACAAGGATTGATCACTAATAAAAATTGAGACGCACGTGTATACCAATACAAACACGCACACACACATCTAAATGAAATCATAAAATTAAAACTGGAACTGAAATGCCTGAACACAAAAGTAGTTAAGCAGGTAAGAGAAACATATATGCAAAGACATCCACATATGGGTGTCAACTATTGATTTACCTGCCCTAAATAAAACAAGCTAAAAATTACCAAGTCAACCTAGTAGCAAATAAGAGGAGTACAAGCAATAAATCGTTTACAAAAAAAACTATCCAAAATAAATAAATATGAAGGTTCCATTAAGATCTTCGATCAAGCCTAGATCAAAAATAATAACGAATACCCCATAAATAATTTAAACTAGGTAATCTATTTACAATGACCAACTATAAAGTAAAATAAAGATAATATACATATGAGAATATGAATAAAAATATGTGTACCAAAGTCTAATACAAGCCATTGAATAGATGACTAAAGGAGAGCAAAACGACTGAATAAACATTATAGTATTTGAAACCGAAAACAGAATTCAAACTTCAAAATTGATTTTGAATACAAATGCCAAGCAAACCCAAAGCAGTGAATTAATTGAGAACGATTTAAGATCTACAAAAGATCAGGATTCAAAAGAATTCCCAGCATGAACTAAAATTAGAATACAAATAATCGAATCACCTTGCTAAAATTTCTAAATAAAATACTCACAGAAACTGAACTGGAATCAAAATTCAAACTCATATTCAAACTGAAAATAGGAAAGGAAAATGAAAAAGGGGAAACACAGTGGGTGCAACCCACTCTTTCCTTCACCACGCGGCCCAACTAGCCGGCCCAGCATCCTTCCCTTTTCTCTCAGCAGCGGCCCGCTCCACCCTCACCCTCTTTGCATCGCACAGCCCGGCACCGGCACACTTCTCGCTTCCTTCCCTTGCGGCCCAGCCTGGCCTAACCGAGCGCACGGCCCCCATCTCCTTCTTCCTTCTCCCATTCCCGTTCGAGGCCGACTAGGACTCCGGGAAATCTTCGATGGGACATCGCCGGGAGTCCGCCTGCTCCACTGCGCTGCGCCATCATCACGCTGTCACCTTCTCCTTTTCCACCTCGTCACGCGCGCCACCGCCTGAGTCCCGTCGCGCCTGACAAAACACGCGAGCCAAGCAATCCGCGCCACCGCCTGTCACCTCCCGTGCCCTACCTTGCGAACCGTCGGCTCCGGCTATAAAACGGTCTCACCGTCTGTATTTTGCGCACGACACCACCCTCACACGCCTCCAGTTCGCATAGACATTGCCGCCAGCCCCCCCTCCCCCCCCCCCCCCCCCCCCCCCCGGTTTTCACAACTTTGGCCGCCTTCCGATTCCACCGCCGGCAAGCCCCCATCCGGCGTCCATGATGATGCACCAACTCGACAGCCGATCGCGTGCCTATTGGTGAAAGAATCCGGACCAAAGAAGCCCTCTCTGCCATGAATTGCGGGCTTCCTCTGTTTCTTCTCCAAGTCCGGTCTCGCCATCACCCCACGCCGGTTAGCGCTCCTCATTCGATTCCTTTCGTTTGTAGCACAGCTAGGCTCCCCTATAGCCGTTTCATGCCTTACTCCATGCTAAGAATCACCGTAGCAACTATCCCCATGGAACCCTAGGGTCGCAGCCGCCCCTTGCCGCCGTTCCCTGTCGCCGACCGTCGTGTGGCATTCCCCGACCCGGCCAAGTGCACTAACACGCACTGCTACTGCCCGCGTACGCGTTAGGAAACACCAAACCGCTAAGGAACGCGCGGACGCCTCCCTCCGCCGCGAATCACCGCCGCTCGCCGCCCAGGGCACGTCGCCGGCCGCCGTGGGTACCACACTGGCCAGGCCGAGCGCCCCACAACCTCGCACGCACTATGGAACGCGTCCATGGCAAGCTATTTCGTCGGATTACAGCGTGCACGGGCAGATTGCCGGCGCGCCGCCGTGCGCGGCCGCCACGCCCCGCGCAGCCGCCGCCACCCGCAGCCAGCCGCCGTCGGTGTCGCTCCGGCCCAACCGAGCTCGCTAGGAGCTGTCCCCCTCCCTTAGGCACGCGCCGTACCAGCGAGCAAATCGCGCAGTCCCGCGCTCGGCCGCCGTCGCCGCCATTCCGGCAGGCTACCGCCGTTTCCGCTGCCTCCCCTGTTCAGCCCCAGGCGCCTACGTGGCGCTTGCATGGCGCACGTGTGGCTGCCATCTAGGCGCCACCTCATCACAGCTAGACGCCCAGTCAGCGCCCCCTCACAACCTGAAGCCAGCTCAGCGCAGCTCCTCAGCCCGAGGATGAGTGCACTCGGTCCACAAAGGCCGAAGGCCATAGGCCACTGTCCTCTGGGCCCCGTGTGTCAAAGCCTAAAACTGCTAGGTGCACCCGTACTTACCACCGTGGCCCACGGACAGCCTAACACAAGCTAGGGAAGTACTGGGTGCACCCAGGATGTGTACACAAAACATTATAAAATTCATTTACAAGTGCAGGAAAAATCTTAGAAAATCTCAAAAAATAGTATTTGATATTTATAGAGTACTACCAGTGAACAGTAGCAAAATAAAATTATCTATAACATGCTATGAATCATTTAATTAACTTGGAAAATTCAGGAAATTCATGTTAAACTAAAAGAATGATAATCTCCCCATAAATAATCATATAAAATTCTCTAAAAATATTAATTGACTTTTAGAATATAGTGCAAGTTATATTTGGCTGAATTGAAGTATGGGATGGTAAAATATTTATGAAAGTCCCAAAACAATTAAATAGTTAAAAATTAAAGAACTTGACATATGACCTCTGAATAAAATAATAGGTCCAATAATTAGCTAACATCGCTGGGAATATAATTT
>JAYESD010000193.1:102500-104256 GCA_036927565.1 Tuctoria greenei | reverse complement strand
ATGATGAAATAGTTGTCCAAGGGCTTCATCCATTCACCATACTAATTTCATGTGTGAAGGATCTGGCTACTCGATTGAAAGAAGCACAAGTCTGGCCACCAAACGTCAAAACACGTGACGAACACAAGTGTTTGAACTTTGGAAACAAATTCTAATACAAACACACAGGTTAGAGACAGTGGTCGTAACATGACTATGAGCTCCGTGACCAAAAACGGCAAAGTTGCCCAGAAACGGGAAATCCGCCGATGTCGTGTTCTGGACTGCGGAACCAGACCAGGGGGTGGATACACGTTCGGAGGGTGGTTTTTGATGGTTGCCACATGCGGATGAGCTCCGGGACCAGAAAACGGTAAAGTCACCAGAAAACGGGAAAACTGCCGATGTCGGGTCCTGGGCTGTTGAACAAGACCAGGGCGGATACACGTTCGGAGAGTGTTTTTTGATGGTTTCCACACGCGGATGAGCTCCGGGACCAAAAACGGCAAAGTCGCCAAAAAACGGGAAATCTGCCGATGTCGGGTCCTGGGCTGTTCAACGAGACAAGGGCCGCATACACGTTCGGAAGGTGTTTTTTGATGGTTTCCACACGCAGATGAGCTCCGGGACCAAAAACGGCAAAGTCGCTAAAAAACGGGAAATCTGCCGATGTCGGATCCTGGGCTGTTCATCGAGACAAGGGCCGCATACACGTTCGGAAGGTGTTTTTTGATGGTTTCCACACGCGGATGAGCTCCGGGACCAAAAACGGCAAAGTCGCCAAAAAACGGGAAAACCGCTGATGACGGGTGCTGGGCTGTTGAACAAGACCAGGGCCGGATACACGTTCGGAGGGTGTTTTTGATGGTTTCCACAGGCGGATGAGCTCCGGGACCAAACACGACCAAGTCGCCAAAAAACGGGAAAACCGCCGATGTCGGGTCCTGGGCTGCTGAACGAGCCCAGGGCCGGATACACGTTCGTAGGGTGTTTTTTGATGGTTTCCACAGGCGGATGAGCTTCGGGACCAAAAACGGTAAAGTCGCCAGAAAACGGGAAAACTGCCGATGTCGGGTCCTGGGCTGTTGAACAAGACCAGGGCCGGATACACGTTCGGAGGTTGTTTTTTGATGGTTTCCACAGGCGGGTGAGCTCCGGGACCAAAAACGGCAAAGTCGCCAAAAAACGGGAAATCTGCCGATGTCGGGTCCTGGGCTGTTCAACGAGACAAGGGCCGCATACACGTTCGGAAGGTGTTTTTTGATGGTTTGCACACGCGGATGAGCTCCGGGACCAAAAACGGCAAAGCCGCCAAAAAACGGGAAAACCGCTGATGACGGGTCCTGGGCTGTTGAACAAGACCAGGGCCGGATACACGTTCGGAGGGTGTTTTTTGATGGTTTCCACAGGCGGATGAGCTCCGGGACCAAACACGACCAAGTCGCCAAAAAACGGGAAAACCGCCGATGTCGGGTCCTGGGCTGCTGAACGAGCCCAGGGCCGGATACACGTTCGTAGGGTGTTTTTTGATGGTTTCCACAGGCGGATGAGCTTCGGGACCAAAAACGGTAAAGTCGCCAGAAAACGGGAAAATTGCTGATGTCGGGTCCTGGGCTGTTCAACGAGCCCAGGGCCAGATACATGTTCGGAGGGTGTTTTTTGATGGTTTCCACACGCGGATGAGCTCCGGGACCAAAAACGGCAAAGTCGCCAAAACACGGTAAATGTGCCGATGTCTGGTCCTGGGCTGTTCATCGAGACCAGGGCCGGATACACG
>JAYESD010000192.1:0-105155 GCA_036927565.1 Tuctoria greenei | reverse complement strand
CAGTCAGACCTGTAATACTTTCCCGTTCCTTATAACATATTAGTTTCATAAACCATGAATATTAAAAATAATAACGAATTTAAATGAAGGAAAAGGCGTGCCAACAAAAAAGAATACAAGAAATAATAACATAAAATATTGAATTCCACAAAATAACAATATTAAAATATAATAGTAAATTTAAATAAAACACAAAGGGCGTACAAAAAAAAGGGATACAAATATCAAATGCCACAACTTGGATGTAACGGATTTCGCCAAGTCCCTGATATTCACATTGTTAAGAATTATAGAAAAAAACACGGTAAGATGCCAATTTTTACTACGGCTGGGATATTGTTTTGCTATGATGTGGATGTGGTATTGTTTTACTATGGCTTGGATGAGGTATTGTTGCTATTGTTATTTTCCATTATAAGGGCCTAAATGAAAGACAAATGTGTACCAGCAAAAAAGGGATGCAACACGAGGACTTCTCTCACAAGCACGCTTAACTTCGGAGTTCTGATGGGAACTCATGCTTTAGTGCTGGTATGATCGCATCCAACACATAACACCTTCGTGTTCCTTATAAGCTCTCTCGTCACCTTCGTCTACATGATTTCCGGAGAGCCACGCGCACATCCGCCCCCATATGCTCGCGCTACGGAACATGAACATAACCCGTACGTAGCTGTCAAAATATTAAATTCCACAAAACCAAATGAGATAACAAAAAATAATAAACGGTTTTAAATAAAAGATAAATGTGTATCGGCAAAAAAAGGATGCAACATGAGGAATTCCCAAGAGATCACCCATCCTAGTACTACTCTCGCCAAAGCACGTTTAGTTTTGGAGTTCTGGTGGCATCCAGTGCTCTGGTTCTGGTATGATCGCATCCGACATGTAACACCTTCTCGTTCCTTATAAGTTCTCCCGTCACCTTCGCCTACACGATTTCAGGAGAGCCACGCGCACGTCCGCCCCCTATATGCTCGCGTAGCAGAACACGAATGTACCCTCGTGCAATGCCGTAAAAAAGGATGCAACACAAGGACTACACTTAACTTTCAGAGTTCTGATGGGGTCCGGTGCCTTAGTGCTGTTATGATCCTGTCCAACGTGTAATACTTTCCTGTTCCTTATAACATATTAGTTTCATAAAACATGAATATTAAAAATAATAACGAATTTAAATCACGGATAAATGTGTGCCAACAAAAAAGAATACAAGAAATAATAACATGAAATATTGAATTCCACAAAATAACAATATTAAAATATAATAGTAAATTGAAATAAAACACAAAGGCGTACGAACAAAAAGGGATACAAATATCAAATGCCACAACTGGATGTAAAAGATTTCGCCAAGTCCCCTATTTTCACATTGTTAAGAATTATAAAAAAAAACACGGTAAGATGGCAATTTTTACTACGGCTGGGATATTGTTTTGCTATGATGTGGATGTGGTATTGTTTTACTATGGCTTGGATGAGTTATTGTTATTTTCCATTGTAAGGGCCTAAATGAAAGACAAATGTGTATCGGCAAAAAAGGGATGCAACACGAGGACTTCCCAGGAGGTCACCCATCCTAGTACTACTCTCGCCCAAGCACGCTTAACTTCGGAGTTCTGATGGGATCCGGTGCTTTAGTGCTGGTATGATCGCATCCGACATGTAACACCATGTCGTTCCTTATAAGCACCTTCCCCTACACGATTTCAGGAGAGCCACGCGCACGTCCACCCCCCATATGCTCGCGCAGCCAAACACAAATGTACCCCCGTGCAACGCTGTAAAAAAAAGGATGCAACACAAGGACTACACTTAACTTTCAGAGTTCTGATGGGGTCCAGTGCCTTAGTGCTGTTATGATCCAGTCAGACGTGTAATACTTTCCCGTTCCTTATAACATATTAGTTTCATAAACCATGAATATTAAAAATAATAACGAATTTAAATGAAGGAAAAAGGCGTGCCAACAAAAAAGAATACAAGAAATAATAACATAAAATATTGAATTCCACAAAATAACAATATTAAAATATAATAGTAAATTTAAATAAAACACAAAGGGCGTATAAAAAAAGGGATACAAATATCAAATGCCACAACTTGGATGTAACGGATTTCGCCAAGTCCCTGATATTCACATTGTTAAGAATTATAGAAAAAAACACGGTAAGATGCCAATTTTTACTACGGCTGGGATATTGTTTTGCTATGATGTGGATGTGGTATTGTTTTACTATGGCTTGGATGAGGTATTGTTGCTATTGTTATTTTCCATTATAAGGGCCTAAATGAAAGACAAATGTGTATCGGCAAAAAAGGGATGCAACACGAGGACTTCTCTCCCAAGCACGCTTAACTTCGGAGTTCTGATGGGAACTGATGCTTTAGTGCTGGTATGATCGCATCCAACACATAACACCTTCGTGTTCCTTATAAGCTCTCTCGTCACCTTCGTCTACATGATTTCCGGAGAGCCACGCGCACATCCGCCCCCATATGCTCGCGCTACGGAACATGAACATAACCCGTACGGAGCTGTCAAAATATTAAATTCCACAAAACCAAATGAGATAACAAAAAATAATAAACGGTTTTAAATAAAAGATAAATGTGTATCGGCAAATAAAGGATGCAACATGAGGAATTCCCAAGAGATCACCCATCCTAGTACTACTCTCGCCCAAGCACGTTTAGTTTTGGAGTTCTGATGGCATCCAGTGCTCTAGTTCTCGTATGATCGCATCCGACATGTAACACCTTCTCGTTCCTTATAAGTTCTCCCGTCACCTTCGCCTACACGATTTCAGGAGAGCCACGCGCATGTCCGCCCCCTATATGCTCGCGTAGCAGAACACGAATGTACCCCCCGTGCAACGCCTTAAAAAAAGGATGCAACACAAGGACTACACTTAACTTTCAGAGTTCTGATGGGGTCCGGTGCCTTAGTGCTGTTATGATCCTGTCCAACGTGTAATACTTTCCTGTTCCTTATAACATATTAGTTTCATAAAACATGAATATTAAAAATAATAACGAATTTAAATGAAGGATAAATGTGTGCCAACAAAAAAGAATACAAGAAATAATAACATGAAATTTTGAATTCCACAAAATAATAATATTAAAATATAATAGTAAATTGAAATAAAACACAAAGGCGTACGAACAAAAAGGGATACAAATATCAAATGCCACAACTGGATGTAAGGGATTTCGCCAAGTCCCTTATTTTCACATTGTTAAGAATTATAGAAAAAAAAACACGTACATGCCAATTTTTACTATGGCTGGGATATTGTTTTGCTATGATGTGGATGTGGTATTGTTTTACTATGGCTTGGATGAGGTATTGTTACTATTGTTATTTTCCATTGTAAGGGCCTAAATGAAAGACAAATGTGTACCGGCAAAAAAGGGATGCAACACGAGGACTTCCCAGGAGATCACCCATCCTAGTACTACTCTCGCCCAAGCACGCTTAACTTTGGAGTTCTGATGGGATCCGGTGCTTTAGTGCTGGTATGATAGCATCCGACATGTAACACCATGTTGTTCTTATAAGCACCTTCCCCTACACGATTTCAGGAGAGCCACGCGCACGTCCACCCCCCATATGCTCGCGGAGCCGAACACAAATGTACCCCCGTGCAATGCTGTAAAAAAAGGATGCAACACAAGGACTACGCTTAACTTTCAGAGTTCTGATGGGGTCCGGTGCCTTAGTGCTGTTATGATCCCGTCCGATGTGTAATACTTTCCCGTTCCTTATAACATATTAGTTTCATAAAACATGAATATTAAAAATAATAACGAATTTAAATGAAGGAGAAAGGCATGCCAACAAAAAAGAATACAAGAAATAATAACATAAAATATTGAATTCCACAAAATAACAATATTAAAATATAATAGTAAATTTAAATAAAACACAAAGGCGTACAAACAAAAGGGATACAAATATCAAATGCCACAACTTGGATGTAACGGATTTCGCGAAGTCCCTAATATTCACATTGTTAAGAATTATAGAAAAACACGGTAAGATGCCAAATTTTACTAAGGCTGGGATATTGTTTTGCTATGATGTGGATGTGGTATTGTTTTACTATGGCTTGGATGAGGTATTGTTGCTATTGTTATTTTCCATTATAAGGGCCTAAATGAAAGATAAATGTGTACCGGCAAAAAAGGGATGCAACACGAGGACTTCTCTCCCAAGCACGCTTAACTTCGGAGTTCTGATGGGAACCGATGCTTTAGTGCTGGTATGATCGCATCCAACACATAACACCTTCGTGTTCCTTATAAGCTCTCCCGTCACCTTCGTCTACATGATTTCCGGAGAGCCACGCGCACATCCGCCCCCATATGCTCGCACTACGGAACATTAACATAACCCATACGGAGCTGTCAAAATATTAAATTCCACAAAACCAAATGAGATAACAAAACATAATAAATGGTTTTAAATAAAAGATAAATGCGTATCGGCAAAAAAATGATGCAACATGAGGAATTCCCAGGAGATCACCCATCCTAGTACTACTCTCGCCCAAGCACGTTTAGTTTTGGAGTTCTGATGGCATCCGGTGCTCTAGTTCTGGTATGATCGCATCCGACATGTAACACCTTCTCGTTCCTTATAAGTTCTCCCGTCACCTTTGCCTACACGATTTCAGGAGAGCCACGCGCATGTCCGCCCCCTATATGCTCGCATAGCAGAACACGAATGTACCCCCGTGCAACGCCTTAAAAAAAGGATGCAACACAAGGACTACACTTAACTTTCAGAGTTCTGATGGGGTCCGGTGCCTTAGTGCTGTTATGATCCTGTCCAACGTGTAATACTTTCCTGTTCCTTATAACATATTAGTTTCATAAAACATGAATATTAAAAATAATAACGAATTTAAATGAAGGATAAATGTGTGCCAACAAAAAAGAATACAAGAAATAATAACATGAAATATTGAATTCCACAAAATAATAATATTAAAATATAATAGTAAATTGAAATAAAACACAAAGGCGTACGAACAAAAAGGGATACAAATATCAAATGCCACAACTGGATGTAAGGGATTTCGCCAAGTCCCTTATTTTCACATTGTTAAGAATTATAGAAAAAAACACGGTAACATGCCAATTTTTACTACGGCTGGGATATTGTTTTGCTATGATGTGGATGTGGTATTGTTTTACTATGGCTTGGATGAGGTATTGTTACTATTGTTATTTTCCATTGTAAGGGCCTAAATGAAAGACAAATGTGTACCGGCAAAAAAGGGATGCAACACGAGGACTTCCCAGGAGATCACCCATCCTAGTACTACTCTCGCCCAAGCACGCTTAACTTTGGAGTTCTGATGGGATCCGGTGCTTTAGTGCTGGTATGATAGCATCCGACATGTAACACCATGTCGTTCTTATAAGCACCTTCCCCTACACGATTTCAGGAGAGCCACGCGCACGTCCGCCCCCCATATGCTCGCGCAGCCGAACACAAATGTACCCCCGTGCAATGCTGTAAAAAAATGATGCAACACAAGGACTACGCTTAACTTTCAGAGTTCTGATGGGGTCCGGTGCTTTAGTGCTGTTATGATCCCGTCCGATGTGTAATACTTTCCCGTTCCTTATAACATATTAGTTTCATAAAACATGAATATTAAAAATAATAACGAATTTAAATGAAGGAGAAAGGCATGCCAACAAAAAAGAATACAAGAAATAATAACATAAAATATTGAATTCCACAAAATAACAATATTAAAATATAATAGTAAATTTAAATAAAACACAAAGGCGTACAAACAAAAGGGATACAAATATCAAATGCCACAACTTGGATGTAACGGATTTCGCCAATTCCCTAATATTCACATTGTTAAGAATTATAGAAAAAACACGGTAAGATGCCAATTTTTACTACGGCTGGGATATTGTTTTGCTATGATGTGGATGTGGTATTGTTTTACTATGGCTTGGATGAGGTATTGTTGCTATTGTTATTTTCCATTATAAGGGCCTAAATGAAAGATAAATGTGTACCGGCAAAAAAGGGATGCAACACGAGGACTTCTCTCCCAAGCACGCTTAACTTCGGAGTTCTGATGGGAACCGATGCTTTAGTGCTGGTATGATCACATCCAACACATAACACCTTCGTGTTCCTTATAAGCTCTCCCGTCACCTTCGTCTACATGATTTCCGGAGAGCCACGCGCACATCCGCCCCCATATGCTCGCGCTACGGAACATTAACATAACCCGTACGGAGCTGTCAAAATATTAAATTCCACAAAACCAAATGAGATAACAAAAAATAATAAACGGTTTTAAATAAAAGATAAATGCGTATCGGCAAAAAAAGGATGCAACATGAGGAATTCCCAGGAGATCACCCATCCTAGTACTACTCTCGCCCAAGCACGTTTAGTTTTGGAGTTCTGATGGCATCCGGTGCTCTAGTTCTGGTATGATTGCATCCGACATGTAACACCTTCTCGTTCCTTATAAGTTCTCCCGTCACCTTCGCCTACACGATTTCAGAAGAGCCACGCACACGTCCGCCCCCTATATGCTCGCGTAGCAGAACATGAATGTACCCCCGTGCAACGCCTTAAAAAAAAAGATGCAACACAAGGACTACACTTAACTTTCAGAGTTCTGATGGGGTCCGGTGCCTTAGTGCTATTATGATCCTGTCCAACGTGTAATACTTTCATGTTCCTTATAACATATTAGTTTCATAAAACATGAATATTAAAAATAATAACGAATTTAAATGAAGGATAAATGTGTGCCAACAAAAAAGAATACAAGAAATAATAACATGAAATATTGAATTCCACAAAATAACAATATTAAAATATAATAGTAAATTGAAATGAAACACAAAGGCGTACGAACAAAAAGGGATACAAATATCAAATGCCACAACTGGATGTAAGGGATTTCGCCAAGTCCCTTATTTTCACATTGTTAAGAATTATAGAAAAAAACACGGTAACATGCCAATTTTTACTACGACTGGGATATTGTTTTGCTATGATGTGGATGTGGTATTGTTTTACTATGTCTTGGATGAGGTATTGTTACTATTGTTATTTTCCATTGTAAGGGCCTAAATGAAAGACAAATGTGTATCGGCAAAAAAGGGATGCAACACGAGGACTTCCCTGGAGATCACCCATCCTAGTACTACTCTCGCCCAAGCACGCTTAACTTTGGAGTTCCGATGGGATTCGGTGCTTTAGTGCTGGTATGATAGCATCCGACATGGAGAGCCACGCGCACGTCCGCCCCCCATATGCTCGCGCAGCCGAACACAAATGTACCCCCGTGCAACAATGTAAAGAAAAGGATGCAACACAAGGACTACACTTAACTTTTAGAGTTCTGATGGGGTCCGGTGCCTTAGTGCTGTTATGATCCCGTCCGATGTGTAATACTTTCCCGTTCCTTATAACATATTAGTTTCATAAAACATGAATATTAAAAATAATAATGTAAGACCTATGTGTGCTGAATACATTGGCTTGTAGTGAATATACTTGCTTTGACGATAAAACTTTTGAATATCACCAAAACACCTTTTTATCAAGGTCCGACTCTAGCTCCGAGCTACAACAAGGTCCGACGGTAGGTCCGGCTTGTTTTGGGTAGCTCCGGCTATGTTCGAAGCTAGGTCCGACTTCTTGGTAAGGTCCGACTAGTTTTGGTTAGCTCCGGTGAGCCTTATTTTTAGCTCCGGCATGTCTTTGATAGCTCCAGCATGTCTCTGATAGCTCCGGCATATATTTGATAGCTCCGGCATGCCTTTGCTAAACTCTGACGTACTTTGTCTAGCTCCGGTTTTGGGTTCACTAGTTTTGACTAGTTTTTGGTAAGCTCCGGTGCTAGGTTCTACTAGCTTTTGTTAGCTCCGACTCAAGGTCCGGGTTGCTCTGGCAAGGTCCGAAACTTGACCGTAGTGCTTCTGCTTTTCATTTGCAATGTTTTGTACTTGCTTTACATTATTGGAAAGATTGCTTAGTATTCATTTGCTAAGTTTTTGGTGCGTTTTGGTTGAATACAGTTGATATCGTTTCTATTGAGGTTTTGCAACATGCTTATGTGAGGTGCTCACATAAGGTGTTGTGTTTGGAACTAACTTGAGTCAAGTCGAGGACTTGGGCTCGTATGGATTGTTTGTTTGTTCATGTGCAGGTGTTGCTTGAGTTCAAGTCATGGCTGGTGACAGGATCCATTGGACTAGTCTCAGGAGGAGATGAGGTTCCAACAACCAAGTTCGGGAGGAACTGTGGTTGAGCGGGTCAGGAGGTCGCGCAGGATTATTGAATCAAGGGCAGTGCATATGAAGGTCAAAGGGAGGTGTTCGCACGTATGCATGAGGTGCATGATGTGGCAATATGCTTCTAGAGACGGATTATGGAAGGAAGATCTGATCGGAAGGATCGGATCGTATCGATTGAAGACTTAGGCTGCTAGCTGAGTCGGTTATGGCTCGGTATGGAAATATCGAGTTGGTTATGTTAGGATTTCGTGTGGGTCACAAATTTGAGTTGTTTAGGAATGTGGGATACGTTCCTAAGGTGTTTGGAAGTCTTAAGATTGCTTCTATCTGCGTATAGAAGAGTCCTAAGCAGTTATGGAAAGTTCCGATTGTGATCGGATTAGGATTGGAGTCCTAGTTGAGATTGGGATGGCCTAAGGGCTGGTTATATAAGCAAGGGAAGGCCAAAGCTCGTAAGACACGACTTTGGGGCCTTGTTCGTCCGACTTGTTCCAGACAAGTTTTACTCGTCGAATTTCTGGACAGCACTACCTTTCGTCGGTGGTTTTATCATAACTCGAGTTTTAAAGATCCAATTGACGTGATTCTTTTTGGGTTGTCTACACAACTTGATTGTATATCATATTTCAAAATTTCACGGTCATTGTATTTGTGGTCTATGATCTACACGAGTTTCTTTGCAGCGTTCCAGAACTGTTTTTTCTCGGGTAGGGCAGATTGACCATTGTTTGATCTTTTTTTCATAACTTGAGTTTTCCTCGATGGATTTGAGTGTTTCTTTTTGTGTTGTCTTCGTGACTTGATTCTCTCTGATAGCTATCACTTTTGTCACGGTGAAACACGTTTAGATTAGTCTCATAAACGATTTCTTCAACAGATCGTTTTTCTGCCGAAGGATTTGGGGTTTAATTGTTTCCGCTCCGTAAGATTTTTAAATCTACCATTCACCCCCCCTCTGGTAGCTTTTCACGTGCTCTTCGATCCTACAATTGGTATCAGAGCCACGGTGCTCTAATATTTGAGATTTGCACATGTTTTTGACTAATCATCATGGAGAAGTACTCCGCCAAACCTTGTGTGTTTGCTGATATTGATTTCCAGGTTTGGAAGGCACGCATGGAGGCTTTTATCCTGGCACAAGGCTTTGCAATATGGGAGAAGGTGTGTAAGCCTTATGAAGTGCCACCTAATGATCAAGTCACGGCCACAAACCTATGGGACGTCGACAACAACAACAAAACACGAAACTTGATCATCCAAGGACTCACTCAAAGCGACTTTGATCGTGTCGCGCACCTCCGATCAGCATACGATGTTTGGAGAGCTCTTTGTGATTATCATGAAGGCTCCAACACAATTAAGGAGGTAAAACAAGATATGTTCAAAAAGGAATATATGCGTTTTGAGATGCAACCAGGTGAGTCTATCGATGACCTCATTGCTCGTTTCAATAAAATTCTCAGCAACTTACGTAGTGTCAATGTAAATTTTTCTGATGCTGAGAATGCTAGGCAACTTCTTAGTGCATTAGACATGTCAATTTGGGAGATGAAAGTAACATCTATTCGTGAATCAACTGTTATGAGTTCTCTTACATTAGATGTACTTTATTCTAAACTAAAAACTCATGAAATTGACATCCTAGCACGTAAGAACCCAAACAAGTCTATTGCATTTGTTTCACAACGTGATATGTCTAGCTCCAGCCAATTATCATCTTGCAATACTCTTGCTTTGTTGTCCTCACTAACCCTGGAGCAGATCGAAGAATTTTCCAGAAGAGGAGTTGGCACTCATCTCTACTAGATTCTCAAAAGCATTGCAAAATGTGAGAACTAGAAGGAGAGGAAGCTCCGGACCTCAACGCTGTTTTGAATGTGGTAAAACAGGACACTTTCGTACAGAATGCCCTAACCTTTCAGGTCCGACCACCCGGGAAGAAAAACAAAGCAAGGTCCGGACCTCCTCTGGAAATTCCAACAAAAAGAAAAAGAAGGGTACCATAGGACGCAAGATGATTAACAGCTTCATCACCGCACTTCAAGAACTTAGTACAAGTGATGTAGACTTTGAAAGTGATGAAGATGATGACGATCTGGCCAACTTATGCTTCATGGCGGGCAAAACAAGATCAAGATCAAGTCAGGAGGATGCATAACACAACAGTGAAGACGATGAGGTATGTTCTACCTGTAATAAAATGTGTGATGCTATTTCTCGTGCAACTATTATTGTCAAGAAAAAGGACAAAAAGCTTAGGGATAATGCTGCTAAAATTGAATCACTAGAATCTGAAATTAACCATTTAAAAACTTTGATTCCTAGTGATGATGCATGTACCTCATGTGACTTAATCTATGAACAATTGTCCACATTAAGAAGTGCACACTCCTCCACTCTAGATAGACTTGATGAATAAATTGAAAAGAACAGAGAGCTTGCTGCACTTAATGATAAAAACTTGGAAGATGCTAGCTGTTCTACAATTGATTTGCATTGTTCTACTTGTGATGATCCTGATAAGAAACTACAGGATGCTATGAATGAAATTTCTATATTGAACAATGCTTTACGTTCTCATGAAGTTAAATTTTGTTCCAATTGCAAACAAAAAGGAAAAACTTCATGTGAAAATTGCCTTGACCTGTCCAACAAACTTGATGACATGCATAGGACATTAGATCGGTTCTGTAATGGGAATAAGAACCTAAACTTGCTGCTGAATTCTTCCAAGTCTTGCAATGATAAAACTGGTTTAGGTTTTGATTTTCATGCTCATGCTAAGGCACATCCACCTAAAATTGTAAAGACATTAGAAAGTGGTTTGATTCAAACAGTTCCTAAACAAAAAGGAGTGGTTTTCAAGTCTGCAGGAGTGTTGCCTCATTCGGTTTCAAATAAAAATATTGCTTGCTCATCTAGACATGAACACAAAGTTAAATTTCATTGTACCTTCTATGGTAGAGATGGTCATGTCATAGATTTTTGTTTTAGACTAGCTAAACAACAGAAAAAGGAAAGAAAAATTGCTAGATCTTATAACTTTCATGCAATTAGAAAAACACAACCTGCTTTAGTGAGTCAGAAATTTGAAAAGGTAGCTTCCGGACCTTCTGGTAAGAAATCCGCAAAAGCAGCTCCGATAGTTCTGATAGCTCCGAGAGCTCCCGGACCTTCTGTTGTTTCCTTCGGAACTTTAGCTTTTGCTTCCGGAGCTTCAGCCTTGTCTTTTGGAACTGTTGCTTTTACCTCTGGAGCTACTGGTTTTTGTGCTAAAAGAGTTAAGAATAGAAAACCTCAAACTTTATCTCAGCTTTCGCGTGTTTTTCCTACTGCACGTCGTGTGACTCAGTACTGGATACTTAAATACCTTTTGACTAACCCCAGTATTGAGTCATCGACGAATTGTGCTTTTATGTAGGTTACACGTTTGAGGAAGGAGAACATTTGGATTGTGGATTCAGGTTGCTCACGCCACATGACCGGTAACAAAGATTGGTTCTCCTCCCTCTCTTTTGTGTCACGTGTAGAAAATGTTACTTTTGCCGATAATTCTTCAACTCCTATAATTGCTAAGGGTTTGGTTAGAGTAAATGATCACTACACTTTGAAGGATGTGGCAGTTGTCAAAAATTTGAAATACAACTTGCTTTCTGTTGCACAATTGCTAGATGAAAATCTAGAAATTATTTTCAATAAAAACTGCTTCAAAGTTGTAGGTTCAAATAGTGAGGTTATTTTTAACATGTCTCGGTTTGAAAGAGTTTTTAAAGCTGATTTTGATATGTCTTCCTCTAAGCATAGGTGTCTAGTTGCTAATGATTTAAAGGACTTATATTTTTGGCATCGCAGACTTGGTCACGTAGGCTTTGATCACCTAATGCGTGTTAGTGCTCTTGATCGCATACGTGGGCTGCCTAAGCTTAAAGGGGACAAAGAAATTGTGTGCTCTTCTTGTAGACATGCTAAGATGGTTGCAGGTTCACATACTCCTCTCACAATGATCATGACAACTGAACCATGTCAACTTTTGCATCTTGACACCGTAGGACCTTCACGTGTTCAATCCTTCGGAGGTAAATGGTATGTTCTTGTTATCGTTGATGATTATTCTAGATACTCTTGGGTTTACTTTATGGCGTCTAAGAATGAAGTTTTTAGTCACTTTAGAACTTTATTTCTTAGATTATCAATTGATCACCGAGGATCATTAAAAGCAATTAGAAGTGATAATGGAACTGAATTTAAAAATCAAACTTTTGATCACTTTTGTGCTGAAAATAGAATAGATCATCAATTCTCTTCACCATATGTACCTCAACAAAATGGCGTTGTAGAAAGAAAGAACAAAACCTTAGTTGAGATGGCTAGGACTATGCTTGATGAATATCAAACTCCTAGGAAATTTTGGGCTGATGCGTTAGCAACCGCTTGTTATGTCTCAAATCGTGTTTTCTTGCGTGCTAAGCTAGGTAAAACTCCATATGAGCTTCGGTTTGGACATAGGCCTAGTGTTACACACTTTCAGGTCTTTGGTTGCAAATGCTTTGTTAAGAAACATGGTAATCTTGATAAATTTGAACCTAGATCCATTGATGGCATGTTTCTTGGTTATCCATCTCATACTAGAGCCTACCGTGTGCTTTTACTTGACACTAACAAAATTGTGGAGACTTGTGAAGTGTCTTTTGATGAAGCTAGCCCAGTACTAGCTCCAGTGGTGCAGGACCAGATTCGTATCCTCAGGGGGAGGGTATTTTCAAAGATGAAGAAGAGCCGGTGATACTGCCTGGTAGTTCCGAAGTTGACACGTGTCCAGCTCCGGACATTGAACAAGCTCCGGCTATCACCTATGCTGGTCCTGATCATCCTAAAGTCACAAGGACTACACTTAACTTTTAGAGTTCTGATGGGGTCCGGTGCCTTAGTGCTGTTATGATCCTGTGCAACGTGTAATACTTTCCTGTTCCTTATAACATATTAGTTTAATAAAACATGAATATTAAAAATAATAACAAATTTAAATGAAGGATAAATGTGTGCCAACAAAAAAGAATACAAGAAATAATAACATGAAATATTGAATTCCACAAAATAACAATATTATAATATAATAGTAAATTGAAATAAAACACAAAGGCGTACGAACAAAAAGGGATACAAATATCAAATGCCACAACTGGATGTAAGAGATTTCGCCAAGTCACCTATTTTCACATTGTTAAGAATTATAGGAAAAAAAACACGGTAACATGCCAATTTTTACTACGGCTGGGATATTGTTTTGCTATGATGTGGATGTGGTATTGTTTTACTATGGCTTGGATGAGGTATTGTTACTATTGTTATTTTCCATTGTAAGGGCCTAAATGAAAGACAAATGTGTATCGGCAAAAAAGGGATGCAACACGAGGACTTCCCAGGAGGTCACCCATCCTAGTACTACTCTCGCCCAAGCACGCTTAACTTCGGAGTTTTGATGGGATCCGGTGCTTTAGTGCTGGTATGATCGCATCCAACATGTAACACCATGTCGTTCCTTATAAGCACCTTCCCCTACACGATTTCAGGAGAGCCACGCGCACGTCCACCCCCCATATGCTCGCGCAGCCAAACACAAATGTACCCCCGTGCAACGCTGTAAAAAAAAGGATGCAACACAAGGACTACACTTAACTTTCAGAGTTCTGATGGGGTCCGGTGCCTTAGTGCTGTTATGATCCAGTCAGATGTGTAATACTTTCCCGTTCCTTATAACATATTAGTTTCATAAACCATGAATATTAAAAATAATAACGAATTTAAATGAAGGAAAAAGGCGTGCCAACAAAAAAGAATACAATAAATTATAACATAAAATATTGAGTTCCACAAAATAACAATATTAAAATATAATAGTAAATTTAAATAAAACACAAAGGGCGTACAAAAAAAATGGATACAAATATCAAATGCCACAACTTGGATGTAACGGATTTCGCCAAGTCCCTGATATTCACATTGTTAAGAATTATAGAAAACACACGGTAAGATGCCAATTTTTACTACGGCTGGGATATTGTTTTCCTATGATGTGGATGTGGTATTGTTTTACTATGGCTTGGATGAGGTATTGTTGCTATTGTTATTTTCCATTATAAGGGCCTAAAAGAAAGACAAATTGGTACCGGCAAAAAAGGGATGCAACACGAGGACTTCTCTCCCAAGCACGCTTAACTTCGGAGTTCTGATGGGAACCGATGCTTTAGTGCTGGTATGATCGCATCCAACACATAACATCTTCATGTTCCTTATAAGCTCTCCCGTCACCTTCGTCTACATGATTTCCGGAGAGCCACGCGCACATCTGCCCCCATATGCTCGCGCTACGGAACATGAACATAACCCGTATGGAGCTATCAAAATATTAAATTCCACAAAACCAAATGAGATAACAAAAATAATAAACGGTTTTAAATAAAAGATAAATGTGTATCGGCAAAAGAAGGATGCAACATGAGGAATTCCCAAGAGATAACCCATCCTAGTACTACTCTCGCCCAAGCACGTTTAGTTTTGGAGTTCCGGTGGCATCCAGTGCTCTAGTTCTGGTATGATCGCATCCGACATGTAACACCTTCTCGTTCCTTATAAGTTCTCCCGTCACCTTCGCCTACACGATTTCAGGAGAGCCACGCGCACGTCCGCCCCCTATATGCTCGCGTAGCAGAACACGAATGTACTCCCGTGCAATGCCGTAAAAAAGGATGCAACACAAGGACTACACTTAACTTTCAGAGTTCTGATGGGGTCCGGTGCCTTAGTGCTGTTATGATCCTGTCCAACGTGTAATACTTTCCTGTTCCTTATAACATATTAGTTTCATAAAACATGAATATTAAAAATAATAACGAATTTAAATCAGATAAATGTGTGCCAACAAAAAAGAATACAAGAAATAATAACATGAAATATTGAATTCCACAAAATAAGAATATTAAAATATAATAGTAAATTGAAATAAAACACAAAGGCGTACGAACAAAAAGGGATACAAATATCAAATGCCACAACTGGATGTAAAAGATTTCGCCAAGTCCCCTATTTTCACATTGTTAAGAATTGTAAAAAAAAAACACGGTAAGATGCCAATTTTTACTACGGCTGGGATATTGTTTTGCTATGATGTGGATGTGGTATTGTTTTACTATGGCTTGGATGAGGTATTGTTATTTTCCATTGTAAGGGCCTAAATGAAAGACAAATGTGTATCGGCAAAAAAGGGATGCAACACGAGGACTTCCCAGGAGGTCACCCATCCTAGTACTACTCTCGCCCAAGCACGCTTAACTTCGGAGTTCTGATGGGATCCGGTGCATTAGTGCTGGTATGATCGCATCCGACATGTAACACCATGTCGTTCTGATGAGGACATCACAACAGCAGAGACGCGCATTGAACTGCAAGGACCAATCACAAGAGCACGGGCACGGTTATTAAATC
The DNA here is from genome assembly GCA_036927565.1 of Tuctoria greenei. Classification (NCBI taxonomy): domain Eukaryota; kingdom Viridiplantae; phylum Streptophyta; class Magnoliopsida; order Poales; family Poaceae; genus Tuctoria; species Tuctoria greenei. The sequence continues at coordinate 89,372 of JAYESD010000192.1, read as the reverse complement.
AGCAGGTGAATTCGTTCTTAACTTCTTTTGCATGTGAGTTTGAGAATAGATTGCTATGTGATGATTTAATTGTTATTAGGAATAATGGAAAAGATCAACAAGTGAAGGAAGGAGGCCTTGGGAGCGTGGAGAACCACCTGGGACGTCCACAAGTAGATGGAAACAGTTTACAACTCGGACTCGAGTTCAACTCGGAGTCCAGGAGCAGTCCACCTTAAAACAGATGCCCAGGAGGCATACGGACTCCGTTTTCGACGTTCTACATATGCACGGAAAGAGGAGAAGATAAACTTTCCAACGGTTCTAGTCCCACCTCAAAATTCCTCCGTAGTCATTGGGAATCGTCGAAACAAGTCGAGTCCATATTTCTGTCCGGTGCTGCGCCACCGAATCGGGCCTTTGGGCCTTGTATCCCGTAAGAGTCCATTAGGGACGCGTCTAATCGTGTTTTGGTAGAACCCTAGCCTATAAATACTGCAGCCGCCGGTCATATTCGGTGGGTTTTGCTTAGATCAATAAAATCGCCGTTCTACGGTTTGTGAGACCCCAATTTCGCGATTTCCGATCGTGTCTTCTACGTTCTTGCTCGTGTTCTCGATTGCACTTGCAGGGATTAGCCTTCTTGGCGAGGTCAAGCGTGTGCAGCACGGTTGATAACTAACGGAGCCGTGGTGTAGTGATTGCAGGGGTACTCGAACCGCTCGAGTGCCGCGGATCATCAACGTCGAGTTCTCCACCCCAATCGACATACCTTTCGGAAGATCGGGCCTAAACCTACTCATCACGTTCCTTATAAGCACCTTCCCCTACACGATTTCAGGAGAGCCACGCGCACGTCCGCCCCCCATATGCTCGCGCAGCCAAACACAAATGTACCCCCGTGCAACACAGTAAAAAAAAGGATGCAACACAAGGACTACACTTAACTTTCAGAGTTCTGATGGGGTCCGGTGCCTTAGTGCTGTTATGATCCAGTCAGACCTGTAATACTTTCCCATTCCTTATAATATATTAGTTTCATAAAACATGAATATTAAAAATAATAACGAATTTAAATGAAGTAAAAAGGCGTGCCAACAAAAAAGAATACAAGAAATAATAACATAAAATATTGAATTCCACAAAATAACAATATTAAAATATAATAGTAAATTTAAATAAAACACAAAGGGCGTACAAAAAAAGGGATACAAATATCAAATGCCACAACTTGGATGTAACGGATTTCGCCAAGTCCCTGATATTCACATTGTTAAGAATTATAGAAAAAAACACGGTAAGATGCCAATTTTTACTACGGTTGGGATATTGTTTTGCTATGATGTGGATGTGGTATTGTTTTACTATGGCTTGGATGAGGTATTGTTGCTATTGTTATTTTCCATTATAAGGGCCTAAATGAAAGACAAATGTGTATCGGCAAAAAAGGGATGCAACACGAGGACTTCTCTCCCAAGCACGCTTAACTTCGGAGTTCTGATGGGAACTGATGCTTTAGTGCTGGTATGATCGCATCCAACACATAACACCTTCGTGTTCCTTATAAGCTCTCCCGTCACCTTCGTCTACATGATTTCCGGAGAGCCACGCGCACATCCGCCCCCATATGCTCGCGCTACGGAACATGAACATAACCCGTACGGAGCTGTCAAAATATTAATTCCACAAAACCAAATGAGATAACAAAAAATAATAAACGGTTTTAAATAAAAGATAAATGTGTATCGGCAAAAAAAGGATGCAACATGAGGAATTCCCAAGAGATCACCCATCCTAGTACTACTCTCGCCCAAGCACGTTTAGTTTTGGAGTTCTGATGGCATCCAGTGCTCTAGTTCTGGTATGATCGCATCCTACATGTAACACCTTCTCGTTCCTTATAAGTTCTCCCGTCACCTTCGCCTACACGATTTCAGGAGAGCCGCGCGCACGTCCGCCCCCTATATGCTCGCGTAGCAGAACAGGAATGTACTCCCGTGCAACGCCGTAAAAAAAGGATGCAACACAAGGACTACACTTAACTTTTAGAGTTCTGATGGGGTCCGGTGCCTTAGTGCTGTTATGATCCTGTGCAACGTGTAATACTTTCCTGTTCCTTATAACATATTAGTTTAATAAAACATGAATATTAAAAATAATAACGAATTTAAATGAAGGATAAATGTGTGCCAACAAAAAAGAATACAAGAAATAATAACATGAAATATTGAATTCCACAAAATAACAATATTATAATATAATAGTAAATTGAAATAAAACACAAAGGCGTACGAACAAAAAGGGATACAAATATCAAATGCCACAACTGGATGTAAGAGATTTCGCCAAGTCCCCTATTTTCACATTGTTAAGAATTATAGGAAAAAACACGGTAACATGCCAATTTTTACTACGGCTGGGATATTGTTTTGCTATGATGTGGATGTGGTATTGTTTTACTATGGCTTGGATGAGGTATTGTTACTATTGTTATTTTCCATTGTAAGGGCCTAAATGAAAGAAAATGTGTATCGGCAAAAAAGGGATGCAACACGAGGACTTCCCAGGAGGTCACCCATCCTAGTACTACTCTCGCCCAAGCACGCTTAACTTCGGAGTTCTGATGGGATCCGGTGCTTTAGTGCTGGTATGATCGCATCCGACATGTAACACCATGTCGTTCCTTATAAGCACCTTCCCCTACACGATTTCAGGATAGCCACGCGCACGTCCACCCCCCATATGCTCGCGCAGCCAAACACAAATGTACCCCCGTGCAACGCTGTAAAAAAAAGGATGCAACACAAGGACTACACTTAACTTTCAGAGTTCTGATGGGGTCCGGTGCCTTAGTGCTGTTATGATCCAGTCAGACGTGTAATACTTTCCCGTTCCTTATAACATATTAGTTTCATAAAACATGAATATTAAAAATAATAACGAATTTAAATGAAGGAAAAAGGCGTGCCAACAAAAAAGAATACAAGAAATAATAACATAAAATATTGAATTCCACAAAATAACAATATTAAAATATAATAGTAAATTTAAATAAAACACAAAGGGCGTACAAAAAAAAAGGGATACAAATATCAAATGCCACAACTTCGATGTAACGGATTTCGCCAAGTCCCTGATATTCACATAGTTAAGAATTATAGAAAAAAACACGGTAAGATGCCAATTTTTACTACGGCTGGGATATTGTTTTGCTATGATGTGGATGTGGTATTGTTTTACTATGGCTTGGATGAGGTATTGTTGCTATTGTTATTTTCCATTATAAGGGCCTAAATGAAAGACAAATGTGTACCGGCAAAAAAGGGATGCAACACGAGGACTTCTCTCCCAAGCACGCTTAACTTCGGAGTTCTGATGGGAACCGATGCTTTGGTGCTGGTATGATCGCATCCAACACATAACACCTTCGTGTTCCTTATAAGCTCTCTCAACACCTTCGTCTACATGATTTCCGGAGAGCCACGCGCAACTCCACCCCCATATGCTCGCGCTACGGAACATGAACATAACCCGTACGGAGCTGTCAAAATATTAAATTCCACAAAACCAAATGAGATAACAAAAAATAATAAACGGTTTTAAATAAAAGATAAATGTGTATCGGCAAAAAAAGGATGCAACATGAGGAATTCCCAAGAGATCACCCATCCTAGTACTACTCTCGCCCAAGCACATTTAGTTTTGGAGTTCTGATGGCATCCAGTGCTCTAGTTCTGGTATGATCGCATCCGACATGTAACACCTTCTCGTTCCTTATAAGTTCTCCCGTCACCTTCGCCTACACGATTTCAGGAGAGCCACGCGCACGTCCGCCCCCTATATGCTCGCGTAGCAGAACACGAATGTACTCCCGTGCAACGCCGTAAAAAAAGGATGCAACACAAGGACTACACTTAACTTTTAGAGTTCTGATGGGGTCCGGTGCCTTAGTGCTGTTATGATCCTGTGCAACGTGTAATACTTTCCTGTTCCTTATAACATATTAGTTTAATAAAACATGAATATTAAAAATAATAACGAATTTAAATGAAGGATAAATGTGTGCCAACAAAAAAGAATACAAGAAATAATAACATGAAATATTGAATTCCACAAAATAACAATATTAAAATATAATAGTAAATTGAAATAAAACACAAAGGCGTAAGAACAAAAAGGGATACAAATATCAAATGCCACAACTGGATGTAAGAGATTTCGCCAAGTCCCCTATTTTCACATTGTTAAGAATTATAGGAAAAAACACGGTAACATGCCAATTTTTACTACGGCTGGGATATTGTTTTGCTATGATGTGGATGTGGTATTGTTTTACTATGGCTTGAATGAGGTATTGTTACTATTGTTATTTTCCATTGTAAGGGCCTAAATGAAAGACAAATGTGTATCGGCAAAAAAGGGATGCAACACGAGGACTTCCCAGGAGGTCACCCATCCTAGTACTACTCTCGCCCAAGCACGCTTAACTTCGGAGTTCTAATGGGATCCGGTGCTTTAGTGCTGGTATGATCGCATCCAACATGTAACACCATGTCGTTCCTTATAAGCACCTTCCCCTACACGATTTCAGGAGAGCCACGCGCACGTCCACCCCCCATATGCTCGCTCAGCCAAACACAAATGTACCCCCGTGCAACGCTGTAAAAAAAAGGATGCAACACAAGGACTACACTTAACTTTCAGAGTTCTGATGGGGTCCGGTGCCTTAGTGCTGTTATGATCCAGTCAGACGTGTAATACTTTCCAGGTCCTTATAACATATTAGTTTCATAAACCATGAATATTAAAAATAATAACGAATTTAAATAAAGGAAAAAGGCGTGCCAACAAAAAAGAATACAAGAAATAATAACATAAAATATTTAATTCCACAAAATAACAATATTAAAATATAATAGTAAATTTAAATAAAACACAAAGGGTGTACAACAAAAAGGGATACAAATATCAAATGCCACAACTTGGATGTAATGGATTTCGCCAAGTCCCTGATATTCACATTGTTAAGAATTATAGAAAAAAACACGGTAAAATGCCAATTTTTACTACGGCTGGGATATTGTTTTGCTATGATGTGGATGTGGTATTGTTTTACTATGGCTTCGATGAGGTATTGTTGCTATTATTATTTTCCATTATAAGGGCCTAAATGAAAGACAAATGTGTACCGGCAAAAAAGGGATGCCACATGAGGACTTCTCTCCCAAGCACGCTTAACTTCGGAGTTCTGATGGGAACCGATGCTTTAGTGCTGGTATGATCGCATCCAACACATAACACCTTCGTGTTCCTTATAAGCTCTCCCGTCACCTTCGTCTACATGATTTCCGGAGAGCCACGCGCACATCCGCCCTCATATGCTCGCGCTACGGAACATGAACATAACCCGTACGGAGCTGTCAAAATATTAAATTCCACAAAACCAAATGAGATAACAAAAAATAATAAACGGTTTTGAATAAAAGATAAATGTGTATCGGCAAAAAAGGATGCAACATGAGGAATTCCCAAGAGATCACCCATCCTAGTACTACTTTCGCCCAAGCACGTTTAGTTTTGAAGTTCTGATGGCATCCAGTGCTATAGTTCTGGTATGATCGCATCCGACATGTAACACCTTCTCGTTCCTTATAAGTTCTCCCGTCACCTTCGCCTACACGATTTCAGGAGAGCCACGCGCACGTCCGCCCCCTATATGCTCGCGTAGCAGAACACGAATGTACCCCCGTGCAACGCCGTAAAAAAAGGATGCAACACAAGGACTACACTTAACCTTCAGAGTTCTGATGGGGTCCGGTGCCTTAGTGCTGTTATGATCCTGTCCAACGTGTAATACTTTCCTGTTCCTTATAACATATTAGTTTCATAAAACATGAATATTAAAAATAATAACGAATTTAAATGAAGGATAAATGTGTGCCAACAAAAAAGAATACAAGAAATAATAACATGAAATATTGAATTCCACAAAATAACAATATTAAAATATAATAGTAAATTGAAATAAAACACAAAGGCGTACGAACAAAAAGGGATACAAATATCAAATGCCAGAACTGGATGTAAGAGATTTCGCCAAGTCCCCTATTTTCACATTGTTAAGAATTATAGAAAAAAAACACGGTAACATGCCAATTTTTACTACGGCTGGGATATTGTTTTGCTATGATGTGGATGTGGTATTGTTTTACTATGGCTTGGATGAGGTATTGTTACTATTGTTATTTTCCATTGTAAGGGCCTAAATGAAAGACAAATGTGTATCGGCAAAAAAGGGATGCAACACGAGGACTTCCCAGGAGGTCACCCATCCTAGTACTACTCTCGCCCAAGCACACTTAACTTCGGAGTTCTGATGGGATCCGGTGCTTTAGTGCTGGTATGATCGCATCCGACATGTAACACCATGTCGTTCCTTATAAGCACCTTCCCCTACACGATTTCAGGAGAGCCACGCGCACGTCTGCCCCCTATATGCTCGCGCAGCCGAACACAAATGTACCCCCGTGCAACGCTGTAAAAAAAAGGATGCAACACAAGGACTACACTTAACTTTCAGAGTTCTGATGGGGTCCGGTGCCTTAGTGCTGTTATGATTCAGTCAGACGTGTAATACTTTCCCGTTCCTTATAACATATTAGTTTCATAAAACATGAATATTAAAAATAATAACGAATTTAAATGAAGGAAAAAGGCGTGCCAACAAAAAAGAATACAAGATATAATAACATAAAATATTGAATTCCACAAAATAACAATTTTAAAATATAATAGTAAATTTAAATAAAACACAAAGGGCGTACAAAAAAAATGGATACAAATATCAAATGGCACAACTTGGATGTAACGGATTTCGCCAAGTCCCTGATATTCACATTGTTAAGAATTATAGAAAAAACACGGTAAGTTGCCAATTTTTACTACGGCTGGGATATTGTTTTGCTATGATGTGGATGTGGTATTGTTTTACTATGGCTTGGATGGGGTATTGTTGCTATTGTTATTTTCCATTTTAAGGGCCTAAATGAAAGACAAATGTGTACCGGCAAAAAAGGGATGCAACACGAGGACTTCTCTCCCAAGCACGCTTAACTTCGGAGTTCTGATGGGAACCGATGCTTTAGTGCTGGTATGATCGCATCCAACACATAACACCTTCGTGTTCCTTATAAGCTCTCGCGTCACCTTCGTCTACATGATTTTTGGAGAGCCACGCGCACATCCGCCCCCATATGCTCGCGCTACGGAACATGAACATAACCCGTACGGAGCTATCAAAATATTAAATTCCACAAAACCAAATGAGATAACAAAAAATAATAAACGGTTTTAAATAAAAGATAAATGTGTATCAGCAAAAAAAGGATGCAACATGAGGAATTCCCAAGAGATCACCCATCCTAGTACTACTCTCGCCCAAGCACGTTTAGTTTTGGAGTTCTGATGGCATCCAGTGCTCTAGTTCTGGCATGATCGCATCCGACATGTAACACCTTCTCGTTCCTTATAAGTTCTTCCGTCACCTTCGCCTACACGATTTCAGGAGAGCCACGCGCACGTCCGCCCCCTATATGCTCGCGTAGCAGAACTCGAATGTACCGCCGTGCAACGCCGTAAAAAAAGGATGCAACACAAGGACTACACTTAACTTTCAGAGTTCTGATGGGGTCCGGTACCTTAGTGCTGTTATGATCCTGTCCAACGTGTAATACTTTCCTGTTCCTTATAACATATTAGTTTCACAAAACATGAATATTAAAAATAATAACAAATTTAAATGAAGGATAAATGTGTGCCAACAAAAAAGAATACAAGAAATAATAACATGAAATATTGAATTCCACAAAATAACAATATTAAAATATAATAGTAAATTGAAATAAAACACAAAGGCGTACGAACAAAAAGGGATACAAATATCAAATGCCACAACTGGATGTAAGAGATTTCGCCAAGTCCCCTATTTTCACATTGTTAAGAATTATAGAAAAAAAAACACGGTAACGTGCCAATTTTTACTACGGCTGGGATATTGTTTTGCTATGATGTGGATGTGGTATTGTTTTACTATGGCTTGGATGAGGTATTGTTACTATTGTTATTTTCCATTGTAAGGGCCTAAATGAAAGACAAATGTGTATCGGCAAAAAAGGGATGCAACACGAGGACTTCCCAGGAGGTCACCCATCCTAGTACTACTCTCGCCCAAGCACGCTTAACTTCGGAGTTCTGATGGGATCCGGTGCTTTAGTGCTGGTATGATCGCATTCGACATGTAACACCATATCGTTCCTTATAAGCACCTTCCCCTACACGATTTCAGGAGAGCCACGGGCACGTCTGCCCCCCATATGCTCGCGCAGCCGAACACAAATGTACCCCCGTGCAATGCTGTAAAAAAAAGGATGCAACACAAGGACTACACTTAACTTTCAGAGTTCTGATGGGGTCCGGTGCCTTAGTGCTGTTATGATCCAGTCAGACGTGTAATACATTCCCGTTCCTTATAACATATTAGTTTCATAAAACATGAATATTAAAAATAATAACGAATTTAAATGAAGGAAAAAGGCGTGCCAACAAAAAAGAATACAAGAAATAATAACATAAAATATTGAATTCCACAAAATAACAATATTAAAATATAATAGTAAATTTAAATAAAACACAAAGGGCGTACAAAAAAAAGGGATACAAATATCAAATGGCACAACTTGGATGTAACGGATTTCGCCAAGTCCCTGATATTCACATTGTTAAGAATTATAGAAAAAAACACGGTAAGTTGCCAATTTTTACTACGGCTGGGATATTGTTTTGCTATGATGTGGATGTGGTATTGTTTTACTATGGCTTGGATGGGGTATTGTTGCTATTGTTATTTTCCATTATAAGGGCCTAAAAGAAAGACAAATGTGTATCGGCAAAAAAGGGATGCAACACGAGGACTTCTATCCTAAGCACGCTTAACTTCGGAGTTCTGATGGGAACCGATGCTTTAGTGGTGGTATGATCGCATCCAACACATAACACCTTCGTGTTCCTTATAAGCTCTCCCATCACCTTCGTCTACATGATTTCCGGAGAGCCATGCGCACATCCGCCCCCATATGCTCGCGCTACGGAACATGAACATAACCCGTACGGAGCTGTCAAAATATTAAATTCCACAAAACCAAATGAGATAACAAAAAATAATAAACGGTTTTAAATAAAAGATAAATGTGTATCGGCAAAAAAAGGATGCAACATGAGGAATTCCCAAAAGATCACCCATCCTAGTACTACTCTCGCCCAAGCACGTTTAGTTTTGGAGTTCTGATGGCATCCAGTGCTCTAGTTCTGGTATGATCGCATCCGACATGTAACACCTTCTCGTTCCTTATAAGTTCTCCCGTCACCTTCGCCTACACGATTTCAGGAGAGCCACGCGCACGTCCGCCCCCTATATGCTCGCGTAGCAGAACACGAATGTACCCCCGTGCAACGCCGTAAAAAAAGGATACAACACAAGGACTACACTTAACTTTCAAAGTTCTGATGGGGTCCGGTGCCTTAGTGCTGTTATGATCCTGTCCAACGTGTAATACTTTCCTGTTCCTTATAACATATTAGTTTCATAAAACATGAATATTAAAAATAATAACGAATTTAAATGAAGGATAAATGTGTGCCAACAAAAAAGAATACAAGAAATAATAACATGAAATATTGAATTCCACAAAATAACAATATTAAAATATAATAGTAAATTGAAATAAAACACAAAGGCGTACGAACAAAAAGGGATACAAATATCAAATGCCACAACTGGATGTAAGAGATTTCGCCAAGTCCCCTATTTTCACATTGTTAAGAATTATAGAAAAAAAACACGGTAACATGCCAATTTTTACTACGGCTGGGATATTGTTTTGCTATGATGTGGATGTGGTATTGTTTTACTATGGCTTGGATGAGGTATTGTTACTATTGTTATTTTCCATTGTAAGGGCCTAAATGAAAGACAAATGTGTATCGGCAAAAAAGGGATGCAACACGAGGACTTCCCAGGAGGTCACCCATCCTAGTACTACTCTAACCCAAGAACGCTTAACTTCGGAGTTCTGATGGGATCCAGTGCTTTAGTGCTGGTATGATCACATCCAACATGTAACACCATGTCGTTCCTTATAAGCACCTTCCCCTACATGATTTCAGGAGAGCCACGCGCACGTCCGCCACCCATATGCTCGCGGAGCCGAACACAAATGTACCCTCGTGCAACGCTGTAAAAGAAAGGATGCAACACAAGGACTACACTTAACTTTCAGAGTTCTGATGGGGTCCGGTGCCTTAGTGCTGTTATGATCCAGTCAGACGTGTAATACTTTCCAGGTCCTTATAACATATTAGTTTCATAAAACATGAATATTAAAAATAACAACGAATTTAAATGAAGGAAAAAGGCGTGCCAACAAAAAAGAATACAAGAAATAATAACATAAAATATTGAATTCCACAAAATAACAATATTAAAATATAATAGTAAATTTAAATAAAACACAAAGGGTGTACAACAAAAAGGGATACAAATATCAAATGCCACAACTTGGATGTAATGGATTTCGCCAAGTCCCTAATATTCACATTGTTAAGAATTATAGAAAAAAACACGGTAAAATGCCAGTTTTTACTACGGCTGGGATATTGTTTTGCTATGATGTGGATGTGGTATTGTTTTACTATGGCTTCGATGAGGTATTGTTGCTATTGTTATTTTCCATTATAAGGGCCTAAATGAAAGACAAATGTGTACCGGCAAAAAGGGATGCAACACGAGGACTTCTCTCCCAAGCACGCTTAACTTCGGAGTTCTGATGGGAACCGATGCTTTAGTGCTGGTATGATCGCATCCAACACATAACACCTTCGTGTTCCTTATAAGCTCTCCCGTCACCTTCGTCTACATGATTTCCGGAGAGCCACGCGCACATCCGCCCTCATATGCTCGCGCTACGGAACATGAACATAACCCGTACGGAGCTGTCAAAATATTAAATTCCACAAAACCAAATGAGATAACAAAAAATAATAAACGGTTTTAAATAAAAGATAAATGTGTATCGGCAAAAAAGGATGCAACATGAGGAATTCCCAAGAGATCACCCATCCTAGTACTACTTTCGCCCAAGCACGTTTAGTTTTGGAGTTCTGATGGCATCCAGTGCTCTAGTTCTGGTATGATCGCATCCGACATGTAACACCTTCTCGTTCCTTATAAGTTCTCCCGTCACCTTCGCCTACATGATTTCAGGAGAGCCTAGCGCACGTCCGCCCCCTATATGCTCGCGTAGCAGAACACGAATGTACCCCCGTGCAAACTTTCAGAGTTCTGATGGGGTCCGGTGCCTTAGTGCTGTTATGATCCTGTCCAACGTGTAATACTTTCCTGTTCCTTATAACATATTAGTTTCATAAAACATGAATATTAAAAATAATAACGAATTTAAATGAAGGATAAATGTGTGCCAACAAAAAAGAATACAAGAAATAATAACATGAAATATTGAATTCCACAAAATAACAATATTAAAATATAATAGTAAATTGAAATAAAACACAAAGGCGTACGAACAAAAAGGGATACAAATATCAAATGCCAGAACTGGATGTAAGAGATTTCGCCAAGTCCCCTATATTCACATTGTTAAGAATTATAGAAAAAAAACACGGTAACATGCCAATTTTACTACGGCTGGGATATTGTTTTGCTATGATGTGGATGTGGTATTGTTTTACTATGGCTTGGATGAGGTATTGTTACTATTGTTATTTTCCATTGTAAGGGCCTAAATGAAAGACACATGTGTATCGGCAAAAAAGGGATGCAACACGAGGACTTCCCAGGAGGTCACCCATCCTAGTACTACTCTAGCCCAAGCACGCTTAACTTCGGAGTTCTGATGGGATCCGGTGCTTTAGTGCTGGTATGATCGCATCCGACATGTAACACCATGTCGTTCCTTATAAGCACCTTCCCCTACACGATTTCAGGAGAGCCACGCGCACGTCTGCCCCCCATATGCTCGCGCAGCCGAACACAAATGTACCCCCGTGCAACGCTGTAAAAAAAAGGATGCAACACAAGGACTACACTTAACTTTCAGAGTTCTGATGGGGTCCGGTGCCTTAGTGCTGTTATGATTCAGTCAGACGTGTAATACTTTCCCGTTCCTTATAACATATTAGTTTCATAAAACATGAATATTAAAAATAATAACGAATTTAAATGAAGGAAAAAGGCGTGCCAACAAAAAAGAATACAAGATATAATAACATAAAATATTGAATTCCACAAAATAACAATATTAAAATATAATAGTAAATTTAAATAAAACACAAAGGGCGTACAAAAAAAAATGGATACAAATATCAAATGGCACAACTTGGATGTAACGGATTTCGCCAAGTCCCTGATATTCACATTGTTAAGAATTATAGAAAAAACACGGTAAGTTGCCAATTTTTACTACGGCTGGGATATTGTTTTGCTATGATGTGGATGTGGTATTGTTTTACTATGGCTTGGATGGGGTATTGTTGCTATTGTTATTTTCCATTTTAAGGGCCTAAATGAAAGACAAATGTGTACCGGCAAAAAAGGGATGCAACACGAGGACTTCTCTCCCAAGCACGCTTAACTTCGTAGTTCTGATGGGAACCGATGCTTTAGTGCTGGTATGCAAAAAAGGGATGCAACATGAGGAATTCCCAAGAGATCACCCATCCTAGTACTACTCTCGCCCAAGCACGTTTAGTTTTGGAGTTCTGATGGCATCCAGTGCTCTAGTTCTGGTATGATCGCATCCGACATGTAACACCTTCTCGTTCCTTATAAGTTCTCCCGTCACCTTCGCCTACACGATTTCAGGAGAGCCACGCGCACGTCCGCCCCCTATATGCTCGCGTAGCAGAACACGAATGTACCCCCGTGCAACGCCGTAAAAAAAGGATGCAACACAAGGACTACACTTAACTTTCAGAGTTCTGATGGGGTCCGGTGCCTTAGTGCTGTTATGATCCTGTCCAACGTGTAATACTTTCCTGTTCCTTATATCATATTAGTTTCATAAAACATGAATATTAAAAATAATAACGAATTTAAATGAAGGATAAATGTGTGCCAACAAAAAAGAATACAAGAAATAATAACATGAAATATTGAATTCCACAAAATAACAATATTAAAATATAATAGTAAATTGAAATAAAACACAAAGGCGTACGAACAAAAAGGGATACAAATATCAAATGCCAGAACTGGATGTAAGAGATTTCGCCAAGTCCCCTATTTTCACATTGTTAAGAATTATAGAAAAAAAACACGGTAACATGCCAATTTTTACTACGGCTGGGATATTGTTTTGCTATGATGTGGATGTGGTATTGTTTTACTATGGCTTGGATGAGGTATTGTTACTATTGTTATTTTCCATTGTAAGGGCCTAAATGAAAGACAAATGTGTATCGGCAAAAAAGGGATGCAACACGAGGACTTCCCAGGAGGTCACCCATCCTAGTACTACTCTCGCCCAAGCACGCTTAACTTCGGAGTTCTGATGGGATCCGGTGCTTTAGTGCTGGTATGATCGCATCCGACATGTAACACCATGTCGTTCCTTATAAGCACCTTCCCCTACACGATTTCAGGAGAGCCGCGCGCACGTCTGCCCCCCATATGCTCGCGCAGCCGAACACAAATGTACCCCCGTGCAACGCTGTAAAAAAGGGATGCAACACAAGGACTACACTTAACTTTCAGAGTTCTGATGGGGTCCGGTGCCTTAGTGCTGTTATGATCCAGTCAGACGTGTAATACTTTCCCATTCCTTATAACATATTAGTTTCATAAAACATGAATATTAAAAATAATAACGAATTTAAATGAAGGAAAAAGGCGTGCCAACAAAAAACAATACAAGAAATAATAACATAAAATATTGAATTCCACAAAATAACAATATTAAAATATAATAGTAAATTTAAATAAAACACAAAGGGCGTACATAAAAAAGGGATACAAATATCAAATGGCACATCTTGGATGTAACGGATTTCGCCAAGTCCCTGATATTCACATTGTTAAGAATTATAGAAAAAACACGGTAAGTTGCCAGTTTTTACTACGGCTGGGATATTGTTTTGCTATGATGTGGATGTGGTATTGTTTTACTATGGCTTGGATGGGGTATTGTTGCTATTGTTATTTTCCATTATAAGGGCATAAATGAAAGACAAATGTGTACCGGCAAAAAAGGGATGCAACACAAGGACATTTCTCCCAAGCACGCTTAACTTCGGAGTTCTGATGGGAACCGATGCTTTGGTGCTGGTATGATCGCATCCAACACATAACACCTTCGTGTTCCTTATAAGCTCTCCCGTCACCTTCGTCTACATGATTTCTGGAGAGCCACGCGCACATCCGCCCCCATATGCTCGCGCTACGGAACATGAACATAACCCGTACGGAGCTATCAAAATATTAAATTCCACAAAACCAAATGAGATAACAAAAAATAATAAACGGTTTTAAATAAAAGATAAATGTGTATCAGCAAAAAAAGGATGCAACATGAGGAATTCCCAAGAGATCACCCATCCTAGTACTACTCTCGCCCAAGCACGTTTAGTTTTGGAGTTCTGATGGCATCCAGTGCTCTAGTTCTGGCATGATCGCATCCGACATGTAACACCTTCTAGTTCCTTATAAGTTCTCCCGTCATCTTCGCCTACACGATTTCAGGAGAGCCACGCGCACGTCCGCCCCCTATATGCTCGCGTAGCAGAACACGAATGTACCGCTGTGCAACGCCGTAAAAAAAGGATGCAACACAAGGACTACACTTAACTTTCAGAGTTCTGATGGGGTCCGGTGCCTTAGTGCTGTTATGATCCTGTCCAACGTGTAATACTTTCCTGTTCCTTATAACATATTAGTTTCACAAAACATGAATATTAAAAATAATAACAAATTTAAATGAAGGATAAATGTGTGCCAACAAAAAAGAATACAAGAAATAATAACATGAAATATTGAATTCCACAAAATAACAATATTAAAATATAATAGTAAATTGAAATAAAACACAAAGGCGTACGAACAAAAAGGGATACAAATATCAAATGCCAGAACTGGATGTAAGAGATTTCGCCAAGTCCCCTATTTTCACATTGTTAAGAATTATAGAAAAAAAAACACGGTAACATGCCAATTTTTACTACGGCTGGGATATTGTTTTGCTATAAATGGATGTGGTATTGTTTTACTATGGCTTGGATGAGGTATTGTTACTATTGTTATTTTCCATTGTAAGGGCCTAAATGAAAGACAAATGTGTATCGGCAAAAAAGGGATGCAACACGAGGACTTCCCAGGAGGTCACCCATCCTAGTACTACTCTCGCCCAAGCACGCTTAACTTCAGAGTTCTGATGGGATCCGGTGCTTTAGTGCTGGTATGATCGCATTCGACATGTAACACCATATCGTTCCTTATAAGCACCTTCCCCTACACGATTTCAGGAGAGCCACGGGCACGTCTGCCCCCCATATGCTCGCGCAGCCGAACACAAATGTACCCCCGTGCATTGCTGTAAAAAAAAGGATGCAACACAAGGACTACACTTAACTTTCAGAGTTCTGATGGGGTCCGGTGCCTTAGTGCTGTTATGATCCAGTCAGACGTGTAATACATTCCCGTTCCTTATAACATATTAGTTTCATAAAACATGAATATTAAAAATAATAACGAATTTAAATGAAGGAAAAAGGCGTGCCAACAAAAAAGAATACAAGAAATAATAACATAAAATATTGAATTCCACAAAATAACAATATTAAAATATAATAGTAAATTTAAATAAAACACAAAGGGCGTACAAAAAAAAGGGATACAAATATCAAATGGCACAACTTGGATGTAACGGATTTCGCCAAGTCCCTGATATTCACATTGTTAAGAATTATAGAAAAAAACACGGTAAGTTGCCAATTTTTACTACGGCTGGGATATTGTTTTGCTATGATGTGGATGTGGTATTGTTTTACTATGGCTTGGATGGGGTATTGTTGCTATTGTTATTTTCCATTATAAGGGCCTAAATGAAAGACAAATGTGTACCGGCAAAAAAGGGATGCAACACGAGGACTTCTATCCTAAGCACGCTTAACTTCGGAGTTCTGATGGGAACCGATGCTTTAGTGGTGGTATGATCGCATCCAACACATAACACCTTCGTGTTCCTTATAAGCTCTCCCATCACCTTCGTCTACATGATTTCCGGAGAGCCATGCGCACATCCGCCCCCATATGCTCGCGCTACGGAACATGAACATAACCCGTACGGAGCTGTCAAAATATTAAATTCCACAAAACCAAATGAGATAACAAAAAATAATAAACGGTTTTAAATAAAAGATAAATGTGTATCGGCAAAAAAAGGATGCAACATGAGGAATTCCCAAGAGATCACCCATCCTAGTACTACTCTCGCCCAAGCACGTTTAGTTTTGGAGTTCTGATGGCATCCAGTGCTCTAGTTCTGGTATGATCGCATCCGACATGTAACACCTTCTCGTTCCTTATAAGTTCTCCCGTCACCTTCGCCTACACGATTTCAGGAGAGCCACGCGCACGTCCGCCCCCTATATGCTCGCGTAGCAGAACACGAATGTACCCCCGTGCAACGCCGTAAAAAAAGGATGCAACACAAGGACTACACTTAACTTTCAAAGTTCTGATGGGGTCCGGTGCCTTAGTGCTGTTATGATCCTGTCCAACGTGTAATACTTTCCTGTTCCTTATAACATATTAGTTTCATAAAACATGAATATTAAAAATAATAACGAATTTAAATGAAGGATAAATGTGTGCCAACAAAAAAGAATACAAGAAATAATAACATGAAATATTGAATTCCACAAAATAACAATATTAAAATATAATAGTAAATTGAAATAAAACACAAAGGCGTACGAACAAAAAGGGATACAAATATCAAATGCCACAACTGGATGTAAGAGATTTCGCCAAGTCCCCTATTTTCACATTGTTAAGAATTATAGAAAAAAAAACACGGTAACATGCCAATTTTTACTACGGCTGGGATATTGTTTTGCTATGATGTGGATGTGGTATTGTTTTACTATGGCTTGGATGAGGTATTGTTACTATTGTTATTTTCCATTGTAAGGGCCTAAATGAAAGACAAATGTGTATCGGCAAAAAAGGGATGCAACACGAGGACTTCCCAGGAGGTCACCCATCCTAGTACTACTCTCACCCAAGCACGCTTAACTTCGGAGTTCTGATGGGATCCGGTGCTTTAGTGCTGGTATGATCGCATCCGACATGTAACACCATGTCGTTCCTTATAAGCACCTTCCCCTACATGATTTCAGGAGAGCCACGCGCACGTCCGCCTCCCATATGCTCGCGGAGCCGAACACAAATGTACCCCCGTGCAACGCTGTAAAAGAAAGGATGCAACACAAGGACTACACTTAACTTTCAGAGTTCTGATGGGGTCCGGTGCCTTAGTGCTGTTATGATCCAGTCAGACGTGTAATACTTTCCAGGTCCTTATAACATATTAGTTTCATAAAACATGAATATTAAAAATAATAACGAATTTAAATGAAGGAAAAAGGCGTGCCAACAAAAAAGAATACAAGAAATAATAACATAAAATATTGAATTCCACAAAATAACAATATTAAAATATAATAGTAAATTTAAATAAAACACAAAGGGTGTACAACAAAAAGGGATACAAATATCAAATGCCACAACTTGGATGTAATGGATTTCGCCAAGTCCCTGATATTCACATTGTTAAGAATTATAGAAAAAAACACGGTAAAATGCCAATTTTTACTACGGCTGGGATATTGTTTTGCTATGATGTGGATGTGGTATTGTTTTACTATGGCTTCGATGAGGTATTGTTGCTATTGTTATTTTCCATTATAAGGGCCTAAATGAAAGACAAATGTGTACCGGCAAAAAAGGGATGCCACATGAGGACTTCTCTCCCAAGCACGCTTAACTTCGGAGTTCTGATGGGAACCGATGCTTTAGTGTTGGTATGATCGCATCCAACACATAACACCTTCGTGTTCCTTATAAGCTCTCCCGTCACCTTCGTCTACATGATTTCCGGAGAGCCACGCGCACATCCGCCCTCATATGCTCGCGCTACGGAACATGAACATAACCCGTACGGAGCTGTCAAAATATTAAATTCCACAAAACCAAATGAGATAACAAAAAATAATAAACGGTTTTGAATAAAAGATAAATGTGTATCGGCAAAAAAGGATGCAACATGAGGAATTCCCAAGAGATCACCCATCCTAGTACTACTTTCTCCCAAGCACGTTTAGTTTTGAAGTTCTGATGGCATCCAGTGCTCTAGTTCTGGTATGATCGCATCCGACATGTAACACCTTCTCGTTCCTTATAAGTTCTCCCGTCACCTTCGCCTACACGATTTCAGGAGAGCCACGCGCACGTCCGCCCCCTATATGCTCACGTAGCAGAACACGAATGTACCCCCGTGCAACGCCGTAAAAAAAGGATGCAACACAAGGACTACACTTAACTTTCAGAGTTCTGATGGGGTCCGGTGCCTTAGTGCTGTTATGATCCTGTCCAACGTGTAATACTTTCCTGTTCCTTATATCATACTAGTTTCATAAAACATGAATATTAAAAATAATAACGAATTTAAATGAAGGATAAATGTGTGCCAAAAAAAAGAATACAAGAAATAATAACATGAAATATTGAATTCCACAAAATAACAATATTAAAATATAATAGTAAATTGAAATAAAACACAAAGGCGTACGAACAAAAAGGGATACAAATATCAAATGCCAGAACTGGATGTAAGAGATTTCGCCAAGTCCCCTATTTTCACATTGTTAAGAATTATAGAAAAAAAACACGGTAACATGCCAATTTTTACTACGGCTGGGATATTGTTTTGCTATGATGTGGATGTGGTATTGTTTTACTATGGCTTGGATGAGGTATTGTTACTATTGTTATTTTCCATTGTAAGGGCCTAAATGAAAGACAAATGTGTATCGGCAAAAAAGGGATGCAACACGAGGACTTCCCAGGAGGTCACCCATCCTAGTACTACTCTCGCCCAAGCACACTTAACTTCGGAGTTCTGATGGGATCCGGTGCTTTAGTGCTGGTATGATCG
The DNA here is from genome assembly GCA_036927565.1 of Tuctoria greenei. Lineage (NCBI taxonomy): Eukaryota > Viridiplantae > Streptophyta > Magnoliopsida > Poales > Poaceae > Tuctoria > Tuctoria greenei. The sequence goes on along the minus strand of JAYESD010000192.1, from coordinate 70,110 downwards.
CATCCGACATGTAACACCATGTCGTTCCTTATAAGCACCTTCCCCTACACGATTTCAGGAGAGCCGCGCGCACGTCTGCCCCCCATATGCTCGCGCAGCCGAACACAAATGTACCCCCGTGCAACGCTGTAAAAAAGGGATGCAACACAAGGACTACACTTAACTTTCAGAGTTCTGATGGGGTCCAGTGCCTTAGTGCTGTTATGATCCAGTCAGATGTGTAATACTTTCCCATTCCTTATAACATATTAGTTTCATAAAACATGAATATTAAAAATAATAACGAATTTAAATGAAGGAAAAAGGCGTGCCAACAAAAAAGAATACAAGAAATAATAACATAAAATATTGAATTCCACAAAATAACAATATTGAAATATAATAGTAAATTTAAATAAAACACAAAGGGCGTACATAAAAAAGGGATACAAATATCAAATGGCACATCTTGGATGTAACCGATTTCGCCAAGTCCCTGATATTCACATTGTTAAGAATTATAGAAAAAACACGGTAAGTTGCCAGTTTTTACTACGGCTGGGATATTGTTTTGCTATGATGTGGATGTGGTATTGTTTTACTATGGCTTGGATGGGGTATTGTTGCTATTGTTATTTTCCATTATAAGGGCCTAAATGAAAGACAAATGTGTACCGGCAAAAAAGGGATGCAACACAAGGACATTTCTCCCAAGCACGCTTAACTTCGGAGTTCTGATGGGAACCGATGCTTTGGTGCTGGTATGATCGCATCCAACACATAACACCTTCGTGTTCCTTATAAGCTCTCCCGTCACCTTCGTCTACATGATTTCTGGAGAGCCACGCGCACATCCGCCCCCATATGCTCGCGCTACGGAACATGAACATAACCCGTACGGAGCTATCAAAATATTAAATTCCACAAAACCAAATGAGATAACAAAAAATAATAAACGGTTTTAAATAAAAGATAAATGTGTATCAGCAAAAAAAGGATGCAACATGAGGAATTCCCAAGAGATCACCCATCCTAGTACTACTCTCGCCCAAGCACGTTTAGTTTTGGAGTTCTGATGGCATCCAGTGCTCTAGTTCTGGCATGATCGCATCCGACATGTAACACCTTCTCGTTCCTTATAAGTTCTCCCGTCACCTTCGCCTACACGATTTCAGGAGAGCCACGCGCACGTCCGCCCCCTATATGCTCGCGTAGCAGAACACGAATGTACCGCTGTGCAACGCCGTAAAAAAAGGATGCAACACAAGGACTACACTTAACTTTCAGAGTTCTGATGGGGTCCGGTGCCTTAGTGCTGTTATGATCCTGTCCAACGTGTAATACTTTCCTGTTCCTTATAACATATTAGTTTCACAAAACATGAATATTAAAATAATAACAAATTTAAATGAAGGATAAATGTGTGCCAACAAAAAAGAATACAAGAAATAATAACATGAAATATTGAATTCCACAAAATAACAATATTAAAATATAATAGTAAATTGAAATAAAACACAAAGGCGTACGAACAAAAAGGGATACAAATATCAAATGCCACAACTGGATGTAAGAGATTTCGCCAAGTCCCCTATTTTCACATTGTTAAGAATTATAGAAAAAAAAAACACGGTAACATGCCAATTTTTACTACGGCTGGGATATTGTTTTGCTATAAATGGATGTGGTATTGTTTTACTATGGCTTGGATGAGGTATTGTTACTATTGTTATTTTCCATTGTAAGGGCCTAAATGAAAGACAAATGTGTATCGGCAAAAAAGGGATGCAACACGAGGACTTCCCAGGAGGTCACCCATCCTAGTACTACTCTCGCCCAAGCACGCTTAACTTCGGAGTTCTGATGGGATCCGGTGCTTTAGTGCTGGTATGATCGCATCTGACATGTAACACCATGTCGTTCCTTATAAGCACCTTCCCCTACACGATTTCAGGAGAGCCACGCGCACGTCTGCCCCCCATATGCTCGCGCAGCCGAACACAAATGTACCCCCGTGCAACGCTGTAAAAAAAAGGATGCAACACAAGGACTACACTTAACTTTCAGAGTTCTGATGGGGTCCGGTGCCTTAGTGCTGTTATGATCCAGTCAGACGTGTAATACTTTCCCGTTCCTTATAACATATTAGTTTCATAAAACATGAATATTAAAAATAATAACGAATTTAAATGAAGGAAAAAGGCGTGCCAACAAAAAAGAATACAAGAAATAATAACATAAAATATTGAATTCCACAAAATAACAATATTAAAATATAATAGTAAATTTAAATAAAACACAAAGGGCGTACAAAAAAAAATGGATACAAATATCAAATGGCACAACTTGGATGTAACGGATTTCGCCAAGTCCCTGATATTCACATTGTTAAGAATTATAGAAAAAACACGGTAAGTTGCCAATTTTTACTACGGCTGGGATATTGTTTTGCTATGATGTGGATGTGGTATTGTTTTACTATGGCTTGGATGGGGTATTGTTGCTAATGTTATTTTCCATTATAAGGGCCTAAATGAAAGACAAATGTGTACCGGCAAAAAAGGGATGCAACACGAGGACTTCTCTCCCAAGCACGCTTAACTTCGGAGTTCTGATGGGAACCGATGCTTTAGTGCTGGTATGATCGCATCCAACACATAACACCTTCGTGTTCCTTATAAGCTCTCCCGTCACCTTCGTCTACATGATTTCCGGAGAGCCATGCGCACATCCGTCCCCATATGCTCGCGCTACGGAACATGAACATAACCCGTACGGAGCTGTCAAAATATTAAATTCCACAAAACCAAATGAGATAACAAAAAATAATAAACGGTTTTAAATAAAAGATAAAAGTGTATCGGCAAAAAAAGGATGCAACATGAGGAATTCCCAAGAGATCACCCATCCTAGTACTACTCTCGCCCAAGCACGTTTAGTTTTGGAGTTCTGATGGCATCCAGTGCTCTAGTTCTGGTATGATCGCATCCGACATGTAACACCTTCTCGTTCCTTATAAGTTCTCCCGTCACCTTTGCCTACACGATTTCAGGTGAGCCACGCGAACGTCCGCCACCTATATGCTCGCGTAGCAGAACACGAATGTACCCCCGTGCAACGCCGTAAAAAAAGGATGTAACACAAGGACTGCACTTAACTTTCAGAGTTCTGATGGGGTCCGGTGCCTTAGTGCTGTTATGATCCTGTCCAACGTGTAATACTTTCCTGTTCCTTATAACATATTAGTTTCATAAAACATGAATATTAAAAATAATAACGAATTTAAATGAAGGATAAATGTGTGCCAACAAAAAAGAATACAAGAAATAATAACATGAAATATTGAATTCCACAAAATAACAATATTAAAATATAATAGTAAATTGAAATAAAACACAAAGGCGTAAGAACAAAAAGGGATACAAATATCAAATGCCACAACTGGATGTAAGAGATTTCGCCAAGTCCCCTATTTTCACATTGTTAAGAATTATAGAAAAAAACACGGTAACATGCCAATTTTTACTACGGCTGGGATATTGTTTTGCTATGATGTGGATGTGGTATTATTTTACTATGGCTTGGATGAGGTATTGTTACTATTGTTATTTTCCATTGTAAGGGCCTAAATAAAAGACAAATGTGTATCGGCAAAAAAGGGATACAACACGAGGACTTCCCAGGAGGTCACCCATCCTAGTACTACTCTCACCCAAGCACGCTTAACTTCGGAGTTCTGATGGGATCCGGTGCTTTAGTGCTGGTATGATCGCATCCGACATGTAACACCATGTCGTTCCTTATAAGCACCTTCCCCTACATGATTTCAGGAGAGCCACGCGCACGTCCGCCCCCCATATGCTCGCGGAGCCGAACACAAATGTACCCCCGTGCAACGCTGTAAAAGAAAGGATGCAACACAAGGACTACACTTAACTTTCAGAGTTCTGATGGGGTCCGGTGCCTTAGTGCTGTTATGATCCAGTCAGACATGTAATACTTTCCAGGTCCTTATAACATATTAGTTTCATAAAACATGAATATTAAAAATAATAACGAATTTAAATGAAGGAAAAAGGCGTGCCAACAAAAAAGAATACAATAAATAATAACATAAAATATTGAATTCCACAAAATAACAATATTAAAATATAATAGTAAATTTAAATAAAACACAAAGGGTGTACAACAAAAAGGGATACAAATATCAAATGCCACAACTTGGATGTAATGGATTTCGCCAAGTCCCTGATATTCACATTGTTAAGAATTATAGAAAAAAACACGGTAAGATGCAACATGAGGAATTCCCAAGAGATCACCCATCCTAGTACTACTTTCGCCCAAGCACGTTTAGTTTTGAAGTCCTGATGGCATCCAGTGCTCTAGTTCTGGTATGATCGCATCCGACATGTAACACCTTCTCGTTCCTTATAAGTTCTCCCGTCACCTTCACCTACACGATTTCAGGAGAGCCACGCGCACGTCCGCCCCCTATATGCTCGCGTAGCAGAACACGAATGTACCCTCGTACAACGCCGTAAAAAAAGGATGCAACACAAGGACTACACTTAACTTTCAGAGTTCTGATGGGGTCCGGTGCCTTAGTGCTGTTATGATCCTGTCCAACCTGTAATACTTTCCTGTTCCTTATAACATATTAGTTTCATAAAACATGAATATTAAAAATAATAACGAATTTAAATGAAGGATAAATGTGTGCCAACAAAAAAGAATACAAGAAATAATAACATGAAATATTGAATTCCACAAAATAACAATATTGAAATATAATAGTAAATTGAAATAAAACACAAAGGCGTACGAACAAAAAGGGATACAAATATCAAATGCCAGAACTGGATGTAAGAGATTTCGCCAAGTCCCCTATTTTCACATTGTTAAGAATTATAGAAAAAAAACACGGTAACATGCCAATTTTTACTACGGCTGGGATATTGTTTTGCTATGATGTGGATGTGGTATTGTTTTACTATGGCTTGGATGAGGTATTGTTACTATTGTTATTTTCCATTGTAAGGGCCTAAATGAAAGACAAATGTGTATCGGCAAAAAAGGGATGCAACACGAGGACTTTCCAGGAGGTCACCCATCCTAGTACTACTCTCGCCCAAGCACACTTAACTTTGGAGTTCTGATGGGATCCGGTGCTTTAGTGCTGGTATGATCGCATCCGACATGTAACACCATGTCGTTCCTTATAAGCACCTTCCCCTACACGATTTCAGGAGAGCCACGCGCACGTCTGACCCCCATATGCTCGCGCAGCCGAACACAAATGTACCCCCGTGCAACGCTGTAAAAAAGGGATGCAACACAAGGACTACACTTAACTTTCAGAGTTCTGATGGGGTCCGGTGCCTTAGTGCTGTTATGATCCAGTCAGACGTGTAATACTTTCCCGTTCCTTATAACATATTAGTTTCATAAAACATGAATATTAAAAATAATAACGAATTTAAATGAAGGAAAAAGGCGTGCCAACAAAAAAGAATACAAGAAATAATAACATAAAATATTGAATTCCACAAAATAACAATATTAAAATATAATAGTAAATTTAAATAAAACACAAAGGGCGTACAAAAAAAAGGATACAAATATCAAATGGCACAACTTGGATGTAACGGATTTCGCCAAGTCCCTGATATTCACATTGTTAAGAATTATAGAAAAAACACGGTAAGTTGCCAATTTTTACTATGGCTGGGATATTGTTTTGCTATGATGTGGATGTGGTATTGTTTTACTATGGCTTGGATGGGGTATTGTTGCTATTGTTATTTTCCATTATAAGGGCCTAAATGAAAGACAAATGTGTACCGGCAAAAAAGGGATGCAACACAAGGACATTTCTCCCAAGCACGCTTAACTTCGGAGTTCTGATGGGAACCGATGCTTTGGTGCTGGTATGATCGCATCCAACACATAACACCTTCGTGTTCCTTATAAGCTCTCCCGTCACCTTCGTCTACATGATTTCTGGAGAGCCACGCGCACATCCGCCCTCATATGCTCGCGCTACGGAACATGAACATAACCCGTACGGAGCTGTCAAAATATTAAATTCCACAAAACCAAATGAGATAACAAAAAATAATAAACGGTTTTGAATAAAAGATAAATGTGTATCGGCAAAAAAAGGATGCAACATGAGGAATTCCCAAGAGATCACCCATCCTAGTACTACTCTCGCCCAAGCACGTTTAGTTTTGGAGTTCTGATGGCATCCAGTGCTCTAGTTCTGGTATGATCGCATCCGACATGTAACACCTTCTCGTTCCTTATAAGTTCTCCCGTCACCTTCGCCTACACGATTTCAGGAGAGCCACGCGCACGTCCGCCCCCTATATGCTCGCGTAGCAGAACACGAATGTACCCCCGTGCAACGCCGTAAAAAAAGGATGCAACACAAGGACTACACTTAACTTTCAGAGTTCTGATGGGGTCCGGTGCCTTAGTGCTGTTATGATCCTGTCCAACGTGTAATACTTTCCTGTTCCTTATATCATATTAGTTTCATAAAACATGAATATTAAAAATAATAACGAATTTAAATGAAGGATAAATGTGTGCCAACAAAAAAGAATACAAGAAATAATAACATGAAATATTGAATTCCACAAAATAACAATATTAAAATATAATAGTAAATTGAAATAAAACACAAAGGCGTACGAACAAAAAGGGATACAAATATCAAATGCCAGAACTGGATGTAAGAGATTTCGCCAAGTCCCCTATTTTCACATTGTTAAGAATTATAGAAAAAAAACACGGTAACATGCCAATTTTTACTACGGCTGGGATATTGTTTTGCTATGATGTGGATGTGGTATTGTTTTACTATGGCTTGAATGAGGTATTGTTACTATTGTTATTTTCCATTGTAAGGGCCTAAATGAAAGACAAATGTGTATCGGCAAAAAAGGGATGCAACACGAGGACTTCCCAGGAGGTCACCCATCCTAGTACTACTCTCGCCCAAGCACGCTTAACTTCGGAGTTCTAATGGGATCCGGTGCTTTAGTGCTGGTATGATCGCATCCGACATGTAACACCATGTCGTTCCTTATAAGCACCTTCCCCTACACGATTTCAGGAGAGCCGCGCGCACGTCTGCCCCCCATATGCTCGCGCAGCCGAACACAAATGTACCCCCGTGCAACGCTGTAAAAAAGGGATGCAACACAAGGACTACACTTAACTTTCAGAGTTCTGATGGGGTCCGGTGCCTTAGTGCTGTTATGATCCAGTCAGACGTGTAATACTTTCCCATTCCTTATAACATATTAGTTTCATAAAACATGAATATTAAAAATAATAACGAATTTAAATGAAGGAAAAAGGCGTGCCAACAAAAAACAATACAAGAAATAATAACATAAAATATTGAATTCCACAAAATAACAATATTAAAATATAATAGTAAATTTAAATAAAACACAAAGGGCGTACATAAAAAAGGGATACAAATATCAAATGGCACATCTTGGATGTAACGGATTTCGCCAAGTCCCTGATATTCACATTGTTAAGAATTATAGAAAAAACACGGTAAGTTGCCAGTTTTTACTACGGCTGGGATATTGTTTTGCTATGATGTGGATGTGGTATTGTTTTACTATGGCTTGGATGGGGTATTGTTGCTATTGTTATTTTCCATTATAAGGGCCTAAATGAAAGACAAATGTGTACCGGCAAAAAAGGGATGCAACACAAGGACATTTCTCCCAAGCACGCTTAACTTTGGAGTTCTGATGGGAACCGATGCTTTGGTGCTGGTATGATCGCATCCAACACATAACACCTTCGTGTTCCTTATAAGCTCTCCCGTCACCTTCGTCTACATGATTTCTGGAGAGCCACGCGCACATCCGCCCCCATATGCTCGCGCTACGGAACATGAACATAACCCGTACGGAGCTATCAAAATATTAAATTCCACAAAACCAAATGAGATAACAAAAAATAATAAACGGTTTTAAATAAAAGATAAATGTGTATCAGCAAAAAAAGGATGCAACATGAGGAATTCCCAAGAGATCACCCATCCTAGTACTACTCTCGCCCAAGCACGTTTAGTTTTGGAGTTCTGATGGCATCCAGTGCTCTAGTTCTGGCATGATCGCATCCGACATGTAACACCTTCTCGTTCCTTATAAGTTCTCCCGTCATCTTCGCCTACACGATTTCAGGAGAGCCACGCGCACGTCCGCCCCCTATATGCTCGCGTAGCAGAACACGAATGTACCGCTGTGCAACGCCGTAAAAAAAGGATGCAACACAAGGACTACACTTAACTTTCAGAGTTCTGATGGGGTCCGGTGCCTTAGTGCTGTTATGATCCTGTCCAACGTGTAATACTTTCCTGTTCCTTATAACATATTAGTTTCACAAAACATGAATATTAAAAATAATAACAAATTTAAATGAAGGATAAATGTGTGCCAACAAAAAAGAATACAAGAAATAATAACATGAAATATTGAATTCCACAAAATAACAATATTAAAATATAATAGTAAATTGAAATAAAACACAAAGGCGTACGAACAAAAAGGGATACAAATATCAAATGCCAGAACTGGATGTAAGAGATTTCGCCAAGTCCCCTATTTTCACATTGTTAAGAATTATAGAAAAAAAAACACGGTAACATGCCAATTTTTACTACGGCTGGGATATTGTTTTGCTATAAATGGATGTGGTATTGTTTTACTATGGCTTGGATGAGGTATTGTTACTATTGTTATTTTCCATTGTAAGGGCCTAAATGAAAGACAAATGTGTATCGGCAAAAAAGGGATGCAACACGAGGACTTCCCAGGAGGTCACCCATCCTAGTACTACTCTCGCCCAAGCACGCTTAACTTCAGAGTTCTGATGGGATCCGGTGCTTTAGTGCTGGTATGATCGCATTCGACATGTAACACCATATCGTTCCTTATAAGCACCTTCCCCTACACGATTTCAGGAGAGCCACGGGCACGTCTGCCCCCCATATGCTCGCGCAGCCGAACACAAATGTACCCCCGTGCATTGCTGTAAAAAAAAGGATGCAACACAAGGACTACACTTAACTTTCAGAGTTCTGATGGGGTCCGGTGCCTTAGTGCTGTTATGATCCAGTCAGACGTGTAATACATTCCCGTTCCTTATAACATATTAGTTTCATAAAACATGAATATTAAAAATAATAACGAATTTAAATGAAGGAAAAAGGCGTGCCAACAAAAAAGAATACAAGAAATAATAACATAAAATATTGAATTCCACAAAATAACAATATTAAAATATAATAGTAAATTTAAATAAAACACAAAGGGCGTACAAAAAAAAGGGATACAAATATCAAATGGCACAACTTGGATGTAACGGATTTCGCCAAGTCCCTGATATTCACATTGTTAAGAATTATAGAAAAAAACACGGTAAGTTGCCAATTTTTACTACGGCTGGGATATTGTTTTGCTATGATGTGGATGTGGTATTGTTTTACTATGGCTTGGATGGGGTATTGTTGCTATTGTTATTTTCCATTATAAGGGCCTAAATGAAAGACAAATGTGTACCGGCAAAAAAGGGATGCAACACGAGGACTTCTATCCTAAGCACGCTTAACTTCGGAGTTCTGATGGGAACCGATGCTTTAGTGGTGGTATGATCGCATCCAACACATAACACCTTCGTGTTCCTTATAAGCTCTCCCATCACCTTCGTCTACATGATTTCCGGAGAGCCATGCGCACATCCGCCCCCATATGCTCGCGCTACGGAACATGAACATAACCCGTACGGAGCTGTCAAAATATTAAATTCCACAAAACCAAATGAGATAACAAAAAATAATAAACGGTTTTAAATAAAAGATAAATGTGTATCGGCAAAAAAAGGATGCAACATGAGGAATTCCCAAGAGATCACCCATCCTAGTACTACTCTCGCCCAAGCACGTTTAGTTTTGGAGTTCTGATGGCATCCAGTGCTCTAGTTCTGGTATGATCGCATCCGACATGTAACACCTTCTCGTTCCTTATAAGTTCTCCCGCCACCTTCGCCTACACGATTTCAGGAGAGCCACGCGCACGTCCGCCCCCTATATGCTCGCGTAGCAGAACACGAATGTACCCCCGTGCAACGCCGTAAAAAAAGGATGCAACACAAGGACTACACTTAACTTTCAAAGTTCTGATGGGGTCCGGTGCCTTAGTGCTGTTATGATCCTGTCCAACGTGTAATACTTTCCTGTTCCTTATAACATATTAGTTTCATAAAACATGAATATTAAAAATAATAACGAATTTAAATGAAGGATAAATGTGTGCCAACAAAAAAGAATACAAGAAATAATAACATGAAATATTGAATTCCACAAAATAACAATATTAAAATATAATAGTAAATTGAAATAAAACACAAAGGCGTACGAACAAAAAGGGATACAAATATCAAATGCCACAACTGGATGTAAGAGATTTCGCCAAGTCCCCTATTTTCACATTGTTAAGAATTATAGAAAAAAAACACGGTAACATGCCAATTTTTACTACGGCTGGGATATTGTTTTGCTATGATGTGGATGTGGTATTGTTTTACTATGGCTTGGATGAGGTATTGTTACTATTGTTATTTTCCATTGTAAGGGCCTAAATGAAAGACAAATGTGTATCGGCAAAAAAGGGATGCAACACGAGGACTTCCCAGGAGGTCACCCATCCTAGTACTACTCTCACCCAAGCACGCTTAACTTCGGTGTTCTGATGGGATCCGGTGCTTTAGTGCTGGTATGATCGCATCCGACATGTAACACCATGTCGTTCCTTATAAGCACCTTCCCCTACATGATTTCAGGAGAGCCACGCGCACGTCCGCCCCCCATATGCTCGCGGAGCCGAACACAAATGTACCCCCGTGCAACGCTGTAAAAGAAAGGATGCAACACAAGGACTACACTTAACTTTCAGAGTTCTGATGGGGTCCGGTGCCTTAGTGCTGTTATGATCCAGTCATACGTGTAATACTTTCCAGGTCCTTATAACATATTAGTTTCATAAAACATGAATATTAAAAATAATAACGAATTTAAATGAAGGAAAAAGGCGTGCCAACAAAAAAGAATACAATAAATAATAACATAAAATATTGAATTCCACAAAATAACAATATTAAAATATAATAGTAAATTTAAATAAAACACAAAGGGTGTACAACAAAAAGGGATACAAATATCAAATGCCACAACTTGGATGTAATGGATTTCGCCAAGTCCCTGATATTCACATTGTTAAGAATTATAGAAAAAAACACGGTAAGATGCAACATGAGGAATTCCCAAGAGATCACCCATCCTAGTACTACTTTCGCCCAAGCACGTTTAGTTTTGAAGTCCTGATGGCATCCAGTGCTCTAGTTCTGGTATGATCGCATCCGACATGTAACACCTTCTCGTTCCTTATAAGTTCTCCCGTCACCTTCACCTACACGATTTCAGGAGAGCCACGCGCACGTCCGCCCCCTATATGCTCGCGTAGCAGAACACGAATGTACCCTCGTACAACGCCGTAAAAAAAGGATGCAACACAAGGACTACACTTAACTTTCAGAGTTCTGATGGGGTCCGGTGCCTTAGTGCTGTTATGATCCTGTCCAACCTGTAATACTTTCCTGTTCCTTATAACATATTAGTTTCATAAAACATGAATATTAAAAATAATAACGAATTTAAATGAAGGATAAATGTGTGCCAACAAAAAAGAATACAAGAAATAATAACATGAAATATTGAATTCCACAAAATAACAATATTAAAATATAATAGTAAATTGAAATAAAACACAAAGGCGTACGAACAAAAAGGGATACAAATATCAAATGCCAGAACTGGATGTAAGAGATTTCGCCAAGTCCCCTATTTTCACATTGTTAAGAATTATAGAAAAAAAACACGGTAACATGCCAATTTTTACTACGGCTGGGATATTGTTTTGCTATGATGTGGATGTGGTATTGTTTTACTATGGCTTGGATGAGGTATTGTTACTATTGTTATTTTCCATTGTAAGGGCCTAAATGAAAGACAAATGTGTATCGGCAAAAAAGGGATGCAACACGAGGACTTTCCAGGAGGTCACCCATCCTAGTACTACTCTCGCCCAAGCACACTTAACTTTGGAGTTCTGATGGGATCCGGTGCTTTAGTGCTGGTATGATCGCATCCGACATGTAACACCATGTCGTTCCTTATAAGCACCTTCCCCTACACGATTTCAGGAGAGCCACGCGCACGTCTGACCCCCATATGCTCGCGCAGCCGAACACAAATGTACCCCCGTGCAACGCTGTAAAAAAGGGATGCAACACAAGGACTACACTTAACTTTCAGAGTTCTGATGGGGTCCGGTGCCTTAGTGCTGTTATGATCCAGTCAGACGTGTAATACTTTCCCGTTCCTTATAACATATTAGTTTCATAAAACATGAATATTAAAAATAATAACGAATTTAAATGAAGGAAAAAGGCGTGCCAACAAAAAAGAATACAAGAAATAATAACATAAAATATTGAATTCCACAAAATAACAATATTAAAATATAATAGTAAATTTAAATAAAACACAAAGGGCGTACAAAAAAAAGGATACAAATATCAAATGGCACAACTTGGATGTAACGGATTTCGCCAAGTCCCTGATATTCACATTGTTAAGAATTATAGAAAAAACACGGTAAGTTGCCAATTTTTACTATGGCTGGGATATTGTTTTGCTATGATGTGGATGTGGTATTGTTTTACTATGGCTTGGATGGGGTATTGTTGCTATTGTTATTTTCCATTATAAGGGCCTAAATGAAAGACAAATGTGTACCGGCAAAAAAGGGATGCAACACAAGGACATTTCTCCTAAGCACGCTTAACTTCGGAGTTCTGATGGGAACCGATGCTTTGGTGCTGGTATGATCGCATCCAACACATAACACCTTCGTGTTCCTTATAAGCTCTCCCGTCACCTTTGTCTACATGATTTCTGGAGAGCCACGCGCACATCCGCCCTCATATGCTCGCGCTACGGAACATGAACATAACCCGTACGGAGCTGTCAAAATATTAAATTCCACAAAACCAAATGAGATAACAAAAAATAATAAACGGTTTTGAATAAAAGATAAATGTGTATCGGCAAAAAAAGGATGCAACATGAGGAATTCCCAAGAGATCACCCATCCTAGTACTACTCTCGCCCAAGCACGTTTAGTTTTGGAGTTCTGATGGCATCCAGTGCTCTAGTTCTGGTATGATCGCATCCGACATGTAACACCTTCTCGTTCCTTATAAGTTCTCCCGTCACCTTCGCCTACACGATTTCAGGAGAGCCACGCGCACGTCCGCCCCCTATATGCTCGCGTAGCAGAACACGAATGTACCCCCGTGCAACGCCGTAAAAAAAGGATGCAACACAAGGACTACACTTAACTTTCAGAGTTCTGATGGGGTCCGGTGCCTTAGTGCTGTTATGATCCTGTCCAACGTGTAATACTTTCCTGTTCCTTATATCATATTAGTTTCATAAAACATGAATATTAAAAATAATAACGAATTTAAATGAAGGATAAATGTGTGCCAACAAAAAAGAATACAAGAAATAATAACATGAAATATTGAATTCCACAAAATAACAATATTAAAATATAATAGTAAATTGAAATAAAACACAAAGGCGTACGAACAAAAAGGGATACAAATATCAAATGCCAGAACTGGATGTAAGAGATTTCGCCAAGTCCCCTATTTTCACATTGTTAAGAATTATAGAAAAAAAACACGGTAACATGCCAATTTTTACTACGGCTGGGATATTGTTTTGCTATGATGTGGATGTGGTATTGTTTTACTATGGCTTGGATGAGGTATTGTTACTATTGTTATTTTCCATTGTAAGGGCCTAAATGAAAGACAAATGTGTATCGGCAAAAAAGGGATGCAACACGAGGACTTCCCAGGAGGTCACCCATCCTAGTACTACTCTCGCCCAAGCACGCTTAACTTCGGAGTTCTGATGGGATCCGGTGCTTTAGTGCTGGTATGATCGCATCCGACATGTAACACCATGTCGTTCCTTATAAGCACCTTCCCCTACACGATTTCAGGAGAGCCGCGCGCACGTCTGCCCCCCATATGCTCGCGCAGCCGAACACAAATGTACCCCCGTGCAACGCTGTAAAAAAGGGATGCAACACAAGGACTACACTTAACTTTCAGAGTTCTGATGGGGTCCGGTGCCTTAGTGCTGTTATGATCCAGTCAAACGTGTAATACTTTCCCATTCCTTATAACATATTAGTTTCATAAAACATGAATATTAAAAATAATAACGAATTTAAATGAAGGAAAAAGGCGTGCCAACAAAAAACAATACAAGAAATAATAACATAAAATATTGAATTCCACAAAATAACAATATTAAAATATAATAGTAAATTTAAATAAAACACAAAGGGCGTACATAAAAAAGGGATACAAATATCAAATGGCACATCTTGGATGTAACGGATTTCGCCAAGTCCCTGATATTCACATTGTTAAGAATTATAGAAAAAACACGGTAAGTTGCCAGTTTTTACTACGGCTGGGATATTGTTTTGCTATGATGTGGATGTGGTATTGTTTTACTATGGCTTGGATGGGGTATTGTTGCTATTGTTATTTTCCATTATAAGGGCCTAAATGAAAGACAAATGTGTACCGGCAAAAAAGGGATGCAACACAAGGACATTTCTCCCAAGCACGCTTAACTTTGGAGTTCTGATGGGAACCGATGCTTTGGTGCTGGTATGATCGCATCCAACACATAACACCTTCGTGTTCCTTATAAGCTCTCCCGTCACCTTCGTCTACATGATTTCTGGAGAGCCACGCGCACATCCGCCCCCATATGCTCGCGCTACGGAACATGAACATAACCCGTACGGAGCTATCAAAATATTAAATTCCACAAAACCAAATGAGATAACAAAAAATAATAAACGGTTTTAAATAAAAGATAAATGTGTATCAGCAAAAAAAGGATGCAACATGAGGAATTCCCAAGAGATCACCCATCCTAGTACTACTCTCGCCCAAGCACGTTTAGTTTTGGAGTTCTGATGGCATCCAGTGCTCTAGTTCTGGCATGATCGCATCCGACATGTAACACCTTCTCGTTCCTTATAAGTTCTCCCGTCATCTTCGCCTACACGATTTCAGGAGAGCCACGCGCACGTCCGCCCCCTATATGCTCGCGTAGCAGAACACGAATGTACCGCTGTGCAACGCCGTAAAAAAAGGATGCAACACAAGGACTACACTTAACTTTCAGAGTTCTGATGGGGTCCGGTGCCTTAGTGCTGTTATGATCCTGTCCAACGTGTAATACTTTCCTGTTCCTTATAACATATTAGTTTCACAAAACATGAATATTAAAAATAATAACAAATTTAAATGAAGGATAAATGTGTGCCAACAAAAAAGAATACAAGAAATAATAACATGAAATATTGAATTCCACAAAATAACAATATTAAAATATAATAGTAAATTGAAATAAAACACAAAGGCGTACGAACAAAAAGGGATACAAATATCAAATGCCAGAACTGGATGTAAGAGATTTCGCCAAGTCCCCTATTTTCACATTGTTAAGAATTATAGAAAAAAAACACGGTAACATGCCAATTTTTACTACGGCTGGGATATTGTTTTGCTATAAATGGATGTGGTATTGTTTTACTATGGCTTGGATGAGGTATTGTTACTATTGTTATTTTCCATTGTAAGGGCCTAAATGAAAGACAAATGTGTATCGGCAAAAAAGGGATGCAACATGAGGACTTCCCAGGAGGTCACCCATCCTAGTACTACTCTCGCCCAAGCACGCTTAACTTCAGATTTCTGATGGGATCCGGTGCTTTAGTGCTGGTATGATCGCATTCGACATGTAACACCATATCGTTCCTTATAAGCACCTTCCCCTACACGATTTCAGGAGAGCCACGGGCACGTCTGCCCCCCATATGCTCGCGCAGCCGAACACAAATGTACCCCCGTGCATTGCTGTAAAAAAAAGGATGCAACACAAGGACTACACTTAACTTTCAGAGTTCTGATGGGGTCCGGTGCCTTAGTGCTGTTATGATCCAGTCAGACGTGTAATACATTCCCGTTCCTTATAACATATTAGTTTCATAAAACATGAATATTAAAAATAATAACGAATTTAAATGAAGGAAAAAGGCGTGCCAACAAAAAAGAATACAAGAAATAATAACATAAAATATTGAATTCCACAAAATAACAATATTAAAATATAATAGTAAATTTAAATAAAACACAAAGGGCGTACAAAAAAAAGGGATACAAATATCAAATGGCACAACTTGGATGTAACGGATTTCGCCAAGTCCCTGATATTCACATTGTTAAGAATTATAGAAAAAAACACGGTAAGTTGCCAATTTTTACTACGGCTGGGATATTGTTTTGCTATGATGTGGATGTGGTATTGTTTTACTATGGCTTGGATGGGGTATTGTTGCTATTGTTATTTTCCATTATAAGGGCCTAAATGAAAGACAAATGTGTACCGGCAAAAAAGGGATGCAACACGAGGACTTCTATCCTAAGCACGCTTAACTTCGGAGTTCTGATGGGAACCGATGCTTTAGTGGTGGTATGATCGCATCCAACACATAACACCTTCGTGTTCCTTATAAGCTCTCCCATCACCTTCGTCTACATGATTTCCGGAGAGCCATGCGCACATCCGCCCCCATATGCTCGCGCTACGGAACATGAACATAACCCGTACGGAGCTGTCAAAATATTAAATTCCACAAAACCAAATGAGATAACAAAAAATAATAAACGGTTTTAAATAAAAGATAAATGTGTATCGGCAAAAAAAGGATGCAACATGAGGAATTCCCAAGAGATCACCCATCCTAGTACTACTCTCGCCCAAGCACGTTTAGTTTTGGAGTTCTGATGGCATCCAGTGCTCTAGTTCTGGTATGATCGCATCCGACATGTAACACCTTCTCGTTCCTTATAAGTTCTCCCGCCACCTTCGCCTACACGATTTCAGGAGAGCCACGCGCACGTCCGCCCCCTATATGCTCGCGTAGCAGAACACGAATGTACCCCCGTGCAACGCCGTAAAAAAAGGATGCAACACAAGGACTACACTTAACTTTCAGAGTTCTGATGGGGTCCGGTGCCTTAGTGCTGTTATGATCCTGTCCAACGTGTAATACTTTCCTGTTCCTTATATCATATTAGTTTCATAAAACATGAATATTAAAAATAATAACGAATTTAAATGAAGGATAAATGTGTGCCAACAAAAAAGAATACAAGAAATAATAACATGAAATATTGAATTCCACAAAATAACAATATTAAAATATAATAGTAAATTGAAATAAAACACAAAGGCGTACGAACAAAAAGGGATACAAATATCAAATGCCAGAACTGGATGTAAGAGATTTCGCCAAGTCCCCTATTTTCACATTGTTAAGAATTATAGAAAAAAAACACGGTAACATGCCAATTTTTACTACGGCTGGGATATTGTTTTGCTATGATGTGGATGTGGTATTGTTTTACTATGGCTTGGATGAGGTATTGTTACTATTGTTATTTTCCATTGTAAGGGCCTAAATGAAAGACAAATGTGTATCGGCAAAAAAGGGATGCAACACGAGGACTTCCCAGGAGGTCACCCATCCTAGTACTACTCTCGCCCAAGCACGCTTAACTTCGGAGTTCTGATGGGATCCGGTGCTTTAGTGCTGGTATGATCGCATCCGACATGTAACACCATGTCGTTCCTTATAAGCACCTTCCCCTACACGATTTCAGGAGAGCCGCGCGCACGTCTGCCCCCCATATGCTCGCGCAGCCGAACACAAATGTACCCCCGTGCAACGCTGTAAAAAAGGGATGCAACACAAGGACTACACTTAACTTTCAGAGTTCTGATGGGGTCCGGTGCCTTAGTGCTGTTATGATCCAGTCAAACGTGTAATACTTTCCCATTCCTTATAACATATTAGTTTCATAAAACATGAATATTAAAAATAATAACGAATTTAAATGAAGGAAAAAGGCGTGCCAACAAAAAACAATACAAGAAATAATAACATAAAATATTGAATTCCACAAAATAACAATATTAAAATATAATAGTAAATTTAAATAAAACACAAAGGGCGTACATAAAAAAGGGATACAAATATCAAATGGCACATCTTGGATGTAACGGATTTCGCCAAGTCCCTGATATTCACATTGTTAAGAATTATAGAAAAAACACGGTAAGTTGCCAGTTTTTACTACGGCTGGGATATTGTTTTGCTATGATGTGGATGTGGTATTGTTTTACTATGGCTTGGATGGGGTATTGTTGCTATTGTTATTTTCCATTATAAGGGCCTAAATGAAAGACAAATGTGTACCGGCAAAAAAGGGATGCAACACAAGGACATTTCTCCCAAGCACGCTTAACTTTGGAGTTCTGATGGGAACCGATGCTTTGGTGCTGGTATGATCGCATCCAACACATAACACCTTCGTGTTCCTTATAAGCTCTCCCGTCACCTTCGTCTACATGATTTCTGGAGAGCCACGCGCACATCCGCCCCCATATGCTCGCGCTACGGAACATGAACATAACCCGTACGGAGCTATCAAAATATTAAATTCCACAAAACCAAATGAGATAACAAAAAATAATAAACGGTTTTAAATAAAAGATAAATGTGTATCAGCAAAAAAAGGATGCAACATGAGGAATTCCCAAGAGATCACCCATCCTAGTACTACTCTCGCCCAAGCACGTTTAGTTTTGGAGTTCTGATGGCATCCAGTGCTCTAGTTCTGGCATGATCGCATCCGACATGTAACACCTTCTCGTTCCTTATAAGTTCTCCCGTCATCTTCGCCTACACGATTTCAGGAGAGCCACGCGCACGTCCGCCCCCTATATGCTCGCGTAGCAGAACACGAATGTACCGCTGTGCAACGCCGTAAAAAAAGGATGCAACACAAGGACTACACTTAACTTTCAGAGTTCTGATGGGGTCCGGTGCCTTAGTGCTGTTATGATCCTGTCCAACGTGTAATACTTTCCTGTTCCTTATAACATATTAGTTTCACAAAACATGAATATTAAAAATAATAACAAATTTAAATGAAGGATAAATGTGTGCCAACAAAAAAGAATACAAGAAATAATAACATGAAATATTGAATTCCACAAAATAACAATATTAAAATATAATAGTAAATTGAAATAAAACACAAAGGCGTACGAACAAAAAGGGATACAAATATCAAATGCCAGAACTGGATGTAAGAGATTTCGCCAAGTCCCCTATTTTCACATTGTTAAGAATTATAGAAAAAAAAACACGGTAACATGCCAATTTTTACTACGGCTGGGATATTGTTTTGCTATAAATGGATGTGGTATTGTTTTACTATGGCTTGGATGAGGTATTGTTACTATTGTTATTTTCCATTGTAAGGGCCTAAATGAAAGACAAATGTGTATCGGCAAAAAAGGGATGCAACATGAGGACTTCCCAGGAGGTCACCCATCCTAGTACTACTCTCGCCCAAGCACGCTTAACTTCAGATTTCTGATGGGATCCGGTGCTTTAGTGCTGGTATGATCGCATTCGACATGTAACACCATATCGTTCCTTATAAGCACCTTCCCCTACACGATTTCAGGAGAGCCACGGGCACGTCTGCCCCCCATATGCTCGCGCAGCCGAACACAAATGTACCCCCGTGCATTGCTGTAAAAAAAAGGATGCAACACAAGGACTACACTTAACTTTCAGAGTTCTGATGGGGTCCGGTGCCTTAGTGCTGTTATGATCCAGTCAGACGTGTAATACATTCCCGTTCCTTATAACATATTAGTTTCATAAAACATGAATATTAAAAATAATAACGAATTTAAATGAAGGAAAAAGGCGTGCCAACAAAAAAGAATACAAGAAATAATAACATAAAATATTGAATTCCACAAAATAACAATATTAAAATATAATAGTAAATTTAAATAAAACACAAAGGGCGTACAAAAAAAAGGGATACAAATATCAAATGGCACAACTTGGATGTAACGGATTTCGCCAAGTCCCTGATATTCACATTGTTAAGAATTATAGAAAAAAACACGGTAAGTTGCCAATTTTTACTACGGCTGGGATATTGTTTTGCTATGATGTGGATGTGGTATTGTTTTACTATGGCTTGGATGGGGTATTGTTGCTATTGTTATTTTCCATTATAAGGGCCTAAATGAAAGACAAATGTGTACCGGCAAAAAAGGGATGCAACACGAGGACTTCTATCCTAAGCACGCTTAACTTCGGAGTTCTGATGGGAACCGATGCTTTAGTGGTGGTATGATCGCATCCAACACATAACACCTTCGTGTTCCTTATAAGCTCTCCCATCACCTTCGTCTACATGATTTCCGGAGAGCCATGCGCACATCCGCCCCCATATGCTCGCGCTACGGAACATGAACATAACCCGTACGGAGCTGTCAAAATATTAAATTCCACAAAACCAAATGAGATAACAAAAAATAATAAACGGTTTTAAATAAAAGATAAATGTGTATCGGCAAAAAAAGGATGCAACATGAGGAATTCCCAAGAGATCACCCATCCTAGTACTACTCTCGCCCAAGCACGTTTAGTTTTGGAGTTCTGATGGCATCCAGTGCTCTAGTTCTGGTATGATCGCATCCGACATGTAACACCTTCTCGTTCCTTATAAGTTCTCCCGCCACCTTCGCCTACACGATTTCAGGAGAGCCACGCGCACGTCCGCCCCCTATATGCTCGCGTAGCAGAACACGAATGTACCCCCGTGCAACGCCGTAAAAAAAGGATGCAACACAAGGACTACACTTAACTTTCAAAGTTCTGATGGGGTCCGGTGCCTTAGTGCTGTTATGATCCTGTCCAACGTGTAATACTTTCCTGTTCCTTATAACATATTAGTTTCATAAAACATGAATATTAAAAATAATAACGAATTTAAATGAAGGATAAATGTGTGCCAACAAAAAAGAATACAAGAAATAATAACATGAAATATTGAATTCCACAAAATAACAATATTAAAATATAATAGTAAATTGAAATAAAACACAAAGGCGTACGAACAAAAAGGGATACAAATATCAAATGCCACAACTGGATGTAAGAGATTTCGCCAAGTCCCCTATTTTCACATTGTTAAGAATTATAGAAAAAAAACACGGTAACATGCCAATTTTTACTACGGCTGGGATATTGTTTTGCTATGATGTGGATGTGGTATTGTTTTACTATGGCTTGGATGAGGTATTGTTACTATTGTTATTTTCCATTGTAAGGGCCTAAATGAAAGACAAATGTGTATCGGCAAAAAAGGGATGCAACACGAGGACTTCCCAGGAGGTCACCCATCCTAGTACTACTCTCACCCAAGCACGCTTAACTTCGGAGTTCTGATGGGATCCGGTGCTTTAGTGCTGGTATGATCGCATCCGACATGTAACACCATGTCGTTCCTTATAAGCACCTTCCCCTACATGATTTCAGGAGAGCCACGCGCACGTCCGCCCCCCATATGCTCGCGGAGCCGAACACAAATGTACCCCCGTGCAACGCTGTAAAAGAAAGGATGCAACACAAGGACTACACTTAACTTTCAGAGTTCTGATGGGGTCCGGTGCCTTAGTGCTGTTATGATCCAGTCATACGTGTAATACTTTCCAGGTCCTTATAACATATTAGTTTCATAAAACATGAATATTAAAAATAATAACGAATTTAAATGAAGGAAAAAGGCGTGCCAACAAAAAAGAATACAATAAATAATAACATAAAATATTGAATTCCACAAAATAACAATATTAAAATATAATAGTAAATTTAAATAAAACACAAAGGGTGTACAACAAAAAGGGATACAAATATCAAATGCCACAACTTGGATGTAATGGATTTCGCCAAGTCCCTGATATTCACATTGTTAAGAATTATAGAAAAAAACACGGTAAGATGCAACATGAGGAATTCCCAAGAGATCACCCATCCTAGTACTACTTTCGCCCAAGCACGTTTAGTTTTGAAGTCCTGATGGCATCCAGTGCTCTAGTTCTGGTATGATCGCATCCGACATGTAACACCTTCTCGTTCCTTATAAGTTCTCCCGTCACCTTCACCTACACGATTTCAGGAGAGCCACGCGCACGTCCGCCCCCTATATGCTCGCGTAGCAGAACACGAATGTACCCTCGTACAACGCCGTAAAAAAAGGATGCAACACAAGGACTACACTTAACTTTCAGAGTTCTGATGGGGTCCGGTGCCTTAGTGCTGTTATGATCCTGTCCAACCTGTAATACTTTCCTGTTCCTTATAACATATTAGTTTCATAAAACATGAATATTAAAAATAATAACGAATTTAAATGAAGGATAAATGTGTGCCAACAAAAAAGAATACAAGAAATAATAACATGAAATATTGAATTCCACAAAATAACAATATTAAAATATAATAGTAAATTGAAATAAAACACAAAGGCGTACGAACAAAAAGGGATACAAATATCAAATGCCAGAACTGGATGTAAGAGATTTCGCCAAGTCCCCTATTTTCACATTGTTAAGAATTATAGAAAAAAAACACGGTAACATGCCAATTTTTACTACGGCTGGGATATTGTTTTGCTATGATGTGGATGTGGTATTGTTTTACTATGGCTTGGATGAGGTATTGTTACTATTGTTATTTTCCATTGTAAGGGCCTAAATGAAAGACAAATGTGTATCGGCAAAAAAGGGATGCAACACGAGGACTTTCCAGGAGGTCACCCATCCTAGTACTACTCTCGCCCAAGCACACTTAACTTTGGAGTTCTGATGGGATCCGGTGCTTTAGTGCTGGTATGATCGCATCCGACATGTAACACCATGTCGTTCCTTATAAGCACCTTCCCCTACACGATTTCAGGAGAGCCACGCGCACGTCTGACCCCCATATGCTCGCGCAGCCGAACACAAATGTACCCCCGTGCAACGCTGTAAAAAAGGGATGCAACACAAGGACTACACTTAACTTTCAGAGTTCTGATGGGGTCCGGTGCCTTAGTGCTGTTATGATCCAGTCAGACGTGTAATACTTTCCCGTTCCTTATAACATATTAGTTTCATAAAACATGAATATTAAAAATAATAACGAATTTAAATGAAGGAAAAAGGCATGCCAACAAAAAAGAATACAAGAAATAATAACATAAAATATTGAATTCCACAAAATAACAATATTAAAATATAATAGTAAATTTAAATAAAACACAAAGGGCGTACAAAAAAAAGGATACAAATATCAAATGGCACAACTTGGATGTAACGGATTTCGCCAAGTCCCTGATATTCACATTGTTAAGAATTATAGAAAAAACACGGTAAGTTGCCAATTTTTACTATGGCTGGGATATTGTTTTGCTATGATGTGGATGTGGTATTGTTTTACTATGGCTTGGATGGGGTATTGTTGCTATTGTTATTTTCCATTATAAGGGCCTAAATGAAAGACAAATGTGTACCGGCAAAAAAGGGATGCAACACAAGGACATTTCTCCTAAGCACGCTTAACTTCGGAGTTCTGATGGGAACCGATGCTTTGGTGCTGGTATGATCGCATCCAACACATAACACCTTCGTGTTCCTTATAAGCTCTCCCGTCACCTTCGTCTACATGATTTCTGGAGAGCCACGCGCACATCCGCCCTCATATGCTCGCGCTACGGAACATGAACATAACCCGTACGGAGCTGTCAAAATATTAAATTCCACAAAACCAAATGAGATAACAAAAAATAATAAACGGTTTTGAATAAAAGATAAATGTGTATCGGCAAAAAAAGGATGCAACATGAGGAATTCCCAAGAGATCACCCATCCTAGTACTACTCTCGCCCAAGCACGTTTAGTTTTGGAGTTCTGATGGCATCCAGTGCTCTAGTTCTGGTATGATCGCATCCGACATGTAACACCTTCTCGTTCCTTATAAGTTCTCCCGTCACCTTCGCCTACACGATTTCAGGAGAGCCACGCGCACGTCCGCCCCCTATATGCTCGCGTAGCAGAACACGAATGTACCCCCGTGCAACGCCGTAAAAAAAGGATGCAACACAAGGACTACACTTAACTTTCAGAGTTCTGATGGGGTCCGGTGCCTTAGTGCTGTTATGATCCTGTCCAACGTGTAATACTTTCCTGTTCCTTATATCATATTAGTTTCATAAAACATGAATATTAAAAATAATAACGAATTTAAATGAAGGATAAATGTGTGCCAACAAAAAAGAATACAAGAAATAATAACATGAAATATTGAATTCCACAAAATAACAATATTAAAATATAATAGTAAATTGAAATAAAACACAAAGGCGTACGAACAAAAAGGGATACAAATATCAAATGCCAGAACTGGATGTAAGAGATTTCGCCAAGTCCCCTATTTTCACATTGTTAAGAATTATAGAAAAAAAACACGGTAACATGCCAATTTTTACTACGGCTGGGATATTGTTTTGCTATGATGTGGATGTGGTATTGTTTTACTATGGCTTGGATGAGGTATTGTTACTATTGTTATTTTCCATTGTAAGGGCCTAAATGAAAGACAAATGTGTATCGGCAAAAAAGGGATGCAACACGAGGACTTCCCAGGAGGTCACCCATCCTAGTACTACTCTCGCCCAAGCACGCTTAACTTCGGAGTTCTGATGGGATCCGGTGCTTTAGTGCTGGTATGATCGCATCCGACATGTAACACCATGTCGTTCCTTATAAGCACCTTCCCCTACACGATTTCAGGAGAGCCGCGCGCACGTCTGCCCCCCATATGCTCGCGCAGCCGAACACAAATGTACCCCCGTGCAACGCTGTAAAAAAGGGATGCAACACAAGGACTACACTTAACTTTCAGAGTTCTGATGGGGTCCGGTGCCTTAGTGCTGTTATGATCCAGTCAAACGTGTAATACTTTCCCATTCCTTATAACATATTAGTTTCATAAAACATGAATATTAAAAATAATAACGAATTTAAATGAAGGAAAAAGGCGTGCCAACAAAAAACAATACAAGAAATAATAACATAAAATATTGAATTCCACAAAATAACAATATTAAAATATAATAGTAAATTTAAATAAAACACAAAGGGCGTACATAAAAAAGGGATACAAATATCAAATGGCACATCTTGGATGTAACGGATTTCGCCAAGTCCCTGATATTCACATTGTTAAGAATTATAGAAAAAACACGGTAAGTTGCCAGTTTTTACTACGGCTGGGATATTGTTTTGCTATGATGTGGATGTGGTATTGTTTTACTATGGCTTGGATGGGGTATTGTTGCTATTGTTATTTTCCATTATAAGGGCCTAAATGAAAGACAAATGTGTACCGGCAAAAAAGGGATGCAACACAAGGACATTTCTCCCAAGCACGCTTAACTTTGGAGTTCTGATGGGAACCGATGCTTTGGTGCTGGTATGATCGCATCCAACACATAACACCTTCGTGTTCCTTATAAGCTCTCCCGTCACCTTCGTCTACATGATTTCTGGAGAGCCACGCGCACATCCGCCCCCATATGCTCGCGCTACGGAACATGAACATAACCCGTACGGAGCTATCAAAATATTAAATTCCACAAAACCAAATGAGATAACAAAAAATAATAAACGGTTTTAAATAAAAGATAAATGTGTATCAGCAAAAAAAGGATGCAACATGAGGAATTCCCAAGAGATCACCCATCCTAGTACTACTCTCGCCCAAGCACGTTTAGTTTTGGAGTTCTGATGGCATCCAGTGCTCTAGTTCTGGCATGATCGCATCCGACATGTAACACCTTCTCGTTCCTTATAAGTTCTCCCGTCATCTTCGCCTACACGATTTCAGGAGAGCCACGCGCACGTCCGCCCCCTATATGCTCGCGTAGCAGAACACGAATGTACCGCTGTGCAACGCCGTAAAAAAAGGATGCAACACAAGGACTACACTTAACTTTCAGAGTTCTGATGGGGTCCGGTGCCTTAGTGCTGTTATGATCCTGTCCAACGTGTAATACTTTCCTGTTCCTTATAACATATTAGTTTCACAAAACATGAATATTAAAAATAATAACAAATTTAAATGAAGGATAAATGTGTGCCAACAAAAAAGAATACAAGAAATAATAACATGAAATATTGAATTCCACAAAATAACAATATTAAAATATAATAGTAAATTGAAATAAAACACAAAGGCGTACGAACAAAAAGGGATACAAATATCAAATGCCAGAACTGGATGTAAGAGATTTCGCCAAGTCCCCTATTTTCACATTGTTAAGAATTATAGAAAAAAAAACACGGTAACATGCCAATTTTTACTACGGCTGGGATATTGTTTTGCTATAAATGGATGTGGTATTGTTTTACTATGGCTTGGATGAGGTATTGTTACTATTGTTATTTTCCATTGTAAGGGCCTAAATGAAAGACAAATGTGTATCGGCAAAAAAGGGATGCAACACGAGGACTTCCCAGGAGGTCACCCATCCTAGTACTACTCTCGCCCAAGCACGCTTAACTTCAGAGTTCTGATGGGATCCGGTGCTTTAGTGCTGGTATGATCGCATTCGACATGTAACAACATATCGTTCCTTATAAGCACCTTCCCCTACACGATTTCAGGAGAGCCACGGGCACGTCTGCCCCCCATATGCTCGCGCAGCCGAACACAAATGTACCCCCGTGCATTGCTGTAAAAAAAAGGATGCAACACAAGGACTACACTTAACTTTCAGAGTTCTGATGGGGTCCGGTGCCTTAGTGCTGTTATGATCCAGTCAGACGTGTAATACATTCCCGTTCCTTATAACATATTAGTTTCATAAAACATGAATATTAAAAATAATAACGAATTTAAATGAAGGAAAAAGGCGTGCCAACAAAAAAGAATACAAGAAATAATAACATAAAATATTGAATTCCACAAAATAACAATATTAAAATATAATAGTAAATTTAAATAAAACACAAAGGGCGTACAAAAAAAAGGGATACAAATATCAAATGGCACAACTTGGATGTAACGGATTTCGCCAAGTCCCTGATATTCACATTGTTAAGAATTATAGAAAAAAACACGGTAAGTTGCCAATTTTTACTACGGCTGGGATATTGTTTTGCTATGATGTGGATGTGGTATTGTTTTACTATGGCTTGGATGGGGTATTGTTGCTATTGTTATTTTCCATTATAAGGGCCTAAATGAAAGACAAATGTGTACCGGCAAAAAAGGGATGCAACACGAGGACTTCTATCCTAAGCACGCTTAACTTCGGAGTTCTGATGGGAACCGATGCTTTAGTGGTGGTATGATCGCATCCAACACATAACACCTTCGTGTTCCTTATAAGCTCTCCCATCACCTTCGTCTACATGATTTCCGGAGAGCCATGCGCACATCCGCCCCCATATGCTCGCGCTACGGAACATGAACATAACCCGTACGGAGCTGTCAAAATATTAAATTCCACAAAACCAAATGAGATAACAAAAAATAATAAACGGTTTTAAATAAAAGATAAATGTGTATCGGCAAAAAAAGGATGCAACATGAGGAATTCCCAAGAGATCACCCATCCTAGTACTACTCTCGCCCAAGCACGTTTAGTTTTGGAGTTCTGATGGCATCCAGTGCTCTAGTTCTGGTATGATCGCATCCGACATGTAACACCTTCTCGTTCCTTATAAGTTCTCCCGCCACCTTCGCCTACACGATTTCAGGAGAGCCACGCGCACGTCCGCCCCCTATATGCTCGCGTAGCAGAACACGAATGTACCCCCGTGCAACGCCGTAAAAAAAGGATGCAACACAAGGACTACACTTAACTTTCAAAGTTCTGATGGGGTCCGGTGCCTTAGTGCTGTTATGATCCTGTCCAACGTGTAATACTTTCCTGTTCCTTATAACATATTAGTTTCATAAAACATGAATATTAAAAATAATAACGAATTTAAATGAAGGATAAATGTGTGCCAACAAAAAAGAATACAAGAAATAATAACATGAAATATTGAATTCCACAAAATAACAATATTAAAATATAATAGTAAATTGAAATAAAACACAAAGGCGTACGAACAAAAAGGGATACAAATATCAAATGCCACAACTGGATGTAAGAGATTTCGCCAAGTCCCCTATTTTCACATTGTTAAGAATTATAGAAAAAAAACACGGTAACATGCCAATTTTTACTACGGCTGGGATATTGTTTTGCTATGATGTGGATGTGGTATTGTTTTACTATGGCTTGGATGAGGTATTGTTACTATTGTTATTTTCCATTGTAAGGGCCTAAATGAAAGACAAATGTGTATCGGCAAAAAAGGGATGCAACACGAGGACTTCCCAGGAGGTCACCCATCCTAGTACTACTCTCACCCAAGCACGCTTAACTTCGGAGTTCTGATGGGATCCGGTGCTTTAGTGCTGGTATGATCGCATCCGACATGTAACACCATGTCGTTCCTTATAAGCACCTTCCCCTACATGATTTCAGGAGAGCCACGCGCACGTCCGCCCCCCATATGCTCGCGGAGCCGAACACAAATGTACCCCCGTGCAACGCTGTAAAAGAAAGGATGCAACACAAGGACTACACTTAACTTTCAGAGTTCTGATGGGGTCCGGTGCCTTAGTGCTGTTATGATCCAGTCAGACGTGTAATACTTTCCAGGTCCTTATAACATATTAGTTTCATAAAACATGAATATTAAAAATAATAACGAATTTAAATGAAGGAAAAAGGCGTGCCAACAAAAAAGAATACAAGAAATAATAACATAAAATATTGAATTCCACAAAATAACAATATTAAAATATAATAGTAAATTTAAATAAAACACAAAGGGTGTACAACAAAAAGGGATACAAATATCAAATGCCACAACTTGGATGTAATGGATTTCGCCAAGTCCCTGATATTCACATTGTTAAGAATTATAGAAAAAAACACGGTAAAATGCCAATTTTTACTACGGCTGGGATATTGTTTTGCTATGATGTGGATGTGGTATTGTTTTACTATGGCTTCGATGAGGTATTGTTGCTATTGTTATTTTCCATTATAAGGGCCTAAATGAAAGACAAATGTGTACCGGCAAAAAAGGGATGCCACATGAGGACTTCTCTCCCAAGCACGCTTAACTTCGGAGTTCTGATGGGAACCGATGCTTTAGTGTTGGTATGATCGCATCCAACACATAACACCTTCGTGTTCCTTATAAGCTCTCCCGTCACCTTCGTCTACATGATTTCCGGAGAGCCACGCGCACATCCGCCCTCATATGCTCGCGCTACGGAACATGAACATAACCCGTACGGAGCTGTCAAAATATTAAATTCCACAAAACCAAATGAGATAACAAAAAATAATAAACGGTTTTGAATAAAAGATAAATGTGTATCGGCAAAAAAGGATGCAACATGAGGAATTCCCAAGAGATCACCCATCCTAGTACTACTTTCTCCCAAGCACGTTTAGTTTTGAAGTTCTGATGGCATCCAGTGCTCTAGTTCTGGTATGATCGCATCCGACATGTAACACCTTCTCGTTCCTTATAAGTTCTCCCGTCACCTTCGCCTACACGATTTCAGGAGAGCCACGCGCACGTCCGCCCCCTATATGCTCGCGTAGCAGAACACGAATGTACCCCCGTGCAACGCCGTAAAAAAAGGATGCAACACAAGGACTACACTTAACTTTCAGAGTTCTGATGGGTCCGGTGCCTTAGTGCTGTTATGATCCTGTCCAACATGTAATACTTTCCTGTTCCTTATATCATATTAGTTTCATAAAACATGAATATTAAAAATAATAACGAATTTAAATGAAGGATAAATGTGTGCCAACAAAAAAGAATACAAGAAATAATAACATGAAATATTGAATTCCACAAAATAACAATATTAAAATATAATAGTAAATTGAAATAAAACACAAAGGCGTACGAACAAAAAGGGATACAAATATCAAATGCCAGAACTGGATGTAAGAGATTTCGCCAAGTCCCCTATTTTCACATTGTTAAGAATTATAGAAAAAAAACACGGTAACATGCCAATTTTTACTACGGCTGGGATATTGTTTTGCTATGATGTGGATGTGGTATTGTTTTACTATGGCTTGGATGAGGTATTGTTACTATTGTTATTTTCCATTGTAAGGGCCTAAATGAAAGACAAATGTGTATCGGCAAAAAAGGGATGCAACACGAGGACTTCCCAGGAGGTCACCCATCCTAGTACTACTCTCGCCCAATCACACTTAACTTCGGAGTTCTGATGGGATCCGGTGCTTTAGTGCTGGTATGATCGCATCCGACATGTAACACCATGTCGTTCCTTATAAGCACCTTCCCCTACACGATTTTAGGAGAGCCGCGCGCACGTCTGCCCCCCATATGCTCGCGCAGCCGAACACAAATGTACCCCCGTGCAACGCTGTAAAAAAGGGATGCAACACAAGGACTACACTTAACTTTCAGAGTTCTGATGGGGTCCAGTGCCTTAGTGCTGTTATGATCCAGTCAGACGTGTAATACTTTCCCATTCCTTATAACATATTAGTTTCATAAAACATGAATATTAAAAATAATAACGAATTTAAATGAAGGAAAAAGGCGTGCCAACAAAAAAGAATACAAGAAATAATAACATAAAATATTGAATTCCACAAAATAACAATATTAAAATATAATAGTAAATTTAAATAAAACACAAAGGGCGTACATAAAAAAGGGATACAAATATCAAATGGCACATCTTGGATGTAACCGATTTCGCCAAGTCCCTGATATTCACATTGTTAAGAATTATAGAAAAAACACGGTAAGTTGCCAGTTTTTACTACGGCTGGGATATTGTTTTGCTATGATGTGGATGTGGTATTGTTTTACTATGGCTTGGATGGGGTATTGTTGCTATTGTTATTTTCCATTATAAGGGCCTAAATGAAAGACAAATGTGTACCGGCAAAAAAGGGATGCAACACAAGGACATTTCTCCCAAGCACGCTTAACTTCGGAGTTCTGATGGGAACCGATGCTTTGGTGCTGGTATGATCGCATCCAACACATAACACCTTCGTGTTCCTTATAAGCTCTCCCGTCACCTTCGTCTACATGATTTCTGGAGAGCCACGCGCACATCCGCCCCCATATGCTCGCGCTACGGAACATGAACATAACCCGTACGGAGCTATCAAAATATTAAATTCCACAAAACCAAATGAGATAACAAAAAATAATAAACGGTTTTAAATAAAAGATAAATGTGTATCAGCAAAAAAAGGATGCAACATGAGGAATTCCCAAGAGATCACCCATCCTAGTACTACTCTCGCCCAAGCACGTTTAGTTTTGGAGTTCTGATGGCATCCAGTGCTCTAGTTCTGGCATGATCGCATCCGACATGTAACACCTTCTCGTTCCTTATAAGTTCTCCCGTCACCTTCGCCTACACGATTTCAGGAGAGCCACGCGCACGTCCGCCCCCTATATGCTCGCGTAGCAGAACACGAATGTACCCCCGTGCAACGCCGTAAAAAAAGGATGCAACACAAGGACTACACTTAACTTTCAGAGTTCTGATGGGGTCCGGTGCCTTAGTGCTGTTATGATCCTGTCCAACGTGTAATACTTTCCTGTTCCTTATATCATATTAGTTTCATAAAACATGAATATTAAAAATAATAACGAATTTAAATGAAGGATAAATGTGTGCCAACAAAAAAGAATACAAGAAATAATAACATGAAATATTGAATTCCACAAAATAACAATATTAAAATATAATAGTAAATTGAAATAAAACACAAAGGCGTACGAACAAAAAGGGATACAAATATCAAATGCCACAACTGGATGTAAGAGATTTCGCCAAGTCCCCTATTTTCACATTGTTAAGAATTATAGAAAAAAAACACGGTAACATGCCAATTTTTACTACGGCTGGGATATTGTTTTGCTATGATGTGGATGTGGTATTGTTTTACTATGGCTTGGATGAGGTATTGTTACTATTGTTATTTTCCATTGTAAGGGCCTAAATGAAAGACAAATGTGTATCGGCAAAAAAGGGATGCAACACGAGGACTTCCCAGGAGGTCACCCATCCTAGTACTACTCTCGCCCAAGCACGCTTAACTTCGGAGTTCTGATGGGATCCGGTGCTTTAGTGCTGGTATGATCGCATCCGACATGTAACACCATGTCGTTCCTTATAAGCACCTTCCCCTACACGATTTCAGGAGAGCCGCGCGCACGTCTGCCCCCCATATGCTCGCGCAGCCGAACACAAATGTACCCCCGTGCAACGCTGTAAAAAAGGGATGCAACACAAGGACTACACTTAACTTTCAGAGTTCTGATGGGGTCCGGTGCCTTAGTGCTGTTATGATCCAGTCAAACGTGTAATACTTTCCCATTCCTTATAACATATTAGTTTCATAAAACATGAATATTAAAAATAATAACGAATTTAAATGAAGGAAAAAGGCGTGCCAACAAAAAACAATACAAGAAATAATAACATAAAATATTGAATTCCACAAAATAACAATATTAAAATATAATAGTAAATTTAAATAAAACACAAAGGGCGTACATAAAAAAGGGATACAAATATCAAATGGCACATCTTGGATGTAACGGATTTCGCCAAGTCCCTGATATTCACATTGTTAAGAATTATAGAAAAAACACGGTAAGTTGCCAGTTTTTACTACGGCTGGGATATTGTTTTGCTATGATGTGGATGTGGTATTGTTTTACTATGGCTTGGATGGGGTATTGTTGCTATTGTTATTTTCCATTATAAGGGCCTAAATGAAAGACAAATGTGTACCGGCAAAAAAGGGATGCAACACAAGGACATTTCTCCCAAGCACGCTTAACTTTGGAGTTCTGATGGGAACCGATGCTTTGGTGCTGGTATGATCGCATCCAACACATAACACCTTCGTGTTCCTTATAAGCTCTCCCGTCACCTTCGTCTACATGATTTCTGGAGAGCCACGCGCACATCCGCCCCCATATGCTCGCGCTACGGAACATGAACATAACCCGTACGGAGCTATCAAAATATTAAATTCCACAAAACCAAATGAGATAACAAAAAATAATAAACGGTTTTAAATAAAAGATAAATGTGTATCAGCAAAAAAAGGATGCAACATGAGGAATTCCCAAGAGATCACCCATCCTAGTACTACTCTCGCCCAAGCACGTTTAGTTTTGGAGTTCTGATGGCATCCAGTGCTCTAGTTCTGGCATGATCGCATCCGACATGTAACACCTTCTCGTTCCTTATAAGTTCTCCCGTCATCTTCGCCTACACGATTTCAGGAGAGCCACGCGCACGTCCGCCCCCTATATGCTCGCGTAGCAGAACACGAATGTACCGCTGTGCAACGCCGTAAAAAAAGGATGCAACACAAGGACTACACTTAACTTTCAGAGTTCTGATGGGGTCCGGTGCCTTAGTGCTGTTATGATCCTGTCCAACGTGTAATACTTTCCTGTTCCTTATAACATATTAGTTTCACAAAACATGAATATTAAAAATAATAACAAATTTAAATGAAGGATAAATGTGTGCCAACAAAAAAGAATACAAGAAATAATAACATGAAATATTGAATTCCACAAAATAACAATATTAAAATATAATAGTAAATTGAAATAAAACACAAAGGCGTACGAACAAAAAGGGATACAAATATCAAATGCCAGAACTGGATGTAAGAGATTTCGCCAAGTCCCCTATTTTCACATTGTTAAGAATTATAGAAAAAAAAACACGGTAACATGCCAATTTTTACTACGGCTGGGATATTGTTTTGCTATAAATGGATGTGGTATTGTTTTACTATGGCTTGGATGAGGTATTGTTACTATTGTTATTTTCCATTGTAAGGGCCTAAATGAAAGACAAATGTGTATCGGCAAAAAAGGGATGCAACACGAGGACTTCCCAGGAGGTCACCCATCCTAGTACTACTCTCGCCCAAGCACGCTTAACTTCAGAGTTCTGATGGGATCCGGTGCTTTAGTGCTGGTATGATCGCATTCGACATGTAACAACATATCGTTCCTTATAAGCACCTTCCCCTACACGATTTCAGGAGAGCCACGGGCACGTCTGCCCCCCATATGCTCGCGCAGCCGAACACAAATGTACCCCCGTGCATTGCTGTAAAAAAAAGGATGCAACACAAGGACTACACTTAACTTTCAGAGTTCTGATGGGGTCCGGTGCCTTAGTGCTGTTATGATCCAGTCAGACGTGTAATACATTCCCGTTCCTTATAACATATTAGTTTCATAAAACATGAATATTAAAAATAATAACGAATTTAAATGAAGGAAAAAGGCGTGCCAACAAAAAAGAATACAAGAAATAATAACATAAAATATTGAATTCCACAAAATAACAATATTAAAATATAATAGTAAATTTAAATAAAACACAAAGGGCGTACAAAAAAAAGGGATACAAATATCAAATGGCACAACTTGGATGTAACGGATTTCGCCAAGTCCCTGATATTCACATTGTTAAGAATTATAGAAAAAAACACGGTAAGTTGCCAATTTTTACTACGGCTGGGATATTGTTTTGCTATGATGTGGATGTGGTATTGTTTTACTATGGCTTGGATGGGGTATTGTTGCTATTGTTATTTTCCATTATAAGGGCCTAAATGAAAGACAAATGTGTACCGGCAAAAAAGGGATGCAACACGAGGACTTCTATCCTAAGCACGCTTAACTTCGGAGTTCTGATGGGAACCGATGCTTTAGTGGTGGTATGATCGCATCCAACACATAACACCTTCGTGTTCCTTATAAGCTCTCCCATCACCTTCGTCTACATGATTTCCGGAGAGCCATGCGCACATCCGCCCCCATATGCTCGCGCTACGGAACATGAACATAACCCGTACGGAGCTGTCAAAATATTAAATTCCACAAAACCAAATGAGATAACAAAAAATAATAAACGGTTTTAAATAAAAGATAAATGTGTATCGGCAAAAAAAGGATGCAACATGAGGAATTCCCAAGAGATCACCCATCCTAGTACTACTCTCGCCCAAGCACGTTTAGTTTTGGAGTTCTGATGGCATCCAGTGCTCTAGTTCTGGTATGATCGCATCCGACATGTAACACCTTCTCGTTCCTTATAAGTTCTCCCGCCACCTTCGCCTACACGATTTCAGGAGAGCCACGCGCACGTCCGCCCCCTATATGCTCGCGTAGCAGAACACGAATGTACCCCCGTGCAACGCCGTAAAAAAAGGATGCAACACAAGGACTACACTTAACTTTCAAAGTTCTGATGGGGTCCGGTGCCTTAGTGCTGTTATGATCCTGTCCAACGTGTAATACTTTCCTGTTCCTTATAACATATTAGTTTCATAAAACATGAATATTAAAAATAATAACGAATTTAAATGAAGGATAAATGTGTGCCAACAAAAAAGAATACAAGAAATAATAACATGAAATATTGAATTCCACAAAATAACAATATTAAAATATAATAGTAAATTGAAATAAAACACAAAGGCGTACGAACAAAAAGGGATACAAATATCAAATGCCACAACTGGATGTAAGAGATTTCGCCAAGTCCCCTATTTTCACATTGTTAAGAATTATAGAAAAAAAACACGGTAACATGCCAATTTTTACTACGGCTGGGATATTGTTTTGCTATGATGTGGATGTGGTATTGTTTTACTATGGCTTGGATGAGGTATTGTTACTATTGTTATTTTCCATTGTAAGGGCCTAAATGAAAGACAAATGTGTATCGGCAAAAAAGGGATGCAACACGAGGACTTCCCAGGAGGTCACCCATCCTAGTACTACTCTCACCCAAGCACGCTTAACTTCGGAGTTCTGATGGGATCCGGTGCTTTAGTGCTGGTATGATCGCATCCGACATGTAACACCATGTCGTTCCTTATAAGCACCTTCCCCTACATGATTTCAGGAGAGCCACGCGCACGTCCGCCCCCCATATGCTCGCGGAGCCGAACACAAATGTACCCCCGTGCAACGCTGTAAAAGAAAGGATGCAACACAAGGACTACACTTAACTTTCAGAGTTCTGATGGGGTCCGGTGCCTTAGTGCTGTTATGATCCAGTCAGACGTGTAATACTTTCCAGGTCCTTATAACATATTAGTTTCATAAAACATGAATATTAAAAATAATAACGAATTTAAATGAAGGAAAAAGGCGTGCCAACAAAAAAGAATACAAGAAATAATAACATAAAATATTGAATTCCACAAAATAACAATATTAAAATATAATAGTAAATTTAAATAAAACACAAAGGGTGTACAACAAAAAGGGATACAAATATCAAATGCCACAACTTGGATGTAATGGATTTCGCCAAGTCCCTGATATTCACATTGTTAAGAATTATAGAAAAAAACACGGTAAAATGCCAATTTTTACTACGGCTGGGATATTGTTTTGCTATGATGTGGATGTGGTATTGTTTTACTATGGCTTCGATGAGGTATTGTTGCTATTGTTATTTTCCATTATAAGGGCCTAAATGAAAGACAAATGTGTACCGGCAAAAAAGGGATGCCACATGAGGACTTCTCTCCCAAGCACGCTTAACTTCGGAGTTCTGATGGGAACCGATGCTTTAGTGTTGGTATGATCGCATCCAACACATAACACCTTCGTGTTCCTTATAAGCTCTCCCGTCACCTTCGTCTACATGATTTCCGGAGAGCCACGCGCACATCCGCCCTCATATGCTCGCGCTACGGAACATGAACATAACCCGTACGGAGCTGTCAAAATATTAAATTCCACAAAACCAAATGAGATAACAAAAAATAATAAACGGTTTTGAATAAAAGATAAATGTGTATCGGCAAAAAAGGATGCAACATGAGGAATTCCCAAGAGATCACCCATCCTAGTACTACTTTCTCCCAAGCACGTTTAGTTTTGAAGTTCTGATGGCATCCAGTGCTCTAGTTCTGGTATGATCGCATCCGACATGTAACACCTTCTCGTTCCTTATAAGTTCTCCCGTCACCTTCGCCTACACGATTTCAGGAGAGCCACGCGCACGTCCGCCCCCTATATGCTCGCGTAGCAGAACACGAATGTACCCCCGTGCAACGCCGTAAAAAAAGGATGCAACACAAGGACTACACTTAACTTTCAGAGTTCTGATGGGTCCGGTGCCTTAGTGCTGTTATGATCCTGTCCAACATGTAATACTTTCCTGTTCCTTATATCATATTAGTTTCATAAAACATGAATATTAAAAATAATAACGAATTTAAATGAAGGATAAATGTGTGCCAACAAAAAAGAATACAAGAAATAATAACATGAAATATTGAATTCCACAAAATAACAATATTAAAATATAATAGTAAATTGAAATAAAACACAAAGGCGTACGAACAAAAAGGGATACAAATATCAAATGCCAGAACTGGATGTAAGAGATTTCGCCAAGTCCCCTATTTTCACATTGTTAAGAATTATAGAAAAAAAACACGGTAACATGCCAATTTTTACTACGGCTGGGATATTGTTTTGCTATGATGTGGATGTGGTATTGTTTTACTATGGCTTGGATGAGGTATTGTTACTATTGTTATTTTCCATTGTAAGGGCCTAAATGAAAGACAAATGTGTATCGGCAAAAAAGGGATGCAACACGAGGACTTCCCAGGAGGTCACCCATCCTAGTACTACTCTCGCCCAATCACACTTAACTTCGGAGTTCTGATGGGATCCGGTGCTTTAGTGCTGGTATGATCGCATCCGACATGTAACACCATGTCGTTCCTTATAAGCACCTTCCCCTACACGATTTTAGGAGAGCCGCGCGCACGTCTGCCCCCCATATGCTCGCGCAGCCGAACACAAATGTACCCCCGTGCAACGCTGTAAAAAAGGGATGCAACACAAGGACTACACTTAACTTTCAGAGTTCTGATGGGGTCCAGTGCCTTAGTGCTGTTATGATCCAGTCAGACGTGTAATACTTTCCCATTCCTTATAACATATTAGTTTCATAAAACATGAATATTAAAAATAATAACGAATTTAAATGAAGGAAAAAGGCGTGCCAACAAAAAAGAATACAAGAAATAATAACATAAAATATTGAATTCCACAAAATAACAATATTAAAATATAATAGTAAATTTAAATAAAACACAAAGGGCGTACATAAAAAAGGGATACAAATATCAAATGGCACATCTTGGATGTAACCGATTTCGCCAAGTCCCTGATATTCACATTGTTAAGAATTATAGAAAAAACACGGTAAGTTGCCAGTTTTTACTACGGCTGGGATATTGTTTTGCTATGATGTGGATGTGGTATTGTTTTACTATGGCTTGGATGGGGTATTGTTGCTATTGTTATTTTCCATTATAAGGGCCTAAATGAAAGACAAATGTGTACCGGCAAAAAAGGGATGCAACACAAGGACATTTCTCCCAAGCACGCTTAACTTCGGAGTTCTGATGGGAACCGATGCTTTGGTGCTGGTATGATCGCATCCAACACATAACACCTTCGTGTTCCTTATAAGCTCTCCCGTCACCTTCGTCTACATGATTTCTGGAGAGCCACGCGCACATCCGCCCCCATATGCTCGCGCTACGGAACATGAACATAACCCGTACGGAGCTATCAAAATATTAAATTCCACAAAACCAAATGAGATAACAAAAAATAATAAACGGTTTTAAATAAAAGATAAATGTGTATCAGCAAAAAAAGGATGCAACATGAGGAATTCCCAAGAGATCACCCATCCTAGTACTACTCTCGCCCAAGCACGTTTAGTTTTGGAGTTCTGATGGCATCCAGTGCTCTAGTTCTGGCATGATCGCATCCGACATGTAACACCTTCTCGTTCCTTATAAGTTCTCCCGTCACCTTCGCCTACACGATTTCAGGAGAGCCACGCGCACGTCCGCCCCCTATATGCTCGCGTAGCAGAACACGAATGTACCGCTGTGCAACGCCGTAAAAAAAGGATGCAACACAAGGACTACACTTAACTTTCAGAGTTCTGATGGGGTCCGGTGCCTTAGTGCTGTTATGATCCTGTCCAACGTGTAATACTTTCCTGTTCCTTATAACATATTAGTTTCACAAAACATGAATATTAAAAATAATAACAAATTTAAATGAAGGATAAATGTGTGCCAACAAAAAAGAATACAAGAAATAATAACATGAAATATTGAATTCCACAAAATAACAATATTAAAATATAATAGTAAATTGAAATAAAACACAAAGGCGTACGAACAAAAAGGGATACAAATATCAAATGCCACAACTGGATGTAAGAGATTTCGCCAAGTCCCCTATTTTCACATTGTTAAGAATTATAGAAAAAAAAACACGGTAACATGCCAATTTTTACTACGGCTGGGATATTGTTTTGCTATAAATGGATGTGGTATTGTTTTACTATGGCTTGGATGAGGTATTGTTACTATTGTTATTTTCCATTGTAAGGGCCTAAATGAAAGACAAATGTGTATCGGCAAAAAAGGGATGCAACACGAGGACTTCCTAGGAGGTCACCCATCCTAGTACTACTCTCGCCCAAGCACGCTTAACTTCGGAGTTCTGATGGGATCCGGTGCTTTAGTGCTGGTATGATCGCATCTGACATGTAACACCATGTCGTTCCTTATAAGCACCTTCCCCTACACGATTTCAGGAGAGCCACGGGCACGTCTGCCCCCCATATGCTCGCGCAGCCGAACACAAATGTACCCCCGTGCATTGCTGTAAAAAAAAGGATGCAACACAAGGACTACACTTAACTTTCAGAGTTCTGATGGGGTCCGGTGCCTTAGTGCTGTTATGATCCAGTCAGACGTGTAATACATTCCCGTTCCTTATAACATATTAGTTTCATAAAACATGAATATTAAAAATAATAACGAATTTAAATGAAGGAAAAAGGCGTGCCAACAAAAAAGAATACAAGAAATAATAACATAAAATATTGAATTCCACAAAATAACAATATTAAAATATAATAGTAAATTTAAATAAAACACAAAGGGCGTACAAAAAAAAGGGATACAAATATCAAATGGCACAACTTGGATGTAACGGATTTCGCCAAGTCCCTGATATTCACATTGTTAAGAATTATAGAAAAAAACACGGTAAGTTGCCAATTTTTACTACGGCTGGGATATTGTTTTGCTATGATGTGGATGTGGTATTGTTTTACTATGGCTTGGATGGGGTATTGTTGCTATTGTTATTTTCCATTATAAGGGCCTAAATGAAAGACAAATGTGTACCGGCAAAAAAGGGATGCAACACGAGGACTTCTATCCTAAGCACGCTTAACTTCGGAGTTCTGATGGGAACCGATGCTTTAGTGGTGGTATGATCGCATCCAACACATAACACCTTCGTGTTCCTTATAAGCTCTCCCATCACCTTCGTCTACATGATTTCCGGAGAGCCATGCGCACATCCGCCCCCATATGCTCGCGCTACGGAACATGAACATAACCCGTACGGAGCTGTCAAAATATTAAATTCCACAAAACCAAATGAGATAACAAAAAATAATAAACGGTTTTAAATAAAAGATAAATGTGTATCGGCAAAAAAAGGATGCAACATGAGGAATTCCCAAGAGATCACCCATCCTAGTACTACTCTCGCCCAAGCACGTTTAGTTTTGGAGTTCTGATGGCATCCAGTGCTCTAGTTCTGGTATGATCGCATCCGACATGTAACACCTTCTCGTTCCTTATAAGTTCTCCCGCCACCTTCGCCTACACGATTTCAGGAGAGCCACGCGCACGTCCGCCCCCTATATGCTCGCGTAGCAGAACACGAATGTACCCCCGTGCAACGCCGTAAAAAAAGGATGCAACACAAGGACTACACTTAACTTTCAAAGTTCTGATGGGGTCCGGTGCCTTAGTGCTGTTATGATCCTGTCCAACGTGTAATACTTTCCTGTTCCTTATAACATATTAGTTTCATAAAACATGAATATTAAAAATAATAACGAATTTAAATGAAGGATAAATGTGTGCCAACAAAAAAGAATACAAGAAATAATAACATGAAATATTGAATTCCACAAAATAACAATATTAAAATATAATAGTAAATTGAAATAAAACACAAAGGCGTACGAACAAAAAGGGATACAAATATCAAATGCCACAACTGGATGTAAGAGATTTCGCCAAGTCCCCTATTTTCACATTGTTAAGAATTATAGAAAAAAAACACGGTAACATGCCAATTTTTACTACGGCTGGGATATTGTTTTGCTATGATGTGGATGTGGTATTGTTTTACTATGGCTTGGATGAGGTATTGTTACTATTGTTATTTTCCATTGTAAGGGCCTAAATGAAAGACAAATGTGTATCGGCAAAAAAGGGATGCAACACGAGGACTTCCCAGGAGGTCACCCATCCTAGTACTACTCTCACCCAAGCACGCTTAACTTCGGAGTTCTGATGGGATCCGGTGCTTTAGTGCTGGTATGATCGCATCCGACATGTAACACCATGTCGTTCCTTATAAGCACCTTCCCCTACATGATTTCAGGAGAGCCACGCGCACGTCCGCCCCCCATATGCTCGCGGAGCCGAACACAAATGTACCCCCGTGCAACGCTGTAAAAGAAAGGATGCAACACAAGGACTACACTTAACTTTCAGAGTTCTGATGGGGTCCGGTGCCTTAGTGCTGTTATGATCCAGTCAGACGTGTAATACTTTCCAGGTCCTTATAACATATTAGTTTCATAAAACATGAATATTAAAAATAATAACGAATTTAAATGAAGGAAAAAGGCGTGCCAACAAAAAAGAATACAAGAAATAATAACATAAAATATTGAATTCCACAAAATAACAATATTAAAATATAATAGTAAATTTAAATAAAACACAAAGGGTGTACAACAAAAAGGGATACAAATATCAAATGCCACAACTTGGATGTAATGGATTTCGCCAAGTCCCTGATATTCACATTGTTAAGAATTATAGAAAAAAACACGGTAAAATGCCAATTTTTACTACGGCTGGGATATTGTTTTGCTATGATGTGGATGTGGTATTGTTTTACTATGGCTTCGATGTGGTATTGTTGCTATTGTTATTTTCCATTATAAGGGCCTAAATGAAAGACAAATGTGTACCGGCAAAAAAGGGATGCCACATGAGGACTTCTCTCCCAAGCACGCTTAACTTCGGAGTTCTGATGGGAACCGATGCTTTAGTGTTGGTATGATCGCATCCAACACATAACACCTTCGTGTTCCTTATAAGCTCTCCCGTCACCTTCGTCTACATGATTTCCGGAGAGCCACGCGCACATCCGCCCTCATATGCTCGCGCTACGGAACATGAACATAACCCGTACGGAGCTGTCAAAATATTAAATTCCACAAAACCAAATGAGATAACAAAAAATAATAAACGGTTTTGAATAAAAGATAAATGTGTATCGGCAAAAAAGGATGCAACATGAGGAATTCCCAAGAGATCACCCATCCTAGTACTACTTTCTCCCAAGCACGTTTAGTTTTGAAGTTCTGATGGCATCCAGTGCTCTAGTTCTGGTATGATCGCATCCGACATGTAACACCTTCTCGTTCCTTATAAGTTCTCCCGTCACCTTCGCCTACACGATTTCAGGAGAGCCACGCGCACGTCCGCCCCCTATATGCTCGCGTAGCAGAACACGAATGTACCCCCGTGCAACGCCGTAAAAAAAGGATGCAACACAAGGACTACACTTAACTTTCAGAGTTCTGATGGGGTCCGGTGCCTTAGTGCTGTTATGATCCTGTCCAACATGTAATACTTTCCTGTTCCTTATATCATATTAGTTTCATAAAACATGAATATTAAAAATAATAACAAATTTAAATGAAGGATAAATGTGTGCCAACAAAAAAGAATACAAGAAATAATAACATGAAATATTGAATTCCACAAAATAACAATATTAAAATATAATAGTAAATTGAAATAAAACACAAAGGCGTACGAACAAAAAGGGATACAAATATCAAATGCCAGAACTGGATGTAAGAGATTTCGCCAAGTCCCCTATTTTCACATT
Source organism: Tuctoria greenei (assembly GCA_036927565.1). Taxonomy (NCBI): domain Eukaryota; kingdom Viridiplantae; phylum Streptophyta; class Magnoliopsida; order Poales; family Poaceae; genus Tuctoria; species Tuctoria greenei. The sequence continues at coordinate 26,759 of JAYESD010000192.1, read as the reverse complement.
GTTAAGAATTATAGAAAAAAAACACGGTAACATGCCAATTTTTACTACGGCTGGGATATTGTTTTGCTATGATGTGGATGTGGTATTGTTTTACTATGGCTTGGATGAGGTATTGTTACTATTGTTATTTTCCATTGTAAGGGCCTAAATGAAAGACAAATGTGTATCGGCAAAAAAGGGATGCAACACGAGGACTTCCCAGGAGGTCACCCATCCTAGTACTACTCTCGCCCAATCACACTTAACTTCGGAGTTCTGATGGGATCCGGTGCTTTAGTGCTGGTATGATCGCATCCGACATGTAACACCATGTCGTTCCTTATAAGCACCTTCCCCTACACGATTTTAGGAGAGCCGCGCGCACGTCTGCCCCCCATATGCTCGCGCAGCCGAACACAAATGTACCCCCGTGCAACGCTGTAAAAAAGGGATGCAACACAAGGACTACACTTAACTTTCAGAGTTCTGATGGGGTCCAGTGCCTTAGTGCTGTTATGATCCAGTCAGACGTGTAATACTTTCCCATTCCTTATAACATATTAGTTTCATAAAACATGAATATTAAAAATAATAACGAATTTAAATGAAGGAAAAAGGCGTGCCAACAAAAAAGAATACAAGAAATAATAACATAAAATATTGAATTCCACAAAATAACAATATTAAAATATAATAGTAAATTTAAATAAAACACAAAGGGCGTACATAAAAAAGGGATACAAATATCAAATGGCACATCTTGGATGTAACCGATTTCGCCAAGTCCCTGATATTCACATTGTTAAGAATTATAGAAAAAACACGGTAAGTTGCCAGTTTTTACTACGGCTGGGATATTGTTTTGCTATGATGTGGATGTGGTATTGTTTTACTATGGCTTGGATGGGGTATTGTTGCTATTGTTATTTTCCATTATAAGGGCCTAAATGAAAGACAAATGTGTACCGGCAAAAAAGGGATGCAACACAAGGACATTTCTCCCAAGCACGCTTAACTTCGGAGTTCTGATGGGAACCGATGCTTTGGTGCTGGTATGATCGCATCCAACACATAACACCTTCGTGTTCCTTATAAGCTCTCCCGTCACCTTCGTCTACATGATTTCTGGAGAGCCACGCGCACATCCGCCCCCATATGCTCGCGCTACGGAACATGAACATAACCCGTACGGAGCTATCAAAATATTAAATTCCACAAAACCAAATGAGATAACAAAAAATAATAAACGGTTTTAAATAAAAGATAAATGTGTATCAGCAAAAAAAGGATGCAACATGAGGAATTCCCAAGAGATCACCCATCCTAGTACTACTCTCGCCCAAGCACGTTTAGTTTTGGAGTTCTGATGGCATCCAGTGCTCTAGTTCTGGCATGATCGCATCCGACATGTAACACCTTCTCGTTCCTTATAAGTTCTCCCGTCACCTTCGCCTACACGATTTCAGGAGAGCCACGCGCACGTCCGCCCCCTATATGCTCGCGTAGCAGAACACGAATGTACCGCTGTGCAACGCCGTAAAAAAAGGATGCAACACAAGGACTACACTTAACTTTCAGAGTTCTGATGGGGTCCGGTGCCTTAGTGCTGTTATGATCCTGTCCAACGTGTAATACTTTCCTGTTCCTTATAACATATTAGTTTCACAAAACATGAATATTAAAAATAATAACAAATTTAAATGAAGGATAAATGTGTGCCAACAAAAAAGAATACAAGAAATAATAACATGAAATATTGAATTCCACAAAATAACAATATTAAAATATAATAGTAAATTAAAATAAAACACAAAGGCGTACGAACAAAAAGGGATACAAATATCAAATGCCACAACTGGATGTAAGAGATTTCGCCAAGTCCCCTATTTTCACATTGTTAAGAATTATAGAAAAAAAAACACGGTAACATGCCAATTTTTACTACGGCTGGGATATTGTTTTGCTATAAATGGATGTGGTATTGTTTTACTATGGCTTGGATGAGGTATTGTTACTATTGTTATTTTCCATTGTAAGGGCCTAAATGAAAGACAAATGTGTATCGGCAAAAAAGGGATGCAACACGAGGACTTCCTAGGAGGTCACCCATCCTAGTACTACTCTCGCCCAAGCACGCTTAACTTCGGAGTTCTGATGGGATCCGGTGCTTTAGTGCTGGTATGATCGCATCTGACATGTAACACCATGTCGTTCCTTATAAGCACCTTCCCCTACACGATTTCAGGAGAGCCACGCGCACGTCTGCCCCCCATATGCTCGCGCAGCCGAACACAAATGTACCCCCGTGCAACGCTGTAAAAAAAAGGATGCAACACAAGGACTACACTTAACTTTCAGAGTTCTGATGGGGTCCGGTGCCTTAGTGCTGTTATGATCCAGTCAGACGTGTAATACTTTCCCGTTCCTTATAACATATTAGTTTCATAAAACATGAATATTAAAAATAATAACGAATTTAAATGAAGGAAAAAGGCGTGCCAACAAAAAAGAATACAAGAAATAATAACATAAAATATTGAATTCCACAAAATAACAATATTAAAATATAATAGTAAATTTAAATAAAACACAAAGGGCGTACAAAAAAAAATGGATACAAATATCAAATGGCACAACTTGGATGTAACGGATTTCGCCAAGTCCCTGATATTCACATTGTTAAGAATTATAGAAAAAACACGGTAAGTTGCCAATTTTTACTACGGCTGGGATATTGTTTTGCTATGATGTGGATGTGGTATTGTTTTACTATGGCTTGGATGGGGTATTGTTGCTAATGTTATTTTCCATTATAAGGGCCTAAATGAAAGACAAATGTGTACCGGCAAAAAAGGGATGCAACACGAGGACTTCTCTCCCAAGCACGCTTAACTTCGGAGTTCTGATGGGAACCGATGCTTTAGTGCTGGTATGATCGCATCCAACACATAACACCTTCGTGTTCCTTATAAGCTCTCCCGTCACCTTCGTCTACATGATTTCCGGAGAGCCACGCGCACATCCGCCCCCATATGCTCGCGCTACGGAACATGAACATAACCCGTACGGAGCTGTCAAAATATTAAATTCCACAAAACCAAATGAGATAACCAAAAAATAATAAACGGTTTTAAATAAAAGATAAATGTGTATCGGCAAAAAAACGATGCAACATGAGGAATTCCCAAGAGATCACCCATCCTAGTACTACTCTCGCCCAAGCACGTTTAGTTTTGGAGTTCTGATGGCATCCAGTGCTCTAGTTCTGGTATGATCGCATCCGACATGTAACACCTTTTCGTTCCTTATAAGTTCTCCCGTCACCTTCGCCAACACGATTTCAGGAGAGCCACGCGCATATCCGCCCCCTATATGCTCGCGTAGCAGAACACGAATGTACCCCTGTGCAACGCCGTAAAAAAAGGATGCAACACAAGGACTACACTTAACTTTCAGAGTTCTAATGGGGTCCGGTGCCTTAGTGCTGTTATGATCCTGTTCAACGTGTAATACTTTCCTGTTCCTTATAACATATTAGTTTCATAAAACATGAATATTAAAAATAATAACGAATTTAAATGAAGGATAAATGTGTGCCAACAAAAAAGAATACAAGAAATAATAACATGAAATATTGAATTCCACAAAATAACAATATTAAAATATAATAGTAAATTGAAATAAAACACAAAGGCGTACGAACAAAAAGGGATACAAATATCAAATGCCACAACTGGATGTAAGAGATTTCGCCAAGTCCCCTATTTTCACATTGTTAAGAATTATAGAAAAAAAACACGGTAACATGCCAATTTTTACTACGGCTGGGATATTGTTTTGCTATGAAGTGGATGTGGTATTGTTTTACTATGGCTTGGATGAGGTATTGTTACTATTGTTATTTTCCATTGTAAGGGCCTAAATGAAAGACAAATGTGTATCGGCAAAAAAGGGATGCAACACGAGGACTTCCCAGGAGGTCAACCATCCTAGTACTACTCTCGCCCAAGCACGCTTAACTTCGGAGTTCTGATGGGATCCGGTGCTCTAGTGCTGGTATGATCGCATCCGACATGTAACACCATGTCGTTCCTTATAAGCACCTTCCCCTACACAATTTCAGGAGAGCCACGCGCACGTCCGCCCCCCATATGCTCGCGCAGCAGAACACAAATGTACCCCCGTGCAACACTGTAAAAAAAGGATGCAACACAAGGACTACACTTAACTTTACGAGTTCTGATGGGGTCCGGTGCCTTAGTGCTGTTATGATCCAGTCAGACGTGTAATACTTTCCCGTTTCTTATAACATATTACTTTCATAAAACATGAATATTAAAAATAATAACGAATTTAAATGAAGTAAAAAGGCGTGCCAACAAAAAAGAATACAAGAAATAATAACATAAAATATTGAATTCCACAAAATAACAATATTAAAATATAATAGTAAATTTAAATAAAACACAAAGGGCTAACAAAAAAAAGGGATACAAATATCAAATGCCACAACTTGGATGTAACGGATTTCGCCAAGTCCCTGATATTCACATTGTTAAGAATTATAGAAAAAAACACGGTAAGATGCCAATTTTTACTACGGCTGGGATATTGTTTTGCTATGATGTGGATGTGGTATTGTTTTACTATGGCTTGGATGAGGTATTGTTGCTATTGTTATTTTCCATTATAAGGGCCTAAATGAAAGACAAATGTGTACCGGCAAAAAAGGGATGCAACACGAGGACTTCTCTACCAAGCACGCTTAACTTCGAAGTTCTGATGGGAACCGATGCTTTAGCGCTGGTATGATAGCATCCAACACATAACACCTTCGTGTTCCTTATAAGCTCTCTCGTCACCTTCGTCTACATGATTTCCGGAAAGCCGCGCGCACATCCGCCCCCATATGCTCGCGCTACGGAACATGAACATAACCCGTACGGAGCTGTCAAAATATTAAATTCCACCAAACCAAATGAGATAACCAAAAAATAATAAACGGTTTTAAATAAAAGATAAATGTGTATCAGCAAAAAAAGGATGCAACATGAGGAATTCCCAAGAGATCACCCATCCTAGTACTACTCTCGCCCAAGCACGTTTAGTTTTGGAGTTCTGATGGCATTCAGTGCTCTAGTTCTGGTATGATCACATCTGACATGTAACACCTTCTCGTTCCTTATAAGTTATCCCGTCACCTTCGCCTACACAATTTTAGGAGAGCCGCGCGCACGTCCGCCCCCTATATGCTCGCGTAGCAGAACACGAATGTACCCCCGTGCAACGCCGTAAAAAAAGGATGCAACACAAGGACTACACTTAACTTCAGAGTTCTGATGGGGTCCGGTGCCTTAGTGCTGTTATGATCCTGTCCAACGTGTAATACTTTCTTGTTCCTTATAACATATTAGTTTCATAAAACATGAATATTAAAAATAATAACGAATTTAAATGAAGGATAAATGTGTGCCAACAAAAAAGAATACAAGAAATAATAACATGAAATATTGAATTCCACAAAATAACATTATTAAAATATAATAGTAAATTGAAATAAAACACAAAGGCGTACGAACAAAAAGGGATACAAATATCAAATGCCACAACTGGATGTAAGAGATTTCGCCAAGTCCCCTATTTTCACATTGTTAAGAATTATAGGAAAAAAACACGGTAACATGCCAATTTTTACTATGGCTGGGATATTGTTTTGCTATGATGTGGATGTGGTATTGTTTTACTATGGCTTGGATGAGGTATTGTTACTATTGTTATTTTCCACTATAAGGGCCTAAATGAAAGACAAATGTGTATCGGCAAAAAAGGGATGCAACACGAGGACTTCCCAGGAGGTCACCCATCCTAGTACTACTCTCGCCCAAGCACGCTTAACTTCGGAGTTCTGATGGGATCCGGTGCTTTAGTGCTGGTATGATCGCATCCGACATGTAACACCATGTCGTTCCTTATAAGCACCTTCCCCTACACGATTTCAGGAGAGCCACGCGCACGTCCACCCCCCATATGCTCGCGCAGCCAAACACAAATGTACCCCCGTGCAACGCTGTAAAAAAAAGGATGCAACACAAGGACTACACTTAACTTTCAGAGTTCTGATGGGGTCCGGTGCCTTAGTGCTGTTATGATCCAGTCAGACGTGTAATACTTTCCCGTTTCTTATAACATATTAGTTTCATAAACCATGAATATTAAAAATAATAACGAATTTAAATGAAGGAAAAAGGCGTGCCAACAAAAAAGAATACAAGAAATAATAACATAAAATATTGAATTCCACAAAATAACAATATTAAAATATAATAGTAAATTTAAATAAAACACAAAGGGCGTACAAAAAAAGGGATACAAATATCAAATGCCACAACTTGGATGTAACGGATTTCGCCAAGTCCCTGATATTCACATTGTTAAGAATTATAGAAAAAACACGGTAAGATGCCAATTTTTACTACGGCTGGGATATTGTTTTGCTATGATGTGGATGTGGTATTGTTTTACTATGGCTTGGATGAGGTATTGTTGCTATTGTTATTTTCCATTATAAGGGCCTAAAATAAAGACAAATCTGTACCGGCAAAAAAGGGATGCAACACGAGGACTTCTCTCCCAAGCACGCTTAACTTCGGAGTTCTGATGGGAACCGATGCTTTAGTGCTGGTATGATCGCATCCAACACATAACACCTTCATGTTCCTTATAAGCTCTCCCGTCACCTTCGTCTACATGATTTCCGGAGAGCCACGCGCACATCTGCCCCCATATGCTCGCGCTACGGAACATGAACATAACCCGTATGGAGCTGTCAAAATATTAAATTCCACAAAACCAAATGAGATAACAAAAATAATAAACGGTTTTAAATGAAAGATAAATGTGTATCGGCAAAAGAAGGATGCAACATGAGGAATTCCCAAGAGATAACCCATCCTAGTACTACTCTCGCCCAAGCACGTTTAGTTTTGGAGTTCTGGTGGCATCCAGTGCTCTAGTTCTGGTATGATCGCATCCGACATGTAACACCTTCTCGTTCCTTATAAGTTCTCCCGTCACCTTCGCCTACACGATTTCAGGAGAGCCACGCGCACGTCCGCCCCCTATATGCTCGCATAGCAGAACACGAATGTACCCCCGTGCAATACCGTAAAAAAGGATGCAACACAAGGACTACACTTAACTTTCAGAGTTCTGATGGGGTCCGGTGCCTTAGTGCTGTTATGATCCAACGTGTAATACTTTCCTGTTCCTTATAACATATTAGTTTCATAAAACATGAATATTAAAAATAATAACGAATTTAAATCAAGGATAAATGTGTGCCAACAAAAAAGAATACAAGAAATAATAACATGAAATATTGAATTTCACAAAATAACAATATTAAAATATAATAGTAAATTGAAATAAAACACAAAGGCGTACGAACAAAAAGGGATACAAATATCAAATGCCACAACTGGATGTAAAAGATTTCGCCAAGTCCCCTATTTTCACATTGTTAAGAATTATAAAAAAAACACGGTAAGATGCCAATTTTTACTACGGCTGGGATATTGTTTTGCTATGATGTGGATGTGGTATTGTTTTACTATGGCTTGGATGAGGTATTGTTACTATTGTTATTTTCCATTGTAAGGGCCTAAATGAAAGACAAATGTGTATCGGCAAAAAAGGGATGCAACACGAGGACTTCCCAGGAGGTCACCCATCCTAGTACTACTCTCGCCCAAGCACGCTTAACTTCAGAGTTCTGATGGGATCCGGTGCTTTAGTGCTGGTATGATCGCATCCGACATGTAACACCATGCCGTTCTGATGAGGACATCACAATAGCAGAGACGCGCATTGAACTGCAAGGACCAATCACAAGAGCACGGGCACGGTTATTAAATCAGCAGGTGAATTCGTTCTTAACTTCTTTTGCATGTGAGTTTGAGAATAGATTGCTATGTGATGATTTCATTGTTATTAGGAATAATGGAAAAGATCAACAAGTGAAGGAAGGAGGCCTTGGGAGCGTGGAGAACCACCTGGGACGTCCACAAGTAGATGGAAACAGTTTACAACTCGGACTCGAGTTCAACTCGGAGTACAGGAGCAGTCCACCTTAAAACAGACGCCCAGGAGGCATACGGACTCCGTTTTCGACGTTCTACATATGCACGGAAAGAGGAGAAGATAAACTTTCCAATGGTTCTAGTCCCACCTCAAAATTCCTCCGTAGTCATTGGGAATCGTCGAAACAAGTAAAGTCTATATTTCTGTCCGGTGCTGCGCCACCGAATCGGGCCTTTGGGCCTTGTATCCCGTAAGAGTCCATTAGGGACGCGTCTAATCGTGTTTTGGTAGAACCCTAGCCTATAAATACTGCAGCCGCCGGTCATATTCGGTGGGTTTTGCTTAGATCAATAAAATCGCCGTTCTACGGTTTGTGAGACCCCAATTTCACGATTTCCGATCGTGTCTTCTACGTTCTTGCTCGTGTTCTCGATTGCACTTGCAGGGATTAGCCTTCTTGGCGAGGTCAAGCGTGTGCAGCACGGTTGATAACCAACGGAGCCGTGGTGTAGTGATTGCAGGGGTACTCGAACCGCTTGAGTGCCGCGGATCATCAACGTCGAGTTCTCCACCCCAATCGACATACCTTTCGGAAGATCGGGCCTAAACCTACTCATCACGTTCCTTATAAGCACCTTCCCCTACACGATTTCAGGAGAGCCACGCGCACGTCCGCCCCCCCATATGCTCGCGCAGCCAAACACAAATGTACCCCCGTGCAACGCTGTAAAAAAAGGATGCAACACAAGGACTACACTTAACTTTCAGAGTTCTGATGGGGTCCGGTGCCTTAGTGCTGTTATGATCCAGTCAGACGTGTAATACTTTCCCGTTCCTTATAACATATTAGTTTCATAAACCATGAATATTAAAAATAATAACGAATTTAAATGAAGGAAAAAGGCGTGCCAACAAAAAAGAATACAAGAAATAATAACATAAAATATTGAATTCCACAAAATAACAATATTAAAATATAATAGTAAATTTAAATAAAACACAAAGGGCGTATAAAAAAAGGGATACAAATATCAAATGCCACAACTTGAATGTAACGGATTTCGCCAAGTCCCTGATATTCACATTGTTAAGAATTATAGAAAAAAACACGGTAAGATGCCAATTTTTACTGCGGCTGGGATATTGTTTCGCTATGATGTGGATGTGGTATTGTTTTACTATGGCTTGGATGAGGTATTTTTGCTATTTTTATTTTCCATTATAAGGGCCTAAATGAAAGACAAATGTGTACTGGCAAAAAAGGGATGCAACACGAGGACTTCTCTCCCAAGCACGCTTAACTTCGGAGTTCTGATGGGAACTGATGCTTTAGTGCTGGTATGATCGCATCCAACACATAACACCTTCTTGTTCCTTATAAGCTCTCTCGTCACCTTCGTTTACATGATTTCCGGAGAGCCACGCGCACATCCGCCCCCATATGCTCGCGCTACGGAACATGAACATAACCCGTACGGAGCTGTCAAAATATTAAATTCCACAAAACCAAATGAGATAACAAAAAATAATAAACGGTTTTAAATAAAAGATAAATGTGTATCGGCAAAAAAAGGATGCAACATGAGGAATTCCCAAGAGATCACCCATCCTAGTACTACTCTCGCCCAAGCACGTTTAGTTTTGGAGTTCTGATGGCATCCAATGCTCTAGTTCTGGTATGATCGCATCCGACATGTAACACCTTCTCGTTCCTTATAAGTTCTCCCGTCACCTTCGCCTACACGATTTCAGGAGAGCCACGCGCACGTCCGCCCCCTATATGCTCGCGTAGCAGAACACGAATGTACTCCCGTCCAACGCCGTAAAAAAAGGATGCAACACAAGGACTACACTTAACTTTTAGAGTTCTGATGGGGTCTGGTGCCTTAGTGCTGTTATGATCCTGTGCAACGTGTAATACTTTCCTGTTCCTTATAACATATTAGTTTAATAAAACATGAATATTAAAAATAATAACGAATTTAAATGAAGGATAAATGTGTGCCAACAAAAAAGAATACAAGAAATAATAACATGAAATATTGAATTCCACAAAATAACAATATTATAATATAATAGTAAATTGAAATAAAACACAAAGGCGTACGAACAAAAAGGGATACAAATATCAAATGCCACAACTGGATGTAAGAGATTTCGCCAAGTCCCCTATTTTCACATTGTTAAGAATTATAGGAAAAAAACAAGGTAACATGCCAATTTTTACTACGGCTGGGATATTGTTTTGCTATGATGTGGATGTGGTATTGTTTTACTATGGCTTGGATGAGGTATTGTTACTATTGTTATTTTCCATTATAAGGGCCTAAATGAAAGACAAATGTGTATTGGCAAAAAAGGGATGCAACACGAGGACTTCCCAGGAGGTCACCCATCCTAGTACTACTCTTGCCCAAGCACGCTTAACTTCGGAGTTTTAATGGGATCCAGTGCTTTAGTGCTGGTATGATCCCATCCGACATGTAACACCATGTCGTTCCTTATAAGCACCTTCCCCTACACGATTTCAGGAGAGCCACGCGCACGTCCACCCCCCATATGCTCGCGCAGCCAAACACAAATGTACCCCCGTGCAACGCTGTAAAAAAAGGATGCAACACAAGGACTACACTTAACTTTCAGAGTTCTGATGGGGTCCGGTGCCTTAGTGCTGTTATGATCCAGTCAGACGTGTAATACTTTCCCGTTCCTTATAACATATTAGCTTCATAAACCATGAATATTAAAAATAATAACGAATTTAAATGAAGGAAAAAGGCGTGCCAACAAAAAAGAATACAAGAAATAATAACATAAAATATTGAATTCCACAAAATAACAATATTAAAATATAATAGTAAATTTAAATAAAATACAAAGGGCGTACAAAAAAAAATGGATACAAATATCAAATGCCACAACTTGGATGTAACGGATTTCGCCAAGTCCCTGATATTCACATTGTTAAGAATTATACAAAAAACACGGTAAGATGCCAATTTTTACTACGGCTGGGATATTGTTTTGCTATGATGTGGATGTGGTATTGTTTTACTATGGCTTGGATGAGGTATTGTTGCTATTGTTATTTTCCATTATAAGGGCCTAAAAGAAAGACAAATTTGTACCGGCAAAAAAGGGATGCAACACGAGGACTTCTCTCCCAAGCACGCTTAACTTCGGAGTTCTGATGGGAACTGATGCTTTAGTGCTGGTATGATCGCATCCAACACATAACACCTTCATGTTCCTTATAAGCTCTCCCGTCACCTTCGTCTACATGATTTCCGGAGAGCCACGCGCACATCTGCCCCCATATGCTCGCGCTACGGAACATGAACATAACCCGTATGGAGCTGTCAAAATATTAAATTCCACAAAACCAAATGAGATAACAAAAATAATAAACGGTTTTAAATAAAAGATAAATGTGTATCGGCAAAAGAAGGATGCAACATGAGGAATTCCCAAGAGATAACCCATCCTAGTACTACTCTCGCCCAAGCACGTTTAGTTTTGGAGTTTTGGTGGCATCCAGTGCTCTAGTTCTGGTATGATCGCATCCGACATGTAACACCTTCTCGTTCCTTATAAGTTCTCCCGTCACCTTCGCCTACACGATTTCAGGAGAGCCACGCGCACGTCCGCCCCCTATATGCTCGCGTAGCAGAACACGAATGTACCCCCGTGCAATGCCGTAAAAAAGGATGCAACACAAGGACTACACTTAACTTTCAGAGTTCTGATGGGGTCCGGTGCCTTAGTGCTGTTATGATCCTGTCCAACGTGTAATACTTTCCTGTTCCTTATAACATATTAGTTTCATAAAACATGAATATTAAAAATAATAACGAATTTAAATCAGATAAATGTGTGCCAACAAAAAAGAATACAAGAAATAATAACATGAAATATTAAATTCCACAAAATAACAATATTAAAATATAATAGTAAATTGAAATAAAACACAAAGGCGTACGAATAAAAAGGGATACAAATATCAAATGCCACAACTGGATGTAAATGATTTCGCCAAGTCCCCTATTTTCACATTGTTAAGAATTATAAAAAAAACACGGTGAGATGCCAATTTTTACTACGGCTGGGATATTGTTTTGCTATGATGTGGATGTGGTATTGTTTTACTATGGCTTGGATGAGGTATTGTTATTTTCCATTGTAAGGGCCTAAATGAAAGACAAATGTGTATCGGCAAAAAAGGGATGCAACACGAGGACTTCCCAGGAGGTCACCCATCCTAGTACTACTCTCGCCCAAGCACGCTTAACTTCGGAGTTCTGATGGGATCCGGTGCATTAGTGCTGGTATGATCGCATCCGACATGTAACACCATGTCGTTCTGATGAGGACATCACAACAGCAAAGACGCGCATTGAACTGCAAGGACCAATCACAAGAGCACGGGCACGGTTATTAAATCAGCAGGTGAATTCGTTCTTAACTTCTTTTGCATGTGAGTTTGAGAATAGATTGCTATGTGATGATTTCATTGTTATTAGGAATAATGGAAAAGATCAACAAGTGAAGGAAGGAGGCCTTGGGAGCGTGGAGAACCACCTGGGACGTCCACAAGTAGATGGAAACAGTTTACAACTCGGACTCGAGTTCAACTCGGAGTCCAGGAGCAGTCCACCTTAAAACAGACGCCCAGGAGGCATACGGACTCCGTTTTCGACGTTCTACATATGCACGGAAAGAGGAGAAGATAAACTTTCCAATGGTTCTAGTCCCACCTCAAAATTCCTCCGTAGTCATAGGGAATCGTCGAAACAAGTCGAGTCCATATTTCTGTCCGGTGCTGCGCCACCGAATCGGGCCTTTGGGCCTTGTATCCCGTAAGAGTCCATTAGGGACGCGTCTAATCGTGTTTTGGTAGAACCCTAGCCTATAAATACTGCAGCAGCCTGTCATATTCGGTGGGTTTTCCTTAGATCAATAAAATCGCCGTTCTACGGTTTGTGAGACCCCAATTTCGCGATTTCCGATCGTGTCTTCTACGTTCTTGCTCGTGTTCTCGATTGCACTTGCCGGGATTAGCCTTCTTGGCGAGGTCAAGCGTGTGCAGCACGGTTGATAACCAACGGAGCCGTGGTGTAGTGATTGCAGGGGTACTCGAACCGCTCGAGTGCCGCGGATCATCAACGTCGAGTTCTCCACCCCAATCGACATACCTTTCGGAAGGTCGGGCCTAAACCTACTCATCACGTTCCTTATAAGCACCTTCCCCTACACGATTTCAGGAGAGCCACGCGCATGTCCGCCCACCATATGCTCGCGCAGCCAAACACAAATGTACCCCCGTGCAACACAGTAAAAAAAAGGATGCAACACAAGGACTACACTTAACTTTCAGAGTTCTGATGGGGTCCGGTGCCTTAGTGCTGTTATGATCCAGTCAGACGTGTAATACTTTCCCGTTCCTTATAATATATTAGTTTCATAAAACATGAATATTAAAAATAATAACGAATTTAAATGAAGTAAAAAGGCGTGCCAACAAAAAAGAATACAAGAAATAATAACATAAAATATTGAATTCCACAAAATAACAATATTAAAATATAATAGTAAATTTAAATAAAACACAAAGGGCGTACAAAAAAAAGGGATACAAATATCAAATGCCACAACTTGGATGTAACGGATTTCGCCAAGTCCCTGATATTCACATTGTTAAGAATTATAGAAAAAAACACTGTAAGATGCCAATTTTTACTACGGCTGGGATATTGTTTTGCTATGATGTGGATGTGGTATTGTTTTACTATGGCTTGGATGAGGTATTGTTGCTATTGTTATTTTCCATTATAAGGGCCTAAATGAAAGACAAATGTGTATCGGCAAAAAAGGGATGCAACACGAGAACTTCTCTCCCAAGCACGGTTAACTTTGGAGTTCTGATGGGAACTGATGCTTTAGTGCTGGTATGATCGCATCCAACACATAACACCTTCGTGTTCCTTATAAGCTCTCTCGTCACCTTCGTCTACATGATTTCCGGAGAGCCACACGCACATCCGCCCCCATATGCTCGCGCTACGGAACATGAACATAACCCGTACGGAGCTGTCAAAATATTAAATTCCACAAAACCAAATGAGATAACAAAAAATAATATACAGTTTTAAATAAAAGATAAATGTGTATCGGCAAAAAAAGGATGCAACATGAGGAATTCCCAAGAGATCACCCATCCTAGTACTACTCTCGCCCAAGCACGTTTAGTTTTGGAGTTCTGATGGCATCCAGTGCTCTATTTCTGGTATGATTGCATCCGACATGTAACACCTTCTCGTTCCTTATAAGTTCTCCCGTTACCTTCGCCTACATGATTTCAGGAGAGCCACGCGCACGTCCGCCCCCTATATGCTCGCGTAGCAGAACAGGAATGTACTCCCGTCCAACGCCGTAAAAAAAGGATGCAACACAAGGACTACACTTAACTTTTAGAGTTCTGATGGGGTCCGGTGCCTTAGTGCTGTTATGATCCTGTGCAACGTGTAATACTTTCCTGTTCCTTATAACATATTAGTTTAATAAAACATGAATATTAAAAATAATAACGAATTTAAATGAAGGATAAATGTGTGCCAACAAAAAAGAATACAAGAAATAATAACATGAAATATTGAATTCGACAAAATAACAATATTATAATATAATAGTAAATTGAAATAAAACACAAAGGCGTACGAACAAAAAGGGATACAAATATCAAATGCCACAACTGGATGTAAAAGATTTCGCCAAGTCCCCTATTTTCACATTGTTAAGAATTATAAAAAAAACACGGTAAGATGCCAATTTTTACTACGGTTGGGATATTGTTTTGCTATGATGTGGATGTGGTATTGTTTTACTATGGCTTGGATGAGGTATTGTTACTATTGTTATTTTCCATTGTAAGGGCCTAAATGAAAGACAAATGTGTATCGGCAAAAAAGGGATGCAACACGAGGACTTCCCAGGAGGTCACCCATCCTAGTACTACTCTCGCCCAAGCACGCTTAACTTCGGAGTTCTGATGGGATCCGGTGCTTTAGTGCTGGTATGATCGCATCCGACATGTAACACCATGTCGTTCTGATGAGGACATCACAATAGCAGAGACGCACATTGAACTGCAAGGACCAATCACAAGAGCACGGGCACGGTTATTAAATCAGCAGGTGAATTCGTTCTTAACTTCTTTTGCATGTGAGTTTGAGAATAGATTGCTATGTGATGATTTCATTGTTATTAGGAATAATGGAAAAGATCAACAAGTGAAGGAAGGAGGCCTTGGGAGCGTGGAGAACCACCTGGGACGTCCACAAGTAGATGGAAACAGTTTACAACTCGGACTCGAGTTCAACTCGGAGTCCAGGAGCAGTCCACCTTAAAACAGACGCCCAGGAGGCATACGGACTCCGTTTTCGACGTTCTACATATGCACGGAAAGAGGAGAAGATAAAATTTCCAATGGTTCTAGTCCCACCTCAAAATTCCTCCGTAGTCATTGGGAATCGTCGAAACAAGTAAAGTCTATATTTCTGTCCGGTGCTGCGCCACCGAATCGGGCCTTTGGGCCTTATATCCCATAAGAGTCCATTAGGGACGCGTCTAATCGTGTTTTGGTAGAACCCTAGCCTATAAATACTGCAGCCGCCGGTCATATTCGGTGGGTTTTGCTTAGATCAATAAAATCGCCGTTCTACGGTTTGTGAGACCCCAATTTCACGATTTCCGATCGTGTCTTCTACGTTCTTGCTCGTGTTCTCGATTGCACTTGCAGGGATTAGCCTTCTTGGCGAGGTCAAGCGTGTGCAGCACGGTTGATAACCAACGGAGCCGTGGTGTAGTGATTGCAGGGGTACTCGAACCGCTCGAGTGCCGCGGATCATCAACGTCGAGTTCTCCACCCCAATCGACATACCTTTCGGAAGATCGGGCCTAAACCTACTCATCACGTTCCTTATAAGCACCTTCCCCTACACGATTTTAGGAGAGCCACGCGCACGTCCGCCCCCCCATATGCTCGCGCAGCCAAACACAAATGTACCCCCGTGCAACGCTGTAAAAAAAGGATGCAACACAAGGACTACACTTAACTTTCAGAGTTCTGATGGGGTCCGGTGCCTTAGTGCTGTTATGATCCAGTCAGACGTGTAATACTTTCCCGTTCCTTATAACATATTAGTTTCATAAACCATGAATATTAAAAATAATAACGAATTTAAATGAAGGAAAAAGGCGTGCCAACAAAAAAGAATACAAGAAATAATAACATAAAATATTGAATTCCACAAAATAACAATATTAAAATATAATAGTAAATTTAAATAAAACACAAAGGGCGTATAAAAAAAGGGATACAAATATCAAATGCCACAACTTGGATGTAATGGATTTCGCCAAGTCCCTGATATTCACATTGTTAAGAATTATAGAAAAAAACACGGTAAGATGCCAATTTTTACTGCGGCTGGGATATTGTTTCGCTATGATGTGGATGTGGTATTGTTTTACTATGGCTTGGATGAGGTATTTTTGCTATTTTTATTTTCCATTATAAGGGCCTAAATGAAAGACAAATGTGTACCGGCAAAAAAGGGATGCAACACGAGGACTTCTCTCCCAAGCACGCTTAACTTCGGAGTTCTGATGGGAACTGATGCTTTAGTGCTGGTATGATCGCATCCAACACATAACACCTTCGTGTTCCTTATAAGCTCTCTCGTCACCTTCGTTTACATGATTTCCGGAGAGCCACGCGCACATCCGCCCCCATATGCTCGCGCTACGGAACATGAACATAACCCGTACGGAGCTGTCAAAATATTAAATTCCACAAAACCAAATGAGATAACAAAAAATAATAAACGGTTTTAAATAAAAGATAAATGTGTATCGGCAAAAAAAGGATGCAACATGAGGAATTCCCAAGAGATCACCCATCCTAGTACTACTCTCGCCCAAGCACGTTTAGTTTTGGAGTTCTGATGGCATCCAGTGCTCTAGTTCTGGTATGATCGCATCCGACATGTAACACCTTCTCGTTCCTTATAAGTTCTCCCGTCACCTTCGCCTACACGATTTCAGGAGAGCCACGCGCACGTCCGCCCCCTATATGCTCGCGTAGCAGAACACGAATGTACTCCCGTCCAACGCCGTAAAAAAAGGATGCAACACAAGGACTACACTTAACTTTTAGAGTTCTGATGGGGTCTGGTGCCTTAGTGCTGTTATGATCCTGTGCAACGTGTAATACTTTCCTGTTCCTTATAACATATTAGTTTAATAAAACATGAATATTAAAAATAATAACGAATTTAAATGAAGGATAAATGTGTGCCAACAAAAAAGAATACAAGAAATAGTAACATGAAATATTGAATTCCACAAAATAACAATATTATAATATAATAGTAAATTGAAATAAAACACAAAGGCGTACGAACAAAAAGGGATACAAATATCAAATGCCACAACTGGATGTAAGAGATTTCGCCAAGTCCCCTATTTTCACATTGTTAAGAATTATAGGAAAAAAACACGGTAACATGCCAATTTTTACTACGGCTGGGATATTGTTTTGCTATGATGTGGATGTGGTATTGTTTTACTATGGCTTGGATGAGGTATTGTTACTATTGTTATTTTCCATTATAAGGGCCTAAATGAAAGACAAATGTGTATTGGCAAAAAAGGGATGCAACACGAGGACTTCCCAGGAGGTCACCCATCCTAGTACTACTCTTGCCCAAGCACGCTTAACTTCGGAGTTTTAATGGGATCCAGTGCTTTAGTGCTGGTATGATCCCATCCGACATGTAACACCATGTCGTTCCTTATAAGCACCTTCCCCTACACGATTTCAGGAGAGCCACGCGCACGTCCACCCCCCATATGCTCGCGCAGCCAAACACAAATGTACCCCCGTGCAACGCTGTAAAAAAAAGGATGCAACACAAGGACTACACTTAACTTTCAGAGTTCTGATGGGGTCCGGTGCCTTAGTGCTGTTATGATCCAGTCAGACGTGTAATACTTTCCCGTTCCTTATAACATATTAGCTTCATAAACCATGAATATTAAAAATAATAACGAATTTAAATGAAGGAAAAAGGCGTGCCAACAAAAAAGAATACAAGAAATAATAACATAAAATATTGAATTCCACAAAATAACAATATTAAAATATAATAGTAAATTTAAATAAAATACAAAGGGCGTACAAAAAAAAAATGGATACAAATATCAAATGCCACAACTTGGATGTAACGGATTTCGCCAAGTCCCTGATATTCACATTGTTAAGAATTATACAAAAAACACGGTAAGATGCCAATTTTTACTACGGCTGGGATATTGTTTTGCTATGATGTGGATGTGGTATTGTTTTACTATGGCTTGGATGAGGTATTGTTGCTATTGTTATTTTCCATTATAAGGGCCTAAAAGAAAGACAAATTTGTACCGGCAAAAAAGGGATGCAACACGAGGACTTCTCTCCCAAGCACGCTTAACTTCGGAGTTCTGATGGGAACTGATGCTTTAGTGCTGGTATGATCGCATCCAACACATAACACCTTCATGTTCCTTATAAGCTCTCCCGTCACCTTCGTCTACATGATTTCCGGAGAGCCACGCGCACATCTGCCCCCATATGCTCGCGCTACGGAACATGAACATAACCCGTATGGAGCTGTCAAAATATTAAATTCCACAAAACCAAATGAGATAACAAAAATAATAAACGGTTTTAAATAAAAGATAAATGTGTATCGGCAAAAGAAGGATGCAACATGAGGAATTCCCAAGAGATAACCCATCCTAGTACTACTCTCGCCCAAGCACGTTTAGTTTTGGAGTTTTGGTGGCATCCAGTGCTCTAGTTCTGGTATGATCGCATCCGACATGTAACACCTTCTCGTTCCTTATAAGTTCTCCCGTCACCTTCGCCTACACGATTTCAGGAGAGCCACGCGCACGTCCGCCCCCTATATGCTCGCGTAGCAGAACACGAATGTACTCCCGTCCAACGCCGTAAAAAAAGGATGCAACACAAGGACTACACTTAACTTTTAGAGTTCTGATGGGGTCTGGTGCCTTAGTGCTGTTATGATCCTGTGCAACGTGTAATACTTTCCTGTTCCTTATAACATATTAGTTTAATAAAACATGAATATTAAAAATAATAACGAATTTAAATGAAGGATAAATGTGTGCCAACAAAAAAGAATACAAGAAATAGTAACATGAAATATTGAATTCCACAAAATAACAATATTATAATATAATAGTAAATTGAAATAAAACACAAAGGCGTACGAACAAAAAGGGATACAAATATCAAATGCCACAACTGGATGTAAGAGATTTCGCCAAGTCCCCTATTTTCACATTGTTAAGAATTATAGGAAAAAAACACGGTAACATGCCAATTTTTACTACGGCTGGGATATTGTTTTGCTATGATGTGGATGTGGTATTGTTTTACTATGGCTTGGATGAGGTATTGTTATTTTCCATTGTAAGGGCCTAAATGAAAGACAAATGTGTATCGGCAAAAAAGGGATGCAACACGAGGACTTCCCAGGAGGTCACCCATCCTAGTACTACTCTCGCCCAAGCACGCTTAACTTCGGAGTTCTGATGGGATCCGGTGCATTAGTGCTGGTATGATCGCATCCGACATGTAACACCATGTCGTTCTGATGAGGACATCACAACAGCAAAGACGCGCATTGAACTGCAAGGACCAATCACAAGAGCACGGGCACGGTTATTAAATCAGCAGGTGAATTCGTTCTTAACTTCTTTTGCATGTGAGTTTGAGAATAGATTGCTATGTGATGATTTCATTGTTATTAGGAATAATGGAAAAGATCAACAAGTGAAGGAAGGAGGCCTTGGGAGCGTGGAGAACCACCTGGGACGTCCACAAGTAGATGGAAACAGTTTACAACTCGGACTCGAGTTCAACTCGGAGTCCAGGAGCAGTCCACCTTAAAACAGACGCCCAGGAGGCATACGGACTCCGTTTTCGACGTTCTACATATGCACGGAAAGAGGAGAAGATAAACTTTCCAATGGTTCTAGTCCCACCTCAAAATTCCTCCGTAGTCATAGGGAATCGTCGAAACAAGTCGAGTCCATATTTCTGTCCGGTGCTGCGCCACCGAATCGGGCCTTTGGGCCTTGTATCCCGTAAGAGTCCATTAGGGACGCGTCTAATCGTGTTTTGGTAGAACCCTAGCCTATAAATACTGCAGCCGCCTGTCATATTCGGTGGGTTTTCCTTAGATCAATAAAATCGCCGTTCTACGGTTTGTGAGACCCCAATTTCGCGATTTCCGATCGTGTCTTCTACGTTCTTGCTCGTGTTCTCGATTGCACTTGCAGGGATTAGCCTTCTTGGCGAGGTCAAGCGTGTGCAGCACGGTTGATAACCAACGGAGCCGTGGTGTAGTGATTGCAGGGGTACTCGAACCGCTCGAGTGCCGCGGATCATCAACGTCGAGTTCTCCACCCCAATCGACATACCTTTCGGAAGGTCGGGCCTAAACCTACTCATCACGTTCCTTATAAGCACCTTCCCCTACACGATTTCAGGAGAGCCACGCGCATGTCCGCCCACCATATGCTCGCGCAGCCAAACACAAATGTACCCCCGTGCAACACAGTAAAAAAAAGGATGCAACACAAGGACTGCACTTAACTTTCAGAGTTCTGATGGGGTCCGGTGCCTTAGTGCTGTTATGATCCAGTCAGACGTGTAATACTTTCCCGTTCCTTATAATATATTAGTTTCATAAAACATGAATATTAAAAATAATAACGAATTTAAATGAAGTAAAAAGGCGTGCCAACAAAAAAGAATACAAGAAATAATAACATAAAATATTGAATTCCACAAAATAACAATATTAAAATATAATAGTAAATTTAAATAAAACACAAAGGGCGTACAAAAAAAAGGGATACAAATATCAAATGCCACAACTTGGATGTAACGGATTTCGCCAAGTCCCTGATATTCACATTGTTAAGAATTATAGAAAAAAACACTGTAAGATGCCAATTTTTACTACGGCTGGGATATTGTTTTGCTATGATGTGGATGTGGTATTGTTTTACTATGGCTTGGATGAGGTATTGTTGCTATTGTTATTTTCCATTATAAGGGCCTAAATGAAAGACAAATGTGTATCGGCAAAAAAGGGATGCAACACGAGAACTTCTCTCCCAAGCACGCTTAACTTTGGAGTTCTGATGGGAACTGATGCTTTAGTGCTGGTATGATCGCATCCAACACATAACACCTTCGTGTTCCTTATAAGCTCTCTCGTCACCTTCGTCTACATGATTTCCGGAGAGCCACACGCACATCCGCCCCCATATGCTCGCGCTACGGAACATGAACATAACCCGTACGGAGCTGTCAAAATATTAAATTCCACAAAACCAAATGAGATAACAAAAAATAATATACAGTTTTAAATAAAAGATAAATGTGTATCGGCAAAAAAAGGATGCAACATGAGGAATTCCCAAGAGATCACCCATCCTAGTACTACTCTCGCCCAAGCACGTTTAGTTTTGGAGTTCTGATGGCATCCAGTGCTCTAGTTCTGGTATGATTGCATCCGACATGTAACACCTTCTCGTTCCTTATAAGTTCTCCCGTTACCTTCGCCTACATGATTTCAGGAGAGCCACGCGCACGTCCGCCCCCTATATGCTCGCGTAGCAGAACAGGAATGTACTCCCGTCCAACGCCGTAAAAAAAGGATGCAACACAAGGACTACACTTAACTTTTAGAGTTCTGATGGGGTCCGGTGCCTTAGTGCTGTTATGATCCTGTGCAACGTGTAATACTTTCCTGTTCCTTATAACATATTAGTTTAATAAAACATGAATATTAAAAATAATAACGAATTTAAATGAAGGATAAATGTGTGCCAACAAAAAAGAATACAAGAAATAATAACATGAAATATTGAATTCCACAAAATAACAATATTATAATATAATAGTAAATTGAAATAAAACACAAAGGCGTACGAACAAAAAGGGATACAAATATCAAATGCCACAACTGGATGTAAAAGATTTCGCCAAGTCCCCTATTTTCACATTGTTAAGAATTATAAAAAAAACACGGTAAGATGCCAATTTTTACTACGGTTGGGATATTGTTTTGCTATGATGTGGATGTGGTATTGTTTTACTATGGCTTGGATGAGGTATTGTTACTATTGTTATTTTCCATTGTAAGGGCCTAAATGAAAGACAAATGTGTATCGGCAAAAAAGGGATGCAACACGAGGACTTCCCAGGAGGTCACCCATCCTAGTACTACTCTCGCCCAAGCACGCTTAACTTCAGAGTTCTGATGGGATCCGGTGCTTTAGTGCTGGTATGATCGCATCTGACATGTAACACCATGTCGTTCTGATGAGGACATCACAATAGCAGAGACGCACATTGAACTGCAAGGACCAATCACAAGAGCACGGGCACGGTTATTAAATCAGCAGGTGAATTCGTTCTTAACTTCTTTTGCATGTGAGTTTGAGAATAGATTGCTATGTGATGATTTCATTGTTATTAGGAATAATGGAAAAGATCAACAAGTGAAGGAAGGAGGCCTTGGGAGCGTGGAGAACCACCTGGGACGTCCACAAGTAGATGGAAACAGTTTACAACTCGGACTCGAGTTCAACTCGGAGTCCAGGAGCAGTCCACCTTAAAACAGACGCCCAGGAGGCATACGGACTCCGTTTTCGACGTTCTACATATGCACGGAAAGAGGAGAAGATAAAATTTCCAATGGTTCTAGTCCCACCTCAAAATTCCTCCGTAGTCATTGGGAATCGTCGAAACAAGTAAAGTCTATATTTCTGTCCGGTGCTGCGCCACCGAATCGGGCCTTTGGGCCTTATATCCCATAAGAGTCCATTAGGGACGCGTCTAATCGTGTTTTGGTAGAACCCTAGCCTATAAATACTGCAGCCGCCGGTCATATTCGGTGGGTTTTGCTTAGATCAATAAAATCGCCGTTCTACGGTTTGTGAGACCCCAATTTCACGATTTCCGATCGTGTCTTCTACGTTCTTGCTCGTGTTCTCGATTGCACTTGCAGGGATTAGCCTTCTTGGCGAGGTCAAGCGTGTGCAGCACGGTTGATAACCAACGGAGCCGTGGTGTAGTGATTGCAGGGGTACTCGAACCGCTCGAGTGCCGCGGATCATCAACGTCGAGTTCTCCACCCCAATCGACATACCTTTCGGAAGATCGGGCCTAAACCTACTCATCACGTTCCTTATAAGCACCTTCCCCTACACGATTTCAGGAGAGCCACGCGCACGTCCGCCCCCCATATGCTCGCGCAGCCAAACACAAATGTACCCCCGTGCAACGCTGTAAAAAAAAGGATGCAACACAAGGACTACACTTAACTTTCAGAGTTCTGATGGGGTCCGGTGCCTTAGTGCTGTTATGATCCAGTCAGACGTGTAATACTTTCCCGTTCCTTATAACATATTAGTTTCATAAACCATGAATATTAAAAATAATAACGAATTTAAATGAAGGAAAAAGGCGTGCCAACAAAAAAGAATACAAGAAATAATAACATAAAATATTGAATTCCACAAAATAACAATATTAAAATATAATAGTAAATTTAAATAAAACACAAAGGGCGTATAAAAAAAGGGATACAAATATCAAATGCCACAACTTGGATGTAACGGATTTCGCCAAGTCCCTGATATTCACATTGTTAAGAATTATAGAAAAAAACACGGTAAGATGCCAATTTTTACTACGGCTGGGATATTGTTTCGCTAAGATGTGGATGTGGTATTGTTTTACTATGGCTTGGATGAGGTATTGTTGCTATTTTTATTTTCCATTATAAGGGCCTAAATGAAAGACAAATGTGTACCGGCAAAAAAGGGATGCAACACGAGGACTTCTCTCCCAAGCACGCTTAACTTCGGAGTTCTGATGGGAACTGATGCTTTAGTGCTGGTATGATCGCATCCAACACATAACACCTTCGTGTTCCTTATAAGCTCTCTCGTCACCTTCGTCTACATGATTTCCGGAGAGCCACGCGCACATCCGCCCCCATATGCTCGCGCTACGGAACATGAACATAACCCGTACGGAGCTGTCAAAATATTAAATTCCACAAAACCAAATGAGATAACAAAAAATAATAAACGGTTTTAAATAAAAGATAAATGTGTATCGGCAAAAAAAGGATGCAACATGAGGAATTCCCAAGAGATCACCCATCCTAGTACTACTCTCGCCCAAGCACGTTTAGTTTTGGAGTTCTGATGGCATCCAGTGCTCTAGTTCTGGTATGATCGCATCCGACATGTAACACCTTCTCGTTCCTTATAAGTTCTCCCGTCACCTTCGCCTACACGATTTCAGGAGAGCCACGCGCACTTCCGCCCCCTATATGCTCGCGTAGCAGAACACGAATGTACTCCCGTCCAACGCCGTAAAAAAAGGATGCAACACAAGGACTACACTTAACTTTTAGAGTTCTGATGGGGTCCGGTGCCTTAGTGCTGTTATGATACTGTGCAACGTGTAATACTTTCCTGTTCCTTATAACATATTAGTTTAATAAAACATGAATATTAAAAATAATAACGAATTTAAATGAAGGATAAATGTGTGCCAACAAAAAAGAATACAAGAAATAATAACATGAAATATTGAATTCCACAAAATAACAATATTATAATATAATAGTAAATTGAAATAAAACACAAAGGCGTACGAACAAAAAGGGATACAAATATCAAATGCCACAACTGGATGTAAGAGATTTCGCCAAGTCCCCTATTTTCACATTGTTAAGAATTATAGGAAAAAAACACGGTAACATGCCAATTTTTACTACGGCTGGGATATTGTTTTGCTATGATGTGGATGTGGTATTGTTTTACTATGGCTTGGATGAGGTATTGTTACTATTGTTATTTTCCATTATAAGGGCCTAAATGAAAGACAAATGTGTATTGGCAAAAAAGGGATGCAACACGAGGACTTCCCAGGAGGTCACCCATCCTAGTACTACTCTCGCCCAAGCACGCTTAACTTCGGAGTTTTAATGAGATCCAGTGCTTTAGTGCTGGTATGATCGCATCCGACATGTAACACCATGTCGTTCCTTATAAGCACCTTCCCCTACACGATTTCAGGAGAGCCACGCGCACGTCCACCCCCCATATGCTCGCGCAGCCAAACACAAATGTACCCCCGTGCAACGCTGTAAAAAAAAGGATGCAACACAAGGACTACACTTAACTTTCAGAGTTCTGATGGGGTCCGGTGCCTTAGTGCTGTTATGATCCAGTCAGACGTGTAATACTTTCCCGTTCCTTATAACATATTAGCTTCATAAACCATGAATATTAAAAATAATAACGAATTTAAATGAAGGAAAAAGGCGTGCCAACAAAAAAGAATACAAGAAATAATAACATAAAATATTGAATTCCACAAAATAACAATATTAAAATATAATAGTAAATTTAAATAAAACACAAAGGGCGTACAAAAAAAATGGATACAAATATCAAATGCCACAACTTGGATGTAACGGATTTCGCCAAGTCCCTGATATTCACATTGTTAAGAATTATAGAAAAAACACGGTAACATGCCAATTTTTACTACGGCTGGGATATTGTTTTGCTATGATGTGGATGTGGTATTGTTTTACTATGGCTTGGATGAGGTATTGTTGCTATTGTTATTTTCCATTATAAGGGCCTAAAAGAAAGACAAATTTGTACCGGCAAAAAAGGGATGCAACACGAGGACTTCTCTCCCAAGCACGCTTAACTTCGGAGTTCTGATGGGAACCGATGCTTTAGTGCTGGTATGATCGCATCCAACACATAACACCTTCATGTTCCTTATAAGCTCTCCCGTCACCTTCGTCTACATGATTTCCGGAGAGCCACGCGCACATCTGCCCCCATATGCTCGCGCTACGGAACATGAACATAACCCGTATGGAGCTGTCAAAATATTAAATTCCACAAAACCAAATGAGATAACAAAAATAATAAACGGTTTTAAATAAAAGATAAATGTGTATCGGCAAAAGAAGGATGCAACATGAGGAATTCCCAAGAGATAACCCATCCTAGTACTACTCTCGCCCAAGCACGTTTAGTTTTGGAGTTCTGGTGGCATCCAGTGCTCTAGTTCTGGTATGATCGCATCCGACATGTAACACCTTCTCGTTCCTTATAAGTTCTCCCGTCACCTTCGCCTACACGATTTCAGGAGAGCCACGCGCACGTCCGCCCCCTATATGCTCGCGTAGCAGAACACGAATGTACCCCCGTGCAATGCCGTAAAAAAGGATGCAACACAAGGACTACACTTAACTTTCAGAGTTCTGATGGGTCCGGTGCCTTAGTGCTGTTATGATCCTGTCCAACGTGTAATACTTTCCTGTTCCTTATAACATATTAGTTTCATAAAACATGAATATTAAAAATAATAACGAATTTAAATCAGATAAATGTGTGCCAACAAAAAAGAATACAAGAAATAATAACATGAAATATTAAATTCCACAAAATAACAATATTAAAATATAATAGTAAATTGAAATAAAACACAAAGGCGTACGAACAAAAAGGGATAC
>JAYESD010000191.1:97500-105298 GCA_036927565.1 Tuctoria greenei | reverse complement strand
GCCCTCGAGATTCGACAGCGTGGAGAAAAGATGAGGGAATTCTGCCTTCAGGTCTTCTTCACGTTCCCATGTAGCTTCAGCTTCTGTATGGTGTTTCCATTGCACTTTGCACCAACGGATCCTCTTATTTCTCGTGACTCTTTCCTTCATATCCAAAATTTTGATAGGTTGTTCGACATAGGACAAATCCTCCTGAAGTTCTAATTCGTCCATCGGCACTTGTTCTTCCGGTACCCTGAGACACTTTTTGAGTTGAGAGACGTGAAACACGTCGTGTACATCGGAGAGATACGTTGGCAGCTCAAGTCGATAAGCTACCTCTCCCCGCTTGTCCAGAATCTTAAATGGTCCGATGTAACGTGGTGCGAGTTTTCCCTTGACGTTAAACCGTCGCTGACCTCTGATAGGTGACACTTTGAGGTATACAAAATCTCCAACTTCAAAGGTCAGACTCCTTCGCCTATTATCAGCATAACCTTTCTGTCGAGACTGGGCAGCCTTTAAGTTTTCCCGTATTATTTGGACTTGCCTTTCAGCTTCTTGTAACACGTCGGGACCAAACACTTGATTCTCTCCGGTTTCATTCCAAAACAAGGGAGTCCTACATTTCCTTCCGTATAATGCTTCATAGGGTGACATTTTCAAACTTGCTTGGTAACTATTGTTGTACGAGAATTCAGCATACGGCAAACTTTTATCCCAACTTTTCCTATGCTTTAAAGCACATGCTCTCAACATGTCTTCCAAAATTTGGTTGGTCCTCTCGGTTTGTCCATCTGTCTGAGGGTGATACGCCGAACTAAAGTTCAGCCTTGTTCCCATTGCTTCATGCAATTTCTGCCAAAATCTGGAGGTAAATTGAGAACCTCTATCCGAGACTATCTTCTTCGGTACTCCGTGTCGGCACACAATATGTTCCATATATAATTCTGCTAGCTTTGTGGTGGTATATGTGGTCTTGACAGGAATGAAATGAGCTGACTTTGTCAATCGATCCACAATAACCCATATTGAATCATAGCCAGACTGAGTTCGCGGTAATCCAACTATAAAGTCCATACCAATCTCTTCCCACTTCCACTCCGGGATCTTCAATGGTTGTAACAATCCGGCTGGCCTTTGATGTTCAGCTTTAACTCGTTGGCACACATCACAAAGTGCAACATATTCGGCTATGTCCTTTTTC
This sequence comes from Tuctoria greenei, assembly GCA_036927565.1. Taxonomy (NCBI): domain Eukaryota; kingdom Viridiplantae; phylum Streptophyta; class Magnoliopsida; order Poales; family Poaceae; genus Tuctoria; species Tuctoria greenei. The sequence continues at coordinate 104,112 of JAYESD010000191.1, read as the reverse complement.
ATGCTGGCCCACCAGTAGCATGTCTTTAAGTCCTTGTACATCTTCGTACAGCCAGGATGAATTGAGTAAGGCGTGTCATGTGCCTCCTTCAATATTGCTTCTCGGATATGCCTAACATTAGGTACCACAATCCTCTTCCCAAGCCATAAGGTACCTTGTTCGTCCTCATCAAATCTGAATTCCTTTCCTTCTTGGGTCCTTTCTTTGATTTCTTGTATTTCCTTGTCCTTCGTCTGTCCTTCCCGTATTTCCTGCTCCAATGTTGGGTTGACTTCCATCGTTCCCATCTCATTTATGAATCCAAGGTTCAACCGTTCAAACTCCTTGCACAACTCGGATGGCAGTTCTTGAACTGTAAGTTGATGACTTACTCCCTTTCGGCTCAAAGCATCGGCCACTACGTTGGCCTTCCCTGGGTGATAGTTGATTCCCACGTCATAATCCTTGATGAGCTCCAACCATCGGCGTTGCCTCAGGTTCAGATCCGTTTGCGTAAATATGTACTTGAGACTCTTGTGGTCCGTATAAATCTCACATCGGTGACCAAAAACATAGTGTCTCCATATCTTCAAGGCGTGTACTACGGCTGCGAGTTCAAGGTCGTGTGTAGGATAATTCAACTCATGTTTCTTTAGTTGCCTCGATGCATAAGCTACCACTTGGCCTTCTTGCATGAGCACACATCCTAAACCTTGTCTTGATGCATCACAGTATATATCAAAACTCTTGCTCACGTCCGGTAATACTAACACTGGGGCGGTTGTCAATCTTTTCTTTAACTCTTCAAAGCTATCCTGACAAGCTTGAGTCCATCGGAATGCCTTTCCTTTCATGAGTAATTCGGTCATAGGCTTGGCTATTTTGGAGAAATCCTTAATGAATCGGCGGTAATATCCAGCCATTCCAAGGAAACTCCGAATCTCCTTGACATTCTGTGGCGGTTCCCACTTGAGCACATCTCTCACCTTCCCTGGGTCAACTGATACTCCTCCTCCGGAAATAATATGGCCTAAGAAAGAAACTTCCCGTAACCAAAATTGACATTTACTGAACTTGGCATACAATTGATGCTCCCTCAATTTCTGCAGCGTAAGCCTCAAGTGTTCCTCATGTTCCTTCTCGTCCTTCGAGTAGATCATAATATCATCGATGAACACTACAACGAACTTATCCAGATATTCCATGAAGACCTTATTCATAAGGTACATAAAGTACGCAGGCGCATTCGTCAATCCAAATGACATGACGGTGTACTCATAAGATCCATATCGTGTCCGAAATGCCGTCTTGGGTATGTCTGATGGTCTAATCTTCATTTGGAAGTATCCTGACCGCAAGTCGATCTTGGAGAAGATACAGGCACCCTTCATTTGGTCGAACAAATCCTCTATACGGGGCAGTGAGTACTTGTTCTTAATTGTCACTTCGTTGAGAGCCCTATAGTCCACACACATCCTCTGGGTTCCATCCTTCTTATCTACGAAGAGCACTGGGGCTCCCCACGGGGATGAACTTGGGCGTATAAAACCCTTCTCTAGCTGCTCTTGAATTTGCTTCTTGAGCTCTGCTAATTCCTTAGGAGGCATCCTATACGGCCTCTTAGCTATAGGTGCAGTTCCGGGTATCAACTCAATGGTGAATTCTATGTCACGATCAGGTGGCATACCTGGCAACTCATCTGGGAACACGTCCGGGTACTCGCGAACGATCGGAATGCTTTCCAATGTCACTTCTTCCACGTGATTCAGCATCGCTTTTCCTCTTGCAGGTTGGGCTGCTTCAACTTCAATGCGTGTACCATGTTCACTTGTCAACTGCACAATCCTCTCGGCGCATTGAATGACTCCATTATACTTGCTCAACCAGTCCATTCCAAGTATTATGTCTATTCCTTGGGAGTCCAATACTATGAGGTTTGCGAGAAAGTCTACCCCCCTTATTTTAATGCTTACTTTCGGACATACTATATTTGTCCTCATCTCTCCGCCAGGAGAACTTACTAGCATAGTTTGCTTCATATGAGATATAGGCAAATTGTACTTGGCAACATACTTTGACGAGATGAATGAATGAGATGCTCCTGAATCAAATAAAACAGTCGCGGGGTTGGAGTTGGCGAGAAACATACCAATCACGACGTCATCAGCTTGCTGAGCTTCCTCAGTAGAGATATGATTGACATTGCCACGAGCAAAATTCTGCTGTCCACGGTTGCCTTGTGGTGTTCCTCCATTTGGTCGCGAGTTATTCGGCCTTGGTGCATTGTTCATAGGTCCATTGTTTCTCCTTGGGCATTGATTTGCAAAGTGTCCCGGTTCTCCACACGCATAGCATGTCTTTCCACCCGTAGCATTGGGGAAGTTTGGGCGCAACTGGTTTTGAGCATTTGCCGCCATGTTAGGACGTGGCGCAGGTGGCACAGGATTGCGAGGCGCTTGCATGGCGGGGCGTTGCTGCGGTGGCTGATTTGGGCGGGGCGGATAAGCAGTGCGGTATGCAGGAGCAGAGGGGTTGTATTGTGGTGCAGTAGGTGGTGCATAGCGGGGGCGAACATTGCTTCCTTGCTGCGGTCCATGATGTGACATCTTCCTCTTGTTGTCCTGCTCCATCTCACGAATCTTGTTCTCAACCACAATAGCCTTGTCAACCAGCTTTTGAAAGTTTGGATAATCAGTATTGAGCAACTGGACTTGAATTTCGTTGTTGAGACCTCTCATAAACAGATACTGCTTCCTACTATCAGTTTTGATGTCTTCTGGAGCATATCTTGATAATTGAGTGAATTTGTTGAGATACTCACTCACACTCATCCTTCCTTGCCTGAGATTTTCAAAGTCTTGTCTCCTCAGTATCATAACTCCTTCAGGTACATAGTGGGAACGGAAACTCTGTTTAAACTCAGCCCAAGTGATTGTCTCCTGATTATCATGAGCGTTGCAAAGGGCTTCCCACCAGTCAGCGGCTGCTCCAACTAGTTGATGTGATGCAAAGAGAACCTTCTCCCTATCAGTGCACTGGACAATAGCAAGTTTCTTCTCAACGGACTTCAGCCAATCATCAGCTTCCATTGGGTCTGTGGCTTGTGCAAAGGTAGGCGGTCTGGTCCTCATGAACTCTCCCAAACGGTTGTGATGTGGCGGGGGTGGTGGTGGAGGCATATGGGGCTGATTGTTGTGGCCAGCTTGCAGCTGTCCCATGGTCTGTATCATGGTCTGCATGAGCTGGTTCTGCATAGCTAATAGTTGTTCAATGTTGATAGCTCCATGAGCATGTCCCTGGTTGTTCTGAGGTACTTCATTGCGCTCCTCCTCATCGTTAGCATCCCTCTGGTTACGAGTTCTCACCATCTGTTGGCGAAGGAAAGGTAAGGACAGAAAGATTTAGAATTTGGAAGGAAACGTCCCAACTATATGCATCAAGGTATGTGACACTAAATAATCCTTTATTAATATAGACCTATATTAAGAGGGTGTGGACAATTGCCGAAGCATCCCACAACTCTCTACTAAGCACACAAGCACTCAAACAAGCACCAAACAGAATTTACAAAGATCCTAAAAGAAGTAATACAACTCAAGGCCACACAAGTATATCTACATCGCTCTTATTTACTAATGGGGGTGTGCCTATCCTTGAGTCGTGGCATAGGTCGAGGACTAGTCGTCGTCGAGCGGGAACTCATCCGGGTCCTCGTCGTCGTCGTCGTCGTCGTCGGGGTCCTCGGGGTCCTGTGGGTCCTGGGGTGGTGAGGCAGCAGGCGGCGGTGGTGCGGTAGACGCCACACTGGAGGGTTCCTCGTCAGAGGACTCCTCAGAGGATGACTCACGCTGACCGTTGCGACGGTCTGGAGAGTCCGGGGTCCACATCGGGGTGTCGGACGCGTAGTCGTCCGGGTCCTCGTCGGTGATCCGACGATACCTCCTGATTATCGCCTCGTGGCGCTGGGCGAGGTCGCGTCCATCCTGGATCTCCTGCTGCGCCCTCTGAAGTCGGGCACTCAGCTGGGTCACGTCGCCAACAGTCTGACGAGACTGCGGGAGGTCCAGGGGTCTCTCCACGTGTCTGGAGACGAAGCGCGCAGTGCCACTGGGACGCTGCGGGACGAAGGCGTGAACCGTGTCCTCCAGACGGAAACGGCGGGCGTGGCTCCAGAAAGTGGCTGCTTCCCAGCTAGCATCCTGCTCTGCAGATCGGCGGGAGCTCCTCCAAGCGGGGCTGCTGTGGGTCTTCACCAACTCGTCACCGTAGTAGATATAAATTTTGCAGCTCCACTCCTTCCTGCCAGGGCGCTGCACTCCAGTGGTGTGGTAGGAGAGCGAGAGACTGTGGTGGCGGTAGCCAGCCTCTCGGAGTAGGGCACGGAGACGGTGTCGCAACTGTCCTGCGGCTCTGCCGTCAGAACGGATCACCACCGGGTGACGGGGGTCGACGGCCGGGGAGCGACTAGCCAACCTACGCGGGGGCACGAGTCCACCGGTCGACTTACGGGGGGTTGTCTTGGTGCGGGCCATCTACAAGAAACAAGAATACATTAGAAAAATAATGAAAAACAAATCTGAAAATTTCAGCAGCTAAACGGCGGACAAAAAGCGGTGCAGCGGTTCCAAAAGAACGAAAAATAAAGGGAAAAATTACAGCAACCAACACAATAATTTTACCCACACATAATAGCAGCAAAACACACCGTTTTCGCAAAAATTTATACAGCAAAACAGCAGAACTTAATGTTGCTCACTTCTGAAAATTTTTATCAAAAATGCAACAGCGATCAATACTTTTTGCGGCCGAAAATAAAGGAAACAAAACAGCAGCAAAAATTTTCAAAAATAGCATATTAGAAGAGTGTTCCTAAGTGCTCTAGAGTGTCCATTCTACCTAGGCTTGCGTCCTACGGTCAACGCGGCTCTGATACCAAATTGTGACACCCGGTTCCGAATATGAACCAAGCGTAACGCATATGTGTGCCCAGGATGTTCAACACACATACACGAATGATTCACAAATGATAAACAGAATTTAACCACGTCTTAACTAATAAATAAGTACTTTATTACAATAATCCAATAGTTCACAAATAATAAAACTCTAAATAATTGCAGCGGAAAATAAACTAAACAATGCGACTCCAATCCACAGGCAATTGACGGCGGTACGCAACCTAGTACTCCTCGTGATCCTCAGGGTACTCCCAATTGTCTCCAGTAGCTGTTGGGGGGGGATTGCAAGGGTGAGTACATGTCGTACTCAGCAAGTGTGGAAAGTATGACATGTGGCTAATTCAAATGACGGCAATAATAATGGCTAAGTGCTGAAAAGTACAGTAAAACATTTGAAAAGCATTACACTATGTCTATGTGAAATAAATCCCATCATATTAACAAAGTGTAAACAATATCCAATTATTACCAACATTACCATTATCCATGTCCAATTACCATAACTCAATTCCATAACCATGACCACAACCATCACCAAACCATAACCATCCCAATTCTAATTCTAACTCTAATCATGTAGGTCATCCAGGTGCTCATAACCGGGAGCACGGCTATCATGATAGTTTTTAACACTCTGCAGAGGTTGTACCACTTTACCCACATGTTTGTGATTTTATCACCTTTCGATGACTAAGAAACCTCCATTGTGCCATCTCACACTTCCGTAGGTGTGTGGCCAAGAGATCACAAAATAGCCTTTCAAAAAGGGACTACTAGTATGTACGGCCCCACTAAGGTTTCACCGGCAGGCTTGAACCTCTATTCTCCCACCCACGGGTCCCCTCGTGTGCCATGCGGATCCCAGGGCAGTCCTCCTCGACTCCCATTCCCCGCGCCATCCAATGGTCCATACAATACTAGCAGCGCTCCTAATTATTCAGCTACGCCGCACCCATACTTGGCCTTGTGGTGGCACTGTTGACCTGGCATATTCTCGCATGAACCGGTCCTTAGATCTAAAGCAAGCAAACCACCATAACGACCAACCCATCCACATAACCATGCTTGCTTAGATCACCCATCGTATTGACCAGTTCACATTAACCAGAATATCATTGATGCATAATTAAATATGTAGGGTTGTTTACCATCTCAATTAATTAAGCGAAGCGATAAGGTAAAAACCCTTCCCGACTCTCTACCATAATTCCAGGTGACAAGGGTGGTCAAACAAAACTAGTAAACTTCCTACCATAGGATTCCCATCAATTTGACACAAGCATGCAAGTTTGCAAACAAAACATTTAATTTTAAATAGGATCAATATGCTTCAAGGACACTTGCCTTGCTCCGGCGGATGGGGTTGCTCAAGCGCTTCGAAGTCTTGGTTTTGGAAATCCTCGTATGCAACCTCTTGAGCACGTTCCTCTACGCGTGATCATACATACAAGAAAACATATACAATTCAACATAATGCACACAAAATAATCAACATGCAATGACATGTATGCATGCACAATTTAATAATTAATTTACTACGGTCGTTTATTATTTAGATGCGACTAGTTCATACGTGTTCATAAGGGTTTACGGGGATTTTAGGGTGGATTAATGCTGCTGAAATAAAATTTATGGTGCGAATAAAATTAATTTACGCCTACTAGATTTAATACGG
>JAYESD010000190.1:12500-105489 GCA_036927565.1 Tuctoria greenei | reverse complement strand
TGACGAACGGCGGGCTGTATTTCCATTTTTTTCTCACCAGGATCACGCTCTGCCGCTCTGGTCAACGACGAGTGACGTGTTAGTTTCTCCTGCGCCTTCTGTTTCCTCATCACCACATGTGAACATACCTGCAGGAGTCAGCAAAACTACCGAGAATGATCATCCCCTCTCATGAAAACGGTCGAAAACGATCGAAAAAACATCAAAATCATTTTTGATTTCATATTTTTTGAACGGTACGAAAACGAAGACGAAAAATCACGATTGAAATGCGAAATCGATATTGTCGGTTAGTCGAAAACGAACAAATCGGTACGAAAATATATCGATAACGATCGAAAAACGATAAATAAGATGGGATGACAACAACACCAACTTAGTTCACATAAATTTAATATAGTCATATAGTGAATAATGATACATCATATTTTCATATGTAGTATTTACATTAATAAGTACTCCATACATAAATACATAGTTCATACACATACATGAATACATAATTCATACATTAATACATAACGATAAAGTGTCAATCTAAGTATCTAACATCTTGCTTGATCCTTGAATATTTCGTGCAGCTACCTTGCAGCAAAACCTTATTGGTCCTTTGGCCCATACATGCCTGTTGCCTGCAGGCTGCAGTAACAAAATAAAATTGTACAAGCCCTCACGAAGTCGCAGTACCTTGCATCCATATACACAGATAATCAGTGGACGAGCGGCGACGATGATTGGTGAGTCTGTGAGCGAGCAGCGACGAGACGAGTGCTGGGGCTTGAATGTTTGATGGCTTACCAGTAGGCGGTAGCAGCGACGTGGGTCGCAACTCAGCGTCGGGGACGACGACAGTCGACAGCCCGCAGCGACGTCGGCCGTGACGGCTCTCGGGCGCGGCGTCGACAGCGAAGGCTCGCGGGGGAGGGGGCGGCATCGGCGGCGAAGGCTTGCAGGGGCGGCGACGGCGGCGATAGATCACCGAGGCGACGACAGCGGCGATGGATCGAGGGTGCGAGTGTGCGGCGTCGACGGGTCACGACCCCTCGAGAGACCGGAGACGTGATTGGGGCCACCGATGGAGAGAGCTAGGGTTCCGGTGTTTCACCGTGTGTGGGCTTCGGCTTCGAGCCTCCAGGCGTCCAGGCCCACGGTCGGGTCGACTGGTGAGCGGGTTAGTTGGGCTGGCCGGCTGGGCTTATTCCGAATTTAAGTAAAACGGTACAAAAACAGTATTATCCCGAATTAAATACGGGGACCGCAAAAACGGTCGGTAAAACACCTAAATCATTTTCGAACCGATTTCGAATTTCGTCGTCCCGTTTTCGTACCGATTTCGAACGATTACCGAAAAAATCGAAAACGATCGGGAAAAAACCAAAAAATACGGTATACGGTACGGGACGGGACGGGACGGGATTTTCCCGTTCCGTTTTCATCCCTATCCCCTATGTCATTTGAATCCACAAATTAGATTGGTGCCATTAGTAAGAAGCCTCTCTGTATCCTGGTGCCATTAGTAAGAAGCCTCTCTGTATCCGTTACTTAGCTTTTCAGTGATGTATTTTAGCCTTATGTAATCTTTCGGATGTAATTTTCCCTTCTTAATAAACGGCATATAATTTTTTGAAAAGGAAAAAGTCTATTATCCTCTCAAACTATGACTTAGGTCCAGTTAACCCCCCTCAAGTTTAAAACCGGGTAACTAACCCCTAATCTATATAAAACCAGGTAATTAACCCCCTAGAGTGGTTTTGCTTAGTGGATTTTGCCACATTGGCAGCTGATGTAAGTTCTCATCACCTTGGCCACGAAAGCTACAAAACAAGCAGAGATAAGGCAGGGCAAATATAAAAAGATCACACATCGGCACCAATCACCGAATTCTGATCGGCTGCTGCCAATATCGCTGAGCAAGATGTGAAGCAAACCAATATACGATGGTAGTCGAACCAGCACGAGAGCAGTTCAGAATTCCTTCATAAATGAGAAAAGAAAAGACAGAGGAAGCCGGGGACAATCGGCACATGCGGCCATGACGTGCATGCGCGCCGCTGGAGGTCTGCACTGCCACTGGGATCTGCACGTTGCCGCTGAAATCTGTGGGCTGCCGCCGGGAGTCTGCGCGCCGCCGGCGGGAGGAGGGCGCTGCTATTGGGAGAAGGGCGCATCCGTCGGGAGGAGGGCGCCGCCGCCTAGAAGATCGCGTCGATGCCTGGAGGAGAGCCCGCTGTTGGGAGGTACGCGCGCTCACAAAGAGTTGCGCGCCGCCGCGGGTGTTGCACTTGCACAATCAATTTCTGTATCGAGAGGGAGATGAAACAACGATGGTTCAACTTCTAACAATGACATGCAGGACCACAGGTGAGCACATGCAAAACCAGCCCATGTCAGCAGCTGAGGTGGCAAAATCACTCAGCAAAACCACTTTAGAGGCTGGTTAGATGGTTTTATTTTTATATACTTTAGGGTGCTAAATAACTGGTTTAGTAGTTTGGGAAGTAAATTAGTCTCTAGCCTATACATGAGGGGGGTAATTAGAATTTTTCCTTTAAAAAAAAAGATTGGTGCCATTACAGATTTGTATGTTTTGAAAACTATCATTACAATACGTGAAACCAGACCGTTGTCATTGCAGTTTGTTTCCGGTTAAGATACGCCATTACATGTATTGGACGCCTTTTAGGCCCATGCACTGATGCGCAGGCCGCGTCGTACTTCCGGTTCCGGATTGCCCCAAATGCTCCTGTCTGGCTCGCTTTAGCCGGAGAACACACCGCTGAGGAAGAGGAAAGAGGAAGCCGGCCATGAGCACGATGAGCCAGACGGTGAGGACGAAGAAGGCGAATGCGGTCAGAGGCACGGCGCGGAGTCCGGCGAGCCACCGTGAAGAGGAGCGACACGGCGAGGAAGCACGGGGCGTAGACGAGCGAGGGGAGGCCCCTCGCGCATGAGCACGCTGCGCTCATGGCGGATGGGGCGAGATGATGCACACCTAACTAATTCGAATCCACAGGCACAAAACCTAATCGTGGTGCACCCAGAATTGAAGATGGCTTGATGACAGTACACCTAAACCAAGCTCCAATACAAACCACATGTCGCTTTCACCCAAGAGAACAAATTTTCACTCCATGTAATAATTCTCAGAAACATATGTTTCTTTTCTCCAACCTCGCTTTACTGGCGGCCATGCCGAAGCGGTTCGATCACGTAAAACAACGCCCTACCGGCGCTTCCTAGGAAATCCTCCTTGGATCACTGGGAACTTCTAAAATTCCCATCGACGTTCTATGCTGCTTGTACTCTCTACGAGTCCCTTTCATCGATTTCTTCTATACACGTCGCGACCAAAATCTCTTGTCCGTTCCGTTTCGTGCTTCATCACTTGCGTGTGTATATATAAGCAGCCACGGAAAAACGCAGACTTCGCACGCAGATCATCCAAGAAAAGCGCGTAGGAAGTGTGGTCGTACACCAGGTGCTTTTCTGGTGCGTGCGTGCCTAGCTAGCTCCGAGGGACTTGGAACCCTGAAGAAAAATGAATTTACGGTCATTCTATGGAAGAAAACGTCGTTTTGAGCAAAATCGAAGGCTAACCCCTTTGAATTCGAGCGAAAATTCAAATTTTTAAGAATCCCCAAAAACTTATGTATGGCTACGTAATGCATATATAACATTTAATACAAGCTCGATCTCGAAGAAAATGAATTTACGGTCATTTTATGGAAGAAAACGTCGTTTTTATTAAAATTGAAGGCTAACCGCTTCGAATTCGAGCAAAAATTTGAAATTTTTTAAAATCCCCAAAAACTTACATATGGCTACGTAATGCATATACAACATGGAATAAAAGCTCGATCTCTAAGAAAAATGAATTTACAAACATTCTATGGACGAAAAAGTCGTTTTGAGCAAAATCAAAGGCTAACCCCTTTGAATTTGAGCGAAAATTTGATTTTTTTTAAAATCCCCGAAAACTTACGTATGGCTACGTAATGCATATACAACATGGAATACAAGCTCGATCTCGAAGAAAAATGAATTTACGGTCAATATATGGACGAAAACATCATTTTGAGCAAAATCGAAGGCTAACCCCTTTGAATTCGAGCGAAAATTTGGAATTTTAAAAATCCCCGAAAACTTACGTATGGCTACGTAATGCATATACAACATGGAATACAAGCTCTATCTCGAAGAAACATGGATTTACGGTCATTCTATGGAAAAAACGTCATTTTGAGCAAAATCGAGGGCTAACCCCTTTGAATTTGAGCGAAAATTTGAATTTTTTAAAATCCCCGAAAACTTACGTATGGCTACGTAATGCATATAGAACATGGAGTACAAGCTCGATATTGATGAAAAATGAATTTACGGTCATTCTATGGAAAAAACATCATTTTGAGCAAAATCGAAGGCTAACCCCTTTGAATTCGAGCGAAAATTTGAATTTTTTAAAAATCGCCGAAAACTTACATATGGCTACGTAATGCATATACAACATGGAATACAAGCTCTATCTTGAAAAAAAATGAATTTACAGTCATTCTATGGAAAAAAAGTCGTTTTGAGCAAAATCGAAGGCTAACCTTTTTGAATTCGAGCGAAAATTTAAATTTTTGAAAAATCCCCGAAAACTTACGTATGGCTACGTAATGCATATACAACATGGAATACAAGCTAGATCTCGAAGAAAAATGAATTTACGGTCATTCTATGGAAGAAAGCGTCGTTTTGAGCAAAATCGAAGGCTAAACCCTTTGAATTCGAGCAAAAATTTGAATTTTTTAAAAATCCCCAAAAATTTACGTTTGGCTACGAAATGCATATACAACATGGAATACAAGATCGATCTTGAATAAAAATTAATTTACGGTCATTCTATGGAAGAAAACATCGTTTTGAGCAAAATCGAAGGCTAACCCCTTTGAATTCGAGCGAAATTTTGAATTTTTTAAAAATCCCTGAAAAATTACGTATGGCTACGTAATGCATATACAACATGGAATACAGGCTCGATCTCGAATAAAAATGAATTTACTGTCATTCTATGGAAGAAAACTTTGTTTTGAGCAAAATCGAAGCCTAACCCCTTTGAATTCGAGAGAAAATTTGAATTTTTAAAAATCCACGAAAACTTACATATGGCTACGTAATGCATATACAACATGGAACAAGCTCTATCTTGAATAAAAATTAATTTACGGTTATTCTATGTAAGAAAACGTCGTTTTGAGCAAAATCGAAGGCTAACCCCTTTGAATTCGAGCGAAAACTTGAATTTTTTAAAAATCCCCAAAAACTTACATATGGCTACGTAATGCATATACAACATGGAATACAAGCTCGATCTCGAAGAAAAATGAATTTATGGTCAATGTACTGACGAAAACGTCGTTTTGAGCAAAATCGAAGGCTAACCCCTTTGTATACGAGCAAAAATTTGAATTTTTTAAAAATCCCCGAAAACTTACGTATGGCTACGTAATGCATATACAACATGGAATAGAAGCCCAATCTTGAAGCAAAATGAATTTACGGACATTCTATGGACGAAAACGTCGTTTTGAGCAAAATCGAAGGCTAACCCCTTTGAATTCGAGCGAAATTTTGAATTTTTTAAAAATCCCGAAAAACTTACGTATGGCCACGTAATGCATATGCAACATGGAATACAAGCTCAATCCCTAAGAAAAATGAATTTACGGTCATTCTTTGGAAGAAAACTTCGTTTTGAGCAAAATCAAAGGCTAACCCCTTTGAATTCGAGCAAAAATTCGAATTTTTTAAAAATCCCCAAAAACTTATGTATCGCTACGTAATGCATATACAACATGGAATACAAGCTCTATCTCGAAGAAAAATGAATTTACGGTCATTTTATGGAAGAAAACGTCGTTTTTATTAAAATTGAAGGCTAACCCCTTCGAATTCGAGCAAAAATTTGAAATTTTTAAAAATCCCCAAAAACTTACATATGGCTACGTAATGCATATACAACATGGAATACAAGCTCGATCTCGAAGAAAAATCAATTTACGGTCATTTTATCGAAGAAAACTTCGTTTTGAGAAAAATCGAAGGCTAACCCCTTTGAACTCACGCGAAAATTTGAATTTTTTAAAAATCCCCAAAAACTTACGTATGGCTACGTAATGCATATACAACATGGAATACAAGCTCTATCTCGAAGAAAAATGAATTTACGGTCATTCTATGAAAGAAAACGTCGTTTTGAGCAAAATCGAAGGCTAACCTCTTTGAATTCGAGCGAAAATTTGAATTTTTTAAAAATCCCCGAAAACTTACGTATGGCTACGTACTGCATATACAACATGCAATACAAGCTTGATCTCAAAGAAAAATGAATTTACGGTCATTCTATGGAAGAAAGCGTCGTTTTGAGCAAAATCGAAGGCTAACCCCTTTGAATTCGAGCGAAAATTAGAATTTTTAAAAATCCACGAAAACTTACGTATGGCTACGTAATGCATACACAACATGGAACAAGCTCTATCTTGAAGAAAAATTAATTTACGGTTATTCTATGGAAGAAAATGTCGTTTTGAGCAAAATCGAAGGCTAACCCCTTTGAATTCGAGCGAAAACTTGAATTTTTTAAAAATCCCCGAAAACTTACATATGGCTACGTAATGCATATACAACATGGAATACAAGCTTGATCTCGAAGAAAAATGATTTTTACAGTCAATGTACTGACGAAAACGTCGTTTTGAGCAAAATCGAAGGCTAACCCCTTTGAATACGAGCAAAAATTTGAATTTTTTAAAAATACCCGAAAACTTACGTATGGCTACGTGATGCATATACAACATGGAATAGAAGCCCAATCTCGAAGGAAAATGAATTTACGGACATTCTATGAACGAAAATGTCGTTTTGAGCAAAATCGAAGGCTAACCCCTTTGAATTCGAGCGAAAATTTGAATTTTTTTAAAATTCCCGAAAACTTACGTATGTCTACGTAATGCATATACAACATGGAATACCAGCTCTATATTTAATAAAAATGAATTTACGGTCATTCTATAGAAGAAAATTTCGTTTTGAGCAAAATCGAAGGCTAACCCTTTTGAATTCGAGCGAAAATTTGAATTTTTTAAAAATCCCTGAAAACTTACGTATGGCTACGTAATGCATATACAACATGGAATACAAGCTCGATCTCGAATAAAATGAATTTACGGTCATTCTATGGAAGAAAATGTTGTTTTGATTAAAATTGAAGGTTAACCCCTTCGAAGTCGAGCGAATATTTGAAAATTTTAAAAATCCCCAAAAACTTACATCTGGCTACGTAATGCATATACAACATGGAATACAAGCTCGATCTCGAAGAAAAATGAATTTACTATCATTCTATGGAAGAAAACTTTGTTTTGAGCAAAATCGAAGGCTAACCCCTTTGAATTCGAGCGAAATTTTAAATTTATAAAAATCCACGAAAACTTACGTATGGCTACGTAATGCATATACAACATGGAACAAGCTCTTTCTTGAAGAAAAATTAATTTACGGTTATTCTATGTAAGAAAACGTCGTTTTGAGCAAAATCGAAGGCTAACCCCTTTGAATTCGAGCAAAAACTTGAATTTTTTAAAAATCCCCAAAAACTTACATATGGCTACGTAATGCATATACAACATGGAATACAAGCTCGATCTCAAAGAAAAATGAATTTATGGTCAATGTACTGACGAAAATGTCGTTTTGAGCAAAATCGAAGGCTAACCCCTTTGAATACGAGCAAAAATTTGAATTTTTTAAAAATCCCCGAAAACTTACGTATGGCTACGTAATGCATATACAACATGGAATAGAAGCCCAATCTCGAAGCAAAATGAATTTACGGACATTCTATGGACGAAAACGTCGTTTTGAGCAAAATTGAAGGCTAACCCCTTTGAATTCGAGCGAAAATTTGAATTTTTTAAAAATCCCGAAAAACTTACGTATGGCCACGTAATGCATATGCAACATGGAATACAAGCTCGATCCCGAAGAAGAACTAATTTACGGTCATTCTATGGAAGAAAACTTCGTTTTGAGCAAAATCGAAGGCTAACCCCTTTGAATTCGAGCGAAAATTCGAATTTTTTAAAAATCCCCAAAAACTTATGTATGGCTACGTAATGCATATACAACATGGAATACAAGCTCGATCTCGAATAAAAATGAATTTACGGTCATTTTATGGAAGAAAACGTCGTTTTTATTAAAATTGAAGGCTAACCCCTTCGAATTCGAGCAAAAATTTGAAATTTTTAAAAATCCCCAAAAACTTACATATGGCTACGTAATGCATATACAACATGGAATACAAGATCGATCTCGAAGAAAAATCAATTTACGGTCATTCTATGGAAGAAAACTTCGTTTTGAGAAAAATCGAAGGCTAACCCCTTTGAACTCACGCGAAAATTTGAATTTTTTAAAAATCCCCAAAAACTTACGTATGGCTACGTAATGCATATACAACATGGAATACAAGCTCTATCTCGAAGAAAAATGAATTTACGGTCATTCTATGAAAGAAAACGTCGTTTTGAGCAAAATCGAAGGCTAACCTCTTTGAATTCGAGCGAAAATTTGAATTTTTTAAAAATCCCCGAAAACTTACGTATGGCTACGTACTGCATATACAACATGCAATACAAGCTTGATCTCAAAGAAAAATGAATTTACGGTCATTCTATGGAAGAAAGCGTCGTTTTGAGCAAAATCGAAGGCTAAACCCTTTGGATTCGAGCAAAAATTTAAATTTTTTAAAAATCCCCGAAAACTTACGTATGGCTACGCAATGCATATACAACATGGAATACAAGCTCGATCTCGAAGAAAAATGCATTTACGGTCATTCTATGGAAGAAAACGTCGTTTTGAGAAAAATCGAAGACTAACCCCTTTGAATTCGAGCGAAAATTTGAATTTTTAAAAATCCACGAAAACTTACGTATGGCTACGTAATGCATATACAACATGGAACAAGCTCTATCTTGAAGAAAAATTAATTTACGGTTATTCTATAGAAGAAAAATGAATTTACGGTCAATGTACTGACGAAAACGTCGTTTTGAGCAAAATCGAAGGCTAACCCCTTGAATACGAGCAATAATTTGAATTTTTTAAAAATCCCCGAAAACTTACGTATGGCTACGTAATGCATATACAACATGGAATAGAAGCCCAATCTCGAAGCAAAATGAATTTACGGACATTCTATGAACGAAAATGTCGTTTTGAGCAAAATCGAAGGCTAACCCCTTTGAATTCGAGCGAAAATTTGAATTTTTTTAAAATTCCCGAAAACTTACGTATGTCTACGTAATGCATATACAACATGGAATATCAGCTCTATATTGAATAAAAATGAATTTACGGTCATTATATACAAACGTCGTTTTGAAAACTTATGTATGGCTACGTAATGTATATACAAGATGGAATACAAGCTCGATATCGAAGAAAAATGAATTTACGGTCATTCTATGGAAGAAAACGTCGTTTTGAGCAAAATCGAAGGCTAACCCCTTTGAATTCGAGCGAAAATTTGAATTTTTAAAAATTGACGAAAACTTACATATGGCTACGTAATGCATATACAACATGGAATAAAAGCTTGATCTCGAAGAAAAATGAATTTACGGTCATTCTATGGAAGAAAACTTCGTTTTGAGCGAAATCGAAGGCTAACCCCTTTGAATTCGAGCGAAAATTTGAATTTCTAAAAATCCACAAAAACTTAAGTATGGCTACGTAATGCATATACAACATGGAATACAAGCTCTATCTTCAAGAAAAATTAATTTACGGTCATTCTATGGAAGAAAACGTCGTTTTGAGCAAAATCGAAGCTAACCCCTTTGAATTCGAGTGAAAACTTGAATTTTTATTTTAAAATCCCCGAAAACTTACATATGGCTACGTAATGCATATACAACATGGAATACAAGCTCAATCTCGAAGAAAAATGAATTTACGGTCATTCTATGGAAGAAAACGTCATTTTGAGCAAAATCGAAGGCTAACCCCTTTCAATTCGAGCGAAAATTTGAATTTTTTTAAAATTCCCGAAAACTTACGTATGTCTACGTAATGCATATACAACATGGAATACCAGCTCTATATTGAATAAAAATGAATTTATGGTCATTCTATAGAAGAAAATGTCGTTTTGAGCAAAATCGAAGGCTAACCTCTTTTGAATTCGAGCGAAAATTTGAATTTTTTAAAAATCCCCGAAAACTTACGTATGGCTACGTAATGCATATACAACATGGAATACAAGCTCGGTCTCGAAGAAAATGAATTTACGGTCATTCTATGGAAGAAAATGTCGTTTTGATTAAAATTGAAGGCTAACCCCTTCGAAGTCGAGCGAAAATTTGAAATTCTTAAAAATCCCCAAAAACTTACATCTGGCTACGTAATGCATATACAATATGGAATACAAGCTCGATCTCGAAGAAAAATGAATTTACTGTCATTCTATGGAAGAAAACTTTGTTTTGAGCAAAATCGAAAGCTAACCCCTTTGAATTCGAGCGAAAATTTGAATTTTTAAAAATCCACGAAAACTTACGTATGGCTACGTAATGCATATACAACATGGAACAAGCTCTATCTTGAAGAAAAATTAATTTACGGTTATTCTATGTAAGAAAACGTCGTTTTGAGCAAAATCGAAGGCTAACCCCTTTGAATTCGAGCGAAAACTTGAATTTTTTAAAAATCTCGAAAAACTTACGTATGGCTACGTAATGCATATGCAACATGAAATACAAGCTCGATCCCAAAGAAAAATGAATTTATGGTCATTCTATGGAAGAAAGCGTCGTTTTGAGCAAAATCGAAGGCTAAACCCTTTGGATTCGAGCAAAAAATTGAATTTTTTAAAAATCCCCGAAAACTTACGTTTGGCTACGCAATGCATATACAACATGGAATACAAGCTCAATCTCGAAGAAAAATGCATTTATGGTCATTCTATGGAAGAAAACGTCGTTTTGAGCAAAATCGAAGACTAACCCCTTTGAATTCGAGTGAAAATTTGAATTTTTAAAAATCCACGAAAACTTCAGTATGGCTACGTAATGCATATACAACATAGAACAAGCTCTATCTTGAAGAAAAAATAAATTATGTTTATTCTATGGAAGAAAACGTCGTTTTGAGCAAAATCGAAGGCTAACCCTTTTGAATTCGAGCGAAAACTTAAATTTTTTAAAAATCCCCGAAAACTTACATATGGCTACCTAATGCATATACAACATGGAATACAAGCTCGATCTCGAAGAAAAATGAATTTACGTTCAATGTACTGATGAAAACGTCGTTTTGAGCAAAATCGAAGGCTAACCCCTTTGAATACGCGCAAAAATTTGAATTTTTTAAAAATCCCCAAAAACTTACGTATGACTATGTAATGCATATACAACATGGAATAGAAGCCCAATCTCGAAGCAAAATGAATTTACGGACATTCAATGAACGAAAACGTCGTTTTGAGCAAAATTGAAGGTTATTACCTTTGAATTCGAGCGAAAATTTGAATTTTTTTAAAATCCCCAAAAACTTACGTATGACTACGTAATGCATATACAACATGGAATACAAGCTCAATCTCGAAGAAAAATGAATTTACGGTCATTCTATGGAAGAAAACGTCATTTTGAGCAAAATCGAAGGCTAACCCCTTTCAATTCGAGCGAAAATTTGAATTTTTTTAAAATTCCCGAAAACTTACGTATGTCTACGTAATGCATATACAACATGGAATACCAGCTCTATATTGAATAAAAATGAATTTATGGTCATTCTATAGAAGAAAATGTCGTTTTGAGCAAAATCGAAGGCTAACCTCTTTTGAATTCGAGCGAAAATTTGAATTTTTTAAAAATCCCTGAAAACTTACGTATGGCTATGTAATGCATATACAACATGGAATACAAGCTCGATCTCGAATAAAATGAATTTACGGTCATTCTATGGAAGAAAATGTTGTTTTGATTAAAATTGAAGGTTAACCCCTTCGAAGTCGAGCGAATATTTGAAAATTTTAAAAATCCCCAAAAACTTACATCTGGCTATGTAATGCATATACAACATGGAATACAAGCTCGATCTCGAAGAAAAATGAATTTACTATCATTCTATGGAAGAAAACTTTGTTTTGAGCAAAATCGAAGGCTAACCCCTTTGAATTCGAGCGAAATTTTAAATTTATAAAAATCCACGAAAACTTACGTATGGCTACGTAATGCATATACAACATGGAACAAGCTCTTTCTTGAAGAAAAATTAATTTACGGTTATTCTATGTAAGAAAACGTCGTTTTGAGCAAAATCGAAGGCTAACCCCTTTGAATTCGAGCAAAAACTTGAATTTTTTAAAAATCCCCAAAAACTTACATATGGCTACGTAATGCATATACAACATGGAATACAAGCTCGATCTCAAAGAAAAATGAATTTACGGTCAATGTACTGACGAAAATGTCGTTTTGAGCAAAATCGAAGGCTAACCCCTTTGAATACGAGCAAAAATTTGAATTTTTTAAAAATCCCCGAAAACTTACGTATGGCTACGTAATGCATATACAACATGGAATAGAAGCCCAATCTCGAAGCAAAATGAATTTACGGACATTCTATGGACGAAAACGTCGTTTTGAGCAAAATTGAAGGCTAACCCCTTTGAATTCGAGCGAAAATTTGAATTTTTTAAAAATCCCGAAAAACTTACGTATGGCCACGTAATGCATATGCAACATGGAATACAAGCTCGATCCCGAAGAAGAACTAATTTACGGTCATTCTATGGAAGAAAACTTCGTTTTGAGCAAAATCGAAGGCTAACCCCTTTGCATTCGAGCGAAAATTCGAATTTTTTAAAAATCCCCAAAAACTTATGTATGGCTACGTAATGCATATACAACATGGAATACAAGCTCGATCTCGAATAAAAATGAATTTACGGTCATTTTATGGAAGAAAACGTCGTTTTTATTAAAATTGAAGGCTAACCCCTTCGAATTCGAGCAAAAATTTGAAATTTTTAAAAATCCCCAAAAACTTACATATGGCTACGTAATGCATATACAACATGGAATACAAGATCGATCTCGAAGAAAAATCAATTTACGGTCATTCTATGGAAGAAAACTTCGTTTTGAGAAAAATCGAAGGCTAACCCCTTTGAACTCACGCGAAAATTTGAATTTTTAAAAAATCCCCAAAAACTTACGTATGACTACGTAATGCATATACAACATGGAATACAAGCTCTATCTCGAAGAAAAATGAATTTACGGTCATTCTATGAAAGAAAACGTCGTTTTGAGCAAAATTGAAGGCTAACCTCTTTGAATTCGAGCGAAAATTTGAATTTTTTAAAAATCCCCGAAAACTTACGTATGGCTACGTACTGCATATACAACATGCAATACAAGCTTGATATCAAAGAAAAATGAATTTACGGTCATTCTATGGAAGAAAGCGTCGTTTTGAGCAAAATCGAAGGCTAAACCCTTTGGATTCGAGCAAAAATTTAAATTTTTTAAAAATCCCCGAAAACTTACGTATGGCTACGCAATGCATATACAACATGGAATACAAGCTCGATCTCGAAGAAAAATGCATTTACGGTCATTCTATGGAAGAAAACGTCGTTTTGAGAAAAATCGAAGACTAACCCCTTTGAATTCGAGCGAAAATTTGAATTTTTAAAAATCCACGAAAACTTACGTATGGCTACGTAATGCATATACAACATGGAACAAGCTCTATCTTGAAGAAAAATTAATTTACGGTTATTCTATAGAAGAAAAATGAATTTACGGTCAATGTACTGACGAAAACGTCGTTTTGAGCAAAATCGAAGGCTAACCCCTTGAATACGAGCAATAATTTGAATTTTTTAAAAATCCCCGAAAACTTACGTATGGCTACGTAATGCATATACAACATGGAATAGAAGCCCAATCTCGAAGCAAAATGAATTTACGGACATTCTATGAACGAAAATGTCGTTTTGAGCAAAATCGAAGGCTAACCCCTTTGAATTCGAGCGAAAATTTGAATTTTTTTAAAATTCCCGAAAACTTACGTATGTCTACGTAATGCATATACAACATGGAATATCAGCTCTATATTGAATAAAAATGAATTTACGGTCATTATATACAAACGTCGTTTTGAAAACTTATGTATGGCTACGTAATGTATATACAAGATGGAATACAAGCTCGATATCGAAGAAAAATGAATTTACGGTCATTCTATGGAAGAAAACGTCGTTTTGAGCAAAATCGAAGGCTAACCCCTTTGAATTCGAGCGAAAATTTGAATTTTTAAAAATTGACGAAAACTTACATATGGCTACGTAATGCATATACAACATGGAATAAAAGCTTGATCTCGAAGAAAAATGAATTTACGGTCATTCTATGGAAGAAAACTTCGTTTTGAGCGAAATCGAAGGCTAACCCCTTTGAATTCGAGCGAAAATTTGAATTTCTAAAAATCCACAAAAACTTAAGTATGGCTACGTAATGCATATACAACATGGAATACAAGCTCTATCTTCAAGAAAAATTAATTTACGGTCATTCTATGGAAGAAAACGTCGTTTTGAGCAAAATCGAAGCTAACCCCTTTGAATTCGAGTGAAAACTTGAATTTTTATTTTAAAATCCCCGAAAACTTACATATGGCTACGTAATGCATATACAACATGGAATACAAGCTCCATCTCGAAGAAAAATGAATTTACGGTCATTCTATGGAAGAAAACGTCATTTTGAGCAAAATCGAAGGCTAACCCCTTTCAATTTGAGCGAAAATTTGAATTTTTTTAAAATTCCCGAAAACTTACGTATGTCTACGTAATGCATATACAACATGGAATACCAGCTCTATATTGAATAAAAATGAATTTATGGTCATTCTATAGAAGAAAATGTCGTTTTGAGCAAAATCGAAGGCTAACCTCTTTTGAATTCGAGCGAAAATTTGAATTTTTTAAAAATCCCTGAAAACTTACGTATGGCTATGTAATGCATATACAACATGGAATACAAGCTCGATCTCGAATAAAATGAATTTACGGTCATTCTATGGAAGAAAATGTTGTTTTGATTAAAATTGAAGGTTAACCCCTTCGAAGTCGAGCGAATATTTGAAAATTTTAAAAATCCCCAAAAACTTACATCTGGCTATGTAATGCATATACAACATGGAATACAAGCTCGATCTCGAAGAAAAAGAATTTACTATCATTCTATGGAAGAAAACTTTGTTTTGAGCAAAATCGAAGGCTAACCCCTTTGAATTCGAGCGAAATTTTAAATTTATAAAAATCCACGAAAACTTACGTATGGCTACGTAATGCATATACAACATGGAACAAGCTCTTTCTTGAAGAAAAATTAATTTACGGTTATTCTATGTAAGAAAACGTCGTTTTGAGCAAAATCGAAGGCTAACCCCTTTGAATTCGAGCAAAAACTTGAATTTTTTAAAAATCCCCAAAAACTTACATATGGCTACGTAATGCATATACAACATGGAATACAAGCTCGATCTCAAAGAAAAATGAATTTACGGTCAATGTACTGACGAAAATGTCGTTTTGAGCAAAATCGAAGGCTAACCCCTTTGAATACGAGCAAAAATTTGAATTTTTTAAAAATCCCCGAAAACTTACGTATGGCTACGTAATGCATATACAACATGGAATAGAAGCCCAATCTCGAAGCAAAATGAATTTACGGACATTCTATGGACGAAAACGTCGTTTTGAGCAAAATTGAAGGCTAACCCCTTTGAATTCGAGCGAAAATTTGAATTTTTTAAAAATCCCGAAAAACTTACGTATGGCCACGTAATGCATATGCAACATGGAATACAAGCTCGATCCCGAAGAAGAACTAATTTACGGTCATTCTATGGAAGAAAACTTCGTTTTGAGCAAAATCGAAGGCTAACCCCTTTGAATTCGAGCGAAAATTCGAATTTTTTAAAAATCCCCAAAAACTTATGTATGGCTACGTAATGCATATACAACATGGAATACAAGCTCGATCTCGAATAAAAATGAATTTACGTCATTTTATGGAAGAAAACGTCGTTTTTATTAAAATTGAAGGCTAACCCCTTCGAATTCGAGCAAAAATTTGAATTTTTTAAAAATCCCCAAAAACTTACATATGGCTACGTAATGCATATACAACATGGAATACAAGATCGATCTCGAAGAAAAATCAATTTACGGTCATTCTATGGAAGAAAACTTCGTTTTGAGAAAAATCGAAGGCTAACCCCTTTGAACTCACGCGAAAATTTGAATTTTTTAAAAATCCCCAAAAACTTACGTATGGCTACGTAATGCATATACAACATGGAATACAAGCTCTATCTCGAAGAAAAATGAATTTACGGTCATTCTATGAAAGAAAACGTCGTTTTGAGCAAAATCGAAGGCTAACCTCTTTGAAGTCGAGCGAAAATTTGAATTTTTTAAAAATCCCCGAAAACTTACGTATGGCTACGTACTGCATATACAACATGCAATACAAGCTTGATATCAAAGAAAAATGAATTTACGGTCATTCTATGGAAGAAAGCGTCGTTTTGAGCAAAATCGAAGGCTAAACCCTTTGGATTCGAGCAAAAATTTAAATTTTTTAAAAATCCCCAAAAACTTATGTATGGCTACGCAATGCATATACAACATGGAATACAAGCTCGATCTCGAAGAAAAATGCATTTACGGTCATTCTATGGAAGAAAACGTCGTTTTGAGAAAAATCGAAGACTAACCCCTTTGAATTCGAGCGAAAATTTGAATTTTTAAAAATCCACGAAAACTTACGTATGGCTACGTAATGCATATACAACATGGAACAAGCTCTATCTTGAAGAAAAATTAATTTACGGTTATTCTATAGAAGAAAAATGAATTTACGGTCAATGTACTGACGAAAACGTCGTTTTGAGCAAAATCGAAGGCTAACCCCTTGAATACGAGCAATAATTTGAATTTTTTAAAAATCCCCGAAAACTTACGTATGGCTACGTAATGCATATACAACATGGAATAGAAGCCCAATCTCGAAGCAAAATGAATTTACGGACATTCTATGAACGAAAATGTCGTTTTGAGCAAAATCGAAGGCTAACCCCTTTGAATTCGAGCGAAAATTTGAATTTTTTTAAAATTCCCGAAAACTTACGTATGTCTACGTAATGCATATACAACATGGAATATCAGCTCTATATTGAATAAAAATGAATTTACGGTCATTATATACAAACGTCGTTTTGAAAACTTATGTATGGCTACGTAATGTATATACAAGATGGAATACAAGCTCGATATCGAAGAAAAATGAATTTACGGTCATTCTATGGAAGAAAACGTCGTTTTGAGCAAAATCGAAGGCTAACCCCTTTGAATTCGAGCGAAAATTTGAATTTTTAAAAATTGACGAAAACTTACATATGGCTACGTAATGCATATACAACATGGAATAAAAGCTTGATCTCGAAGAAAAATGAATTTACGGTCATTCTATGGAAGAAAACTTCGTTTTGAGCGAAATCGAAGGCTAACCCCTTTGAATTCGAGCGAAAATTTGAATTTCTAAAAATCCACAAAAACTTAAGTATGGCTACGTAATGCATATACAACATGGAATACAAGCTCTATCTTCAAGAAAAATTAATTTACGGTCATTCTATGGAAGAAAACGTCGTTTTGAGCAAAATCGAAGCTAACCCCTTTGAATTCGAGTGAAAACTTGAATTTTTATTTTAAAATCCCCGAAAACTTACATATGGCTACGTAATGCATATACAACATGGAATACAAGCTCAATCTCGAAGAAAAATGAATTTACGGTCATTCTATGGAAGAAAACGTCATTTTGAGCAAAATCGAAGGCTAACCCCTTTCAATTCGAGCGAAAATTTGAATTTTTTTAAAATTCCCGAAAACTTACGTATGTCTACGTAATGCATATACAACATGGAATACCAGCTCTATATTGAATAAAAATGAATTTATGGTCATTCTATAGAAGAAAATGTCGTTTTGAGCAAAATCGAAGGCTAACCTCTTTTGAATTCGAGCGAAAATTTGAATTTTTTAAAAATCCCCGAAAACTTACGTATGGCTACGTAATGCATATACAACATGGAATACAAGCTCGGTCTCGAAGAAAATGAATTTACGGTCATTCTATGGAAGAAAATGTCGTTTTGATTAAAATTGAAGGCTAACCCCTTCGAAGTCGAGCGAAAATTTGAAATTCTTAAAAATCCCCAAAAACTTACATCTGGCTACGTAATGCATATACAATATGGAATACAAGCTCGATCTCGAAGAAAAATGAATTTACTGTCATTCTATGGAAGAAAACTTTGTTTTGAGCAAAATCGAAAGCTAACCCCTTTGAATTCGAGCGAAAATTTGAATTTTTAAAAATCCACGAAAACTTACGTATGGCTACGTAATGCATATACAACATGGAACAAGCTCTATCTTGAAGAAAAATTAATTTACGGTTATTCTATGTAAGAAAACGTCGTTTTGAGCAAAATCGAAGGCTAACCCCTTTGAATTCGAGCGAAAACTTGAATTTTTTAAAAATCTCGAAAAACTTACGTATGGCTACGTAATGCATATGCAACATGAAATACAAGCTCGATCCCAAAGAAAAATGAATTTATGGTCATTCTATGGAAGAAAGCGTCGTTTTGAGCAAAATCGAAGGCTAAACCCTTTGGATTCGAGCAAAAAATTGAATTTTTTAAAAATCCCCGAAAACTTACGTTTGGCTACGCAATGCATATACAACATGGAATACAAGCTCAATCTCGAAGAAAAATGCATTTATGGTCATTCTATGGAAGAAAACGTCGTTTTGAGCAAAATCGAAGACTAACCCCTTTGATTTCGAGTGAAAATTTGAATTTTTAAAAATCCACGAAAACTTCAGTATGGCTACGTAATGCATATACAACATAGAACAAGCTCTATCTTGAAGAAAAAATAAATTATGTTTATTCTATGGAAGAAAACGTCGTTTTGAGCAAAATCGAAGGCTAACCCTTTTGAATTCGAGCGAAAACTTGAATTTTTTAAAATCCCCGAAAACTTACATATGGCTACCTAATGCATATACAACATGGAATACAAGCTCGATCTCGAAGAAAAATGAATTTACGTTCAATGTACTGATGAAAACGTCGTTTTGAGCAAAATCGAAGGCTAACCCCTTTGAATACGCGCAAAAATTTGAATTTTTTAAAAATCCCCAAAAACTTACGTATGACTATGTAATGCATATACAACATGGAATAGAAGCCCAATCTCGAAGCAAAATGAATTTACGGACATTCTATGAACGAAAACGTCGTTTTGAGCAAAATTGAAGGTTATTACCTTTGAATTCGAGCGAAAATTTGAATTTTTTAAAAATCCCGAAAAACTTACGTATGGCCACGTAATGCATATGCAACATTGAATACAAGCTAGATCCCGAAGAAAAATGAATTTACGGTCATTCTATGGAAGAAACGTCGTTTTGAGCAAAATCGAAGGCTAACCCCTTTGAATTCGAGCGAAAATTCGAATTTTTTAAAATCCCCAAAAACTTATTTATGGCTACGTAATGCATATACAACATGGAATACAAGCTCGATCTCGAAGAAAAATGAATTTACGGTCATTTTATGGAATAAAACGTCGTTTTTATTAAAATTGAAGGCTAACCTCTTCGAATTCGAGAAAAAATTTGAAATTTTTAAAATACCCAAAAACTTACATATGGCTACGTAATGCATATACAACATGGAATACAAGCTCGATCTCGAAGAAAAATCAATTTACAATCATTCTATGGAAGAAAACTTCCTTTTGAGCAAAATCAAAGGCTAACCCCTTTGAACTCACGCGAAAATTTGAATTTTTTAAAAATCCTCAAAAACTTACGTATGGCTACGTAATGCATAAACATCATGGAATACAAGCTCTATCTCGAAGAAAAATGAATTTACGGTCATTTTATGAAAGAAAACGTCATTTTAAGCAAAATCGAAGGCTAACCTCTTTGATTTCGAGCGAAAATTTGATTTTTTAAAAATCCCCGAAAACTTACGTATGGCTACGTACTGCATATACAACATGGAATACAAGCTCGATCTCAAAGAAAAATGAATTTACGGTCATTCTATGGAAGAAAGCGTCATTTTGAGCAAAATCGAAGGCTAAACCCTTTGGATTCGAGCAAAAATTTGAATTTTTAAAAATCCCCGAAAACTTACGTATGGCTACGCAATGCATAAACAACATGGAATACAAGCTCGATCTCGAAGAAAAATGAATTTACGGTCATTCTATGGAAGAAAACGTCGTTTTGAGCAAAATCGAAGGCTAACCCCTTTGAATTCACGCGAAAATTTAAAATTTTTAGAAATCCCCAAAAACTTATGTATGGCTACGTAATGCATATACAAGATGGAATACAAGCTCGATATCGAGAAAAATGAATTTACAGTAATTCTATGGAAGAAAACGTCGTTTTGAGCAAAATCGAAGGTTAACCCCTTTGATTTCGAGCGAAAATTTGAATTTTTAAAAATTGACGAAAACTTACATATGGCTACGTAATGCATATACAACATGTAATACAAGCTTGATCTCGAAGAAAAATGAATTTACGGTCATTCTATGGAAGAAAACGTCGTTTTGAGCGAAATCGAAGGCTAACCCCTTTGAATTCGAGCGAAAATTTAAATTTTTAAAAATCCACAAAAACTTAAGTATGGCTACATAATGCATATACAATATGGAATACAAGCTCTATCTTCAAGAAAAATTAATTTACGGTCATTCTATGGAAGAAAACGTCGTTTTGACCAAAATCGAAGCTAACCCCTTTGAATTCGAGTGAAAACTTGATTTTTTTTAAAAATCCCCGAAAACTTACATATGGCTACGTAATGCATATACAACATGGAATACAAGCTCAATCTCGAAGAAAAATGAATTTACGGTCAATGTACTGACGAAAATGTCGTTTTGAACAAAATCGAAGGCTAACCCCTTTGAATATGAGCAAAAATTTGAATTTTTTAAAAATCCACCAAAACTTATGTATGGCTACGTAATGCATATACAACATGGAATAGAAGCCAAATCTCGAAGCAAGATGAATTTACGGACATTCTATGGACAAAAACGTCGTTTTGAGCAAAACCGAAGGCTAACCCCTTTGAATTCGAGCGAAAATTTGAATTTTTTAAAAATCTCGAAAAACTTACGTATGGCTACGTAATAAATATGCAACATGGAATACAAGCTCAATCCCAAAGAAAAATGAATTTACGGTCATTCTATGGAAGAAAACGTCGTTTTGAGCAAAATCGAAGGCTAACCCCTTTGAATTCGAGCGAAAATTTGAATTTTTCAAAAATCCCCGAAAAGTTACGTATGGATACGTAATGCATATACAAAATGGAATACAAGCTCGATCTCGAAGAAAAATGAATTTACGGTCATTTTATGGAAGAAAACGTCATTTTGATTAAAATTGAAGGCTAACCCCTTCGAATTCGAGCAAAAATTTGAATTTTTTAAAAATCCTGAAAAACTTACGTATGGCCACGTAATGCATATGCAACATGGAATACAAGCTCGATCTCAAAGAAAAATGAATTTACGGTCATTCTATGGAAGAAAGCGTCATTTTGAGCAAAATCGAAGGCTAAACCCTTTGGATTCGAGCAAAAATTTGAATTTTTTAAAAATCCCCGAAAACTTACGTATGGCTACGCAATGCATATACAACATGGAATACAAGCTCGATCTCGAATAAAAATGAATTTACGGTCATTTTATGGAAGAAAACGTCGTTTTGAGCAAAATCGAAGGCTAACCCCTTTGAATTCGAGCGAAAATTTGAATTTTTCAAAAATCCCCGAAAACTTACGTATGGATACGTAATGCATATACAAAATGGAATACAAGCTCGATCTCGAAGAAAAATGAATTTACGGTCATTTTATGGAAGAAAACGTCGTTTTGATTAAAATTGAAGGCTAACCCCTTCAAATTCGAGCAAAAATTTGAATTTTTTAAAAATCCTGAAAAACTTACGTATGGCCACGTAATGCATATGCAACATGGAATACAAGCTCGATCTCAAAGAAAAATGAATTTACGGTCATTCTATGGAAGAAAGCGTCATTTTGAGCAAAATCGAAGACTAAACCCTTTGGATTCGAGCAAAAATTTGAATTTTTTAAAAATCCCCGAAAACTTACGTATGGCTACGCAATGCATATACAACATGGAATACAAGCTCGATCTCGAATAAAAATGAATTTACGGTCATTTTATGGAAGAAAACGTCGTTTTTATTAAAATTGAAGGCTAACCCCTTCGAATTCGAGCAAAAATTTGAAATTTTTAAAAATCCCCAAAAACTTACATATGGCTACGTAATGCATATACAACATGGAATACAAGCTCGATCTCGAAGAAAAATCAATTTACGGTCATTCTATGGAAGAAAACTTTGTTTTGAGCAAAATCGAAGGCTAACCCCTTTGAATTCGAGCGAAATTTTAAATTTTTAAAAATCCACGAAAACTTACGTATGGCTACGTAATGCATATACAACATGGAACAAGCTCTATCTTGAAGAAAAATTAATTTACGGTTATTCTATGTAAGAAAACGTTGTTTTGAGCAAAATCGAAGGCTAACCCCTTTGAATTCGAGCGAAAACTTGAATTTTTTAAAAATCTCCAAAAACTTACATATGGCTACGTAATGCATATACAAAATGGAATACAAGCTCGATGTCGAAGAAAAATGAATTTACGGTCAATGTACTGACGAAAATGTCGTTTTGAGCAAAATCGAAGGCTAACCCCTTTGAATACGAGCAAAAATTTGAATTTTTTCAAAATCCCCGAAAACTTACGTATGGCTACGTAATGCATATACAACATGGAATAGAAGCCCAATCTCGAAGCAAAATGAATTTACGGACATTCTATGGACGAAAACGTCGTTTTGAGCAAAATCGAAGGCTAACCCCTTTGAATTCGAGCGAAAATTTGAATTTTTTAAAAATCCCGAAATACTTACGTATGGCCACGTAATGCATATGAAACATGGAATACAAGCTCGATCCTGAAGAAGAATGAATTTACAGTCATTCTATGGAAGAAAACTTCGTTTTGAGCAAAATCGAAGGCTAACCCCTTTGAATTCGAGCGAAAATTCGAATTTTTTAAAAATCCCCAAAAACTTATGTATGGCTACGTAATGCATATACAACATGGAATACAAGCTCGATCTCGAATAAAAATGAATTTACGGTCATTTTATGGAAGAAAACGTCGTTTTTATTAAAATTGAAGCCTAACCCCTTCGAATTCGAGCAAAAATTTGAAATTTTTAAAAATCCCCAAAAACTTACATATGGCTACTTAATGCATATACAACATGGAATACAAGCTCGATCTCGAAGAAAAATCAATTTACGGTCATTCTATGGAATAAAACTTCGTTTTGAGAAAAATCGAAGGCTAACCCCTTTGAACTCACGCAAAAATTTGAATTTTTTAAAAATCCCCAAAAACTTACGTATGGATACGTAATGCATATACAACATGGAATACAAGCTCTATCTCGAAGAAAAATGAATTTACGATCATTCTATGAAAGAAAACGTCGTTTTGAGCAAAATCGAAGGCTAAACCCTTTGGATTCGAGCAAAAATTTAAATTTTTTAAAAATCCCCGAAAACTTACGTATGGCTACGCAATGCATATACAACATTGAATACAAGCTCGATCTCGAAGAAAAATGCATTTACGGTCATTCTATGGAAGAAAACGTCGTTTTGAGAAAAATCGAAGACTAACCCCTTTGAATTCGAGCGAAAATTTGAATTTTTAAAAATCCACGAAAACTTACGTATGGCTACGTAATGCATATACAACATGGAACAAGCTCTATCTTGAAGAAAAATTAATTTACGGTTATTCTATGGAAGGAAAATGAATTTACGGTCAATGTACTGATGAAAACGTCGTTTTGAGCAAAATCGAAGGCTAACCCCTTGAATACGAGCAATAATTTGAATTTTTTAAAAATCCCCGAAAACTTACGTATGGCTACGTAATGCATATACAACATGGAATAGAAGCCCAATCTCGAAGCAAAATGAATTTACGGACATTCTATGAACGAAAATGTCGTTTTGAGCAAAATCGAAGGCTAACCCCTTTGAATTCGAGCGAAAATTTGAATTTTTTTAAAATTCCCGAAAACTTACGTATGTCTACGTAATGCATATACAACATGGAATATCAGCTCTATATTGAATAAAAATGAATTTACGGTCATTCTATACAAACGTCGTTTTGAAAACTTATGTATGGCTACGTAATGCATATACAAGATGGAATACAAGCTCGATATCGAAGAAAAATGAATTTACGGTCATTCTATGGAAGAAAACGTCGTTTTGAGCAAAATCGAAGGCTAAACCCTTTGAATTCGAGCGAAAATTTGAATTTTTAAAAATTGACGAAAACTTACATATGGCTACGTAATGCATATACAACATGGAATAAAAGCTTGATCTCGAAGAAAAATAAATTTACGGTCATTCTATGGAAGAAAACTTCGTTTTGAGCGAAATCGAAGGCTAACCCCTTTGAATTCGAGCGAAAATTTGAATTTCTAAAAATCCACAAAAACTTAAGTATGGCTACGTAATGCATATACAACATGGAATACAAGCTCTATCTTCAAGAAAAATTAATTTACGGTCATTCTATGGAAGAAAACGTCGTTTTGAGCAAAATCGAAGCTAACCCCTTTGAATTCGAGTGAAAACTTGAATTTTTCTTAAAAATCCCCGAAAACTTACATATGGCTACGTAATGCATATACAACATGGAATACAAGCTCAATCTCGAAGAAAATTAAATTTACGGTCATTCTATGGAAGAAAACGTCATTTTGAGCAAAATCGAAGGCTAACCCCTTTCAATTCGAGCGAAAATTTGAATTTTTTTAAAATTCCCGAAAACTTATGTATGTCTACGTAATGCATATACAACATGGAATATCAGCTCTATATTGAATAAAAATGAATTTACGGTAATTCTATAGAAGAAAATGTCGTTTTGAGCAAAATCGAAGGCTAACCTCTTTTGAATTCGAGCGAAAATTTGAATTTTCGCTCGAATTCAAAAGAGGTTAGCCTTCGATTTTGCTCAAAACGACATTTTCTTCTATAGAATTTTTTCAATGTCGTTTTGAGCAAAATCGAAGGCTAACCTCTTTTGAATTCGAGCGAAAATTTGAATTTTTTAAAATCCCCGAAAACTTACGTATGGCTACGTAGAAAATGAATTTACGGTCATTCTATGGAAGAAAATGTCGTTTTGATTAAAATTGAAGGATAACCCCTTCGAAGTCGAGCGAAAATTTGAAATTCTTAAAATCCCCAAAAACTTACATCTGGCTACGTAATGCATATACAATATGGAATACAAGCTCGATCTCGAAGAAAAATGAATTTACTGTCATTCTATGGAAGAAAACTTTGTTTTGAGCAAAATCGAAAGCTAACCCCTTTGAATTCGAGCGAAAATTTGAATTTTTAAAAATCCACGAAAACTTACGTATGGCTACGTAATGCATATACAACATGGAACAAGCTCTATCTTGAAGAAAAATTAATTTACGGTTATTCTATGTAAGAAAACAGTCATTTTGAGCAAGATCGAAGGCTAACCCTTTGAATTCGAGCGAAAACTTGATTTTTTTAAAAATCCTCGAAAAACTTACGTATGGCTACGTAATGCATATGCAACATGGAATACAAGCTCGATCCCAAAGAAAAATGAATTTACGGTCATTCTATGGAAGAAAGCATCGTTTTGAGCAAAATCGAAGGCTAAACCCTTTGGATTCGAGCAAAAAATTGAATTTTTTAAAATCCCCGAAAACTTACGTATGGCTACGCAATGCATATAAAACATGGAATACAAGCTCAATCTCGAAGAAAAATGCATTTACGGTCATTCTATGGAAGAAAACGTCGTTTTGAGCAAAATCGAAGACTAACCCCTTTGAATTCGAGTGAAAATTTGAATTTTTAAAAATCCGCGAAAACTTCAGTATGGCTACGTAAATGCATATACAACATATAACAAGCTCTATCTTGAAGAAAAAATAAATTACGTTTATTCTATGGAAGAAAACGTCGTTTTGAGCAAAATCGAAGGCTAACCCTTTTGAATTCGAGCGAAAACTTGAATTTTTTAAAAAATCCCCGAAAACTTACATATGGCTACCTAATGCATATACAACATGGAATACAAGCTCGATCTCGAAGAAAAATGAATTTACGTTCAATGTACTGATGAAAACGTCGTTTTGAGCAAAATCGAAGGCTAACCCCCTTTGAATACGCGCAAAAATTTGAATTTTTAAAAATCCCCAAAAACTTACGTATGACTATGTAATGCATATACAACATGGAATAGAAGCCCAATCTCGAAAGCAAAATGAATTTACGGACATTCTATGAACGAAAACGTCGTTTTGAGCAAAATTGAAGGTTATTCCTTTGAATTCGAGCGAAAATTTGAATTTTTTAAAAATCCCGAAAAACTTACGTATGGCCACGTAATGCATATGCAACATTGAATACAAGCTCGATCCCGAAGAAAAATGAATTTACGGTCATTCTATGGGAAGAAACGTCGTTTTGAGCAAAATCGAAGGCTAACCCCTTTGAATTCGAGCGAAAATTCGAATTTTTTAAAAATCCCCAAAAACTTATTTATGGCTACGTAATGCATATACAACATGGAATACAAGCTCGATCTCGAAGAAGAAATGAATTTACGGTCATTTTATGGAAGAAGAAACGTCGTTTTATTAAAAAGTTGAAGGCTAACCTCCTTCGAATTCGAGAAAAAATTTGAAATTTTTAAAAATACCCAAAAACTTACATATGGCTACGTAATGCATATACAACATGGAATACAAGCTCGATCTTCGAAGAAAAATCAATTTACAATCATTCTATGGAAGAAAACTTCCTTTTGAGCAAAACACAAAGGGCTAACCCCTTTAAACTCACGCGAAAATTTGAATTTTTAAAAATCCCCAAAAACTTACGTATGGCTACGTAATGCATAAGCATCATGGAATACAAGCTCTATCTCGAAGAGAAAATGAATTTACGGTCATTTTATGAAAGAAAACGTCATTTTAAGCAAAATCGAAGGCTAACCTCTTTGATTTCGAGCGAAAATTTGATTTTTTAAAAATCCCCGAAAACTTGCGTATGGCTACGTACTGCATATACAACATGGAATACAAGCTCGATCTCAAAGAAAAATGAATTTACGGTCCATTCCTATGGATAGAAAGCGTCGTTTTTGAGCAAAATCGAAGGCTAAAACTTTGGATTCGAGCAAAAATTTGAATTTTTTAAAAATCCCCGAAAACTTACGTATGGCTACGCAATGCATAAACAACATGGAATACAAGCTCGATCTCGAAGAAAAATGAATTTACGGTCATTCTATGGAAGAAAACGTCAGTTTTGAGCAAAATCGAAGGCTAACCCCTTTGAATTCACGCGAAAATTTAAAATTTTTAGAAATCCCCAAAAACTTATGTATGGCTACGTAATGCATATACAAGATGGAATACAAGCTCGATATCGAGAAAAATGAATTTACGGTAATTCTATGGAAGAAAACGTCGTTTTGAGCAAAATTGAAGGCTAACCCTTTTGATTTCGAGCGAAAATTTGAATTTTTAAAAATTGACGAAAACTTACATATGGCTACGTAATGCATATACAACATGTATTGATCTCGAAGAAAAATGATTTTACGGTCATTCTATGGAAGAAAACGTCGTTTTGAGCGAAATCGAAGGCTAACCCCTTTGAATTCGAGCGAAAATTTAAATTTTTAAAAATCCACAAAAACTTAAGTATGGCTACATAATGCATATACAATATGGAATACAAGCTCTATCTTCAAGAAAAATTAATTTACGGTCATTCTATGGAAGAAAACGTCGTTTTGAGCAAAATCGAAGCTAACCCCTTTGAATTCGAGTGAAAACTTGATTTTTTTTAATAATCCCCGAAAACATACATATGGCTACGTAATGCATATACAACATGGAATACAAGCTCAATCTCGAAGAAAAATGAATTTACGGTCAATGTATTGACGAAAATGTCGTTTTGAACAAAATCGAAGGCTAACCCCTTTGAATACGAGCAAAAATTTGAATTTTTTAAAAATCCACCAAAACTTATGTATGGCTACGTAATGCATATACAACATGGAATAGAAGCCAAATCCCGAAGCAAAATGAATTTACGGACATTCTATGGACAAAAACGTCGTTTTGAGCAAAATCGAAGGCTAACCCCTTTGAATTCGAGCGAAAATTTGAATTTTTTAAAAATCTCGAAAAAATTACGTATGGCTACGTAATGCATATGCAACATGGAATACAAGCTCGATACCAAAGAAAAATGAATTTACGGTCATTCTATGGAAGAAAACGTCGTTTTGAGCAAAATCGAAGGCTAACCCCTTTGAATTCGAGCGAAAATTTGAATTTTTCAAAAATCCCCGAAAACTTACGTATGGATACGTAATGCATATACAAAATGGAATACAAGCTCGATCTCGAAGAAGAATGAATTTACGATCATTTTATGGAAGAAAACGTCGTTTTGATTAAAATTGAAGGCCCCTTCGAATTCGAGCAAAAATATGAATTTTTTAAAAATCCTGAAAAACTTACGTCTGGCCACGTAATGCATATGCAACATGGAATACAAGCTCGATCTCAAAGAAAAATGAATTTACGGTCATTCTATGGAAGAAAGCGTCGTTTTGAGCAAAATCGAAGGCTAAACCCTTTGGATTCGAGCAAAAATTTGAATTTTTTAAAAATCCCCGAAAACTTACGTATGGCTACGCAATGCATATACAATATGGAATACAAGCTCGATCTCGAATAAAAATACATTTACGGTCATTCTATGGAAGAAAACGTCGTTTTGAGCAAAATCGAAGGCTAACCCCTTTGAATTCACCCGAAAATTTAAATTTTTTAGAAATCACCGAAAACATACATATGGCTACGTAATGCATATACAAGATGTAATACAAGCTCGATCTCGAAGAGAAATGAATTTACGGTCATTCTATGGAAGAAAACGTCGTTTTGAGACAAATCGAAGGCTAAGCCCTTTGAATTCGAGCGAAAATTTGAATTTTTTTAAAATTCCCGAAAAGTTATGTATGGCTACGTAATGCATATACAAGATGTAATACAAGCTCGATCTCGAAGAAAAATGAATTTACGGTCATTCTATGGAAGAAAACGTCGTTTTGAGCAAAATTGAAGGCTAAGCCCTTTGAATTCGAGCGAAAATTTGAATTTTTTTAAAATTCCCGAAAAGTTATATATGGCTACGTAATGCATATAAAAGATGTAATACAAGCTCGATCTCGAAGAAAAATGAATTTACGGTCATTCTATGGAAGAAAACGTCGTTTTGAGCAAAATCGAAGCTAAACCCCTTTGAATTCGAGTGAAAACTTGATTTTTTTAAAAAAAATCCCCGAAAACTTACATATGTCTACGTAATGCATATACAACATGGAATACAAGCTCAATCTCGAAGAAAATGAATTTACGGTCAATGTACTGACGAAAATGTTGTTTTGAGCAAAATCGAAGGCTAACCCCTTTGAATACGAGCAAAAATTTGAATTTTTTAAAAATCCACCAAAACTTATGTATGGCTACGTAATGCATATACAACATGGAATAGAAGAAAAATCTCGAAGCAAAATGAATTTACGGACATTCTATGGACAAAAACGTCGTTTTGACCAAAATCGAAGGCTAACCCCTTTGAATTCGAGCGAAAATTTGAGTTTTTTAAAAATCTCGAAAAACTTACGTATGGCTACGTAATGCATATGCAACATGGAATACAAGCTCGATCCCAAAGAAAAATGAATTTACGGTCATTCTATGGAAGAAAACGTCGTTTTGAGCAAAATCGAAGGCTAACACCTTTGAATTCGAGCGAAAATTTGAATTTTTCAAAAATCCCCGAAAACTTACGTATGGATACGTAATGCATATAAAAAATGGAATACAAGCTCGATCTCGAAGAAAAATGAATTTACGGTCATTTTATGGAAGAAAACGTCGTTTTGATTAAAATTGAAGGCTAACCCCTTCGAATTCGAGCAAAAATTTGAATTTTTTAAAAATCCTGAAAAACTTACGTATGGCCACGTAATGCATATGCAACATGGAATACAAGCTCGATCTCAAAGAAAAATGAATTTACGGTCATTCTATGGAAGAAAGCGTCGTTTTGAGCAAAATCGAAGGCTAAACCCTTTGGTTTCGAGCAAAAATTTGAATTTTTTAAAAATCCCCGAAAACTTACGTATGGCTACTCAATGCATATACAACATGGAATACAAGCTCGATCTCGAATAAAAATGCATTTACGGTCATTCTATGGAAGAAAACGTCGTTTTGAGCAAAATCGAAGGCTAACCCCTTTGAATTCGAGCGAAAATTTGGATTTTTAAAAATTGACGAAAACTTACATATGGCTACGTAATGCATATACAACATGTAATACAAGCTTGATCTCGAAGAAAAATGAATTTACGGTCATTTTATGGAAGAAAAACTCGTTTTGAGCGAAATCGAAGGCTAACCCCTTTGAATTCGAGCGAAAATTTGAATTTTTAAAAATCCACAAAAACTTAAGTATGGCTACGTAATGCATATACAACATGGAATACAAGCTCTATCTTCAAGAAAAATTAATTTACGGTCATTCTATGGAAGAAAACGTCGTTTTGAGCAAAATCGAAGCTAACCCCTTTGAATTCGAGTGAAAACTTGAATTTTTTTTAAAAAAATCCCGGAAAACTTACATATGGCTACGTAATGCATATACAACATGGAATACAAGCTCAATCTTGAAGAAAAATGAATTTACGGTCAATGTACTAACGAAAATGTCGTTTTGAGCAAAATCGAAGGCTAACTCCTTTGAATACGAGCAAAAATTTGAATTTTTTAAAAATCCACCAAAACTTATGTATGGCTACGTAATGCATATACAACATGGAATAGAAGAAAAATCTCGAAGCAAAATGAATTTACGGACATTCTATGGACAAAAACGTCGTTTTGAGCAAAATCGAAGGCTAACCCCTTTGAATTCGAGCGAAAATTTGAGTTTTTTAAAAATCTCGAAAAACTGACGTATGGCTACGTAATGTATATGCAACATGGAATACAAGCTCGATCCCAAAGAAAAATGAATTTACGGTCATTCTATGGAAGAAAACGTCGTTTTGAGCAAAATCGAAGGCTAACCCCTTTGAATTCGAGCGAAAATTTGAATATTTCAAAAATCCCCGAAAACTTACGTATGGATACGTAATGCATATACAAAATGGAATACAAGCTCGATCTCGAAGAAAAATGAATTTACGGTCATTTTATGGAAGAAAACATCGTTTTGATTTCGAATTCGAGCAAAAATTTGAATTTTTTAAAAATCCTAAAAACCTTACGTATGGCCACGTAATGCATATGCAACATGGAATACAAGCTCTATCTCAAAGAAAAATGAATTTACGGTCATTCTATGGAAGAAAGCGTCGTTTTGAGCAAAATCGAAGGCTAAACCCTTTGGATTCGAGCAAAAATTTGAATTTTTTAAAAATCCCCGAAAACTTACGTATGGCTACTCAATGCATATACAACATGGAATACAAGCTCGATCTCGAATAAAAATGCATTTACGGTCATTCTATGGAAGAAAACGTCGTTTTGAGCAAAATCGAAGGCTAACCCCTTTGAATTCGAGCGAAAATTTGGATTTTTAAAAATTGACGAAAACTTACATATGGCTACGTAATGCATATACAACATGGAATACAAGCTCGATCTCGAAGAAAAATGAATTTACGGTCATTTTATGGAAGAAAACGTCGTTTTTATTAAAATTGAAGGCTAACCCCTTCGAATTCGAGAAAAAATTTGAAATTTTTAAAAATACCCAAAAACTTACATATGGCTACGTAATGCATATACAACATGGAATACAAGCTCGATCTCGAAGAAAAATCAATTTACAATCATTCTATGGAAGAAAACTTCCTTTTGAGCAAAACCAAAGGCTAACCCCTTTAAACTCACGCGAAAATTTGAATTTTTAAAAAATCCCCAAAAACTTACGTATGGCTACGTAATGCATAAGCATCATGGAATACAAGCTCTATCTCGAAGAAAAATGAATTTACGGTCATTTTATGAAAGAAAACGTCATTTTAAGCAAAATCGAAGGCTAACCTCTTTGATTTCGAGCGAAAATTTGATTTTTTAAAAAATCCCCGAAAACTTGCGTATGGCTCGTACTGCATATACAACATGGAATACAAGCTCGATCTCAAAGAAAAATGAATTTACGGTCATTTTATGGAAGAAAGCGTCGTTTTGAGCAAAATCGAAGGCTAAACTTTGGATTCGAGCAAAAATTTGAATTTTTTAAAAATCCCCGAAAACTTACGTATGGCTACGCAATGCATAAACAACATGGAATACAAGCTCGATCTCGAAGAAAAATGAATTTACGGTCATTCTATGGAAGAAAACGTCGTTTTGAGCAAAATCGAAGGCTAACCCCTTTGAATTCACGCGAAAATTTAAAATTTTTAGAAATCCCCAAAAACTTATGTATGGCTACGTAATGCATATACAAGATGGAATACAAGCTCGATATCGAGAAAAATGAATTTACGGTAATTCTATGGAAGAAAACGTCGTTTTGAGCAATATTGAAGGCTAACCCCTTTGATTTCGAGCGAAAATTTGAATTTTTAAAAATTGACGAAAACTTACATATGGCTACGTAATGCATATACAACATGTATTGATCTCGAAGAAAAATGATTTTACGGTCATTCTATGGAAGAAAACGTCGTTTTGAGCGAAATCGAAGGCTAACCCCTTTGAATTCGAGCGAAAATTTAAATTTTTAAAAATCCACAAAAACTTAAGTATGGCTACATAATGCATATACAATATGGAATACAAGCTCTATCTTCAAGAAAAATTAATTTACGGTCATTCTATGGAAGAAAACGTCGTTTTGAGCAAAATCGAAGCTAACCCCTTTGAATTCGAGTGAAAACTTGATTTTTTTTTTTAATAATCCCCGAAAACATACATATGGCTACGTAATGCATATACAACATGGAATACAAGCTCAATCTCGAAGAAAAATGAATTTACGGTCAATGTACTGACGAAAATGTCGTTTTGAACAAAATCGAAGGCTAACCCCTTTGAATACGAGCAAAAATTTGAATTTTTTAAAAATCCACCAAAACTTATGTATGGCTACGTAATGCATATACAACATGGAATAGAAGCCAAATCCCGAAGCAAAATGAATTTACGGACATTCTATGGACAAAAACGTCGTTTTGAGCAAAATCGAAGGCTAACCCCTTTGAATTCGAGCGAAAATTTGAATTTTTTAAAAATCTCGAAAAAATTACGTATGGCTACGTAATGCATATGCAACATGGAATACAAGCTCGATACCAAAGAAAAATGAATTTACGGTCATTCTATGGAAGAAAACGTCGTTTTGAGCAAAATCGAAGGCTAACCCCTTTGAATTCGAGCGAAAATTTGAATTTTTCAAAAATCCCCGAAAACTTACGTATGGATACGTAATGCATATACAAAATGGAATACAAGCTCGATCTCGAAGAAGAATGAATTTACGATCATTTTATGGAAGAAAACGTCGTTTTGATTAAAATTGAAGGCCCCTTCGAATTCGAGCAAAAATATGAATTTTTTAAAAATCCTGAAAAACTTACGTCTGGCCACGTAATGCATATGCAACATGGAATACAAGCTCGATCTCAAAGAAAAATGAATTTACGGTCATTCTATGGAAGAAAGCGTCGTTTTGAGCAAAATCGAAGGCTAAACCCTTTGGATTCGAGCAAAAATTTGAATTTTTTAAAAATCCCCGAAAACTTACGTATGGCTACGCAATGCATATACAATATGGAATACAAGCTCGATCTCGAATAAAAATACATTTACGGTCATTCTATGGAAGAAAACGTCGTTTTGAGCAAAATCGAAGGCTAACCCCTTTGAATTCACCCGAAAATTTAAATTTTTTAGAAATCACCGAAAACATACATATGGCTACGTAATGCATATACAAGATGTAATACAAGCTCGATCTCGAAGAGAAATGAATTTACGGTCATTCTATGGAAGAAAACGTCGTTTTGAGACAAATCGAAGGCTAAGCCCTTTGAATTCGAGCGAAAATTTGAATTTTTTCAAAATTCCCGAAAAGTTATGTATGGCTACGTAATGCATATACAAGATGTAATACAAGCTCGATCTCGAAGAAAAATGAATTTACGGTCATTCTATGGAAGAAAACGTCGTTTTGAGCAAAATTGAAGGCTAAGCCCATTGAATTCGAGCGAAAATTTGAATTTTTTTAAAATTCCCGAAAAGTTATATATGGCTACGTAATGCATATAAAAGATGTAATACAAGCTCGATCTCGAAGAAAAATGAATTTACGGTCATTCTATGGAAGAAAACGTCGTTTTGAGCAAAATCGAAGCTAACCCCTTTGAATTCGAGTGAAAACTTGATTTTTTTTTTAAAAATCCCCGAAAACTTACATATGTCTACGTAATGCATATACAACATGGAATACAAGCTCAATCTCGAAGAAAATGAATTTACGGTCAATGTACTGACGAAAATGTTGTTTTGAGCAAAATCGAAGGCTAACCCCTTTGAATACGAGCAAAAATTTGAATTTTTTAAAAATCCACCAAAACTTATGTATGGCTACGTAATGCATATACAACATGGAATAGAAGAAAAATCTCGAAGCAAAATGAATTTACGGACATTCTATGGACAAAAACGTCGTTTTGACCAAAATCGAAGGCTAACCCCTTTGAATTCGAGCGAAAATTTGAGTTTTTTAAAAATCTCGAAAAACTTACGTATGGCTACGTAATGCATATGCAACATGGAATACAAGCTCGATCCCAAAGAAAAATGAATTTACGGTCATTCTATGGAAGAAAACGTCGTTTTGAGCAAAATCGAAGGCTAACCCCTTTGAATTCGAGCGAAAATTTGAATTTTTCAAAAATCCCCGAAAACTTACGTATGGATACGTAATGCATATAAAAAATGGAATACAAGCTCGATCTCGAAGAAAAATGAATTTACGGTCATTTTATGGAAGAAAACGTCGTTTTGATTAAAATTGAAGGCTAACCCCTTCGAATTCGAGCAAAAATTTGAATTTTTTAAAAATCCTGAAAAACATACGTATGGCCACGTAATGCATATGCAACATGGAATACAAGCTCGATCTCAAAGAAAAATGAATTTACGGTCATTCTATGGAAGAAAGCGTCGTTTTGAGCAAAATCGAAGGCTAAACACTTTGGTTTCGAGCAAAAATTTGAATTTTTTAAAAATCCCCAAAAACTTACGTATGGCTACTCAATGCATATACAACATGGAATACAAGCTCGATCTCGAATAAAAATGCATTTACGGTCATTCTA
This sequence comes from Tuctoria greenei, assembly GCA_036927565.1. Classification (NCBI taxonomy): domain Eukaryota; kingdom Viridiplantae; phylum Streptophyta; class Magnoliopsida; order Poales; family Poaceae; genus Tuctoria; species Tuctoria greenei. The sequence goes on along the minus strand of JAYESD010000190.1, from coordinate 69,693 downwards.
TGGAAGAAAACGTCGTTTTGAGCAAAATCGAAGGCTAACCCCTTTGAATTCGAGCGAAAATTTGGATTTTTAAAAATTGACGAAAACTTACATATGGCTACGTAATGCATATACAACATGTAATACAAGCTTGATCTCGAAGAAAAATGAATTTACGGTCATTTTATGGAAGAAAAACTCGTTTTGAGCGAAATCGAAGGCTAACCCCTTTGAATTCGAGCGAAAATTTGAATTTTTAAAAATCCACAAAAACTTAAGTATGGCTACGTAATGCATATACAACATGGAATACAAGCTCTATCTTCAAGAAAAATTAATTTACGGTCATTCTATGGAAGAAAACGTCGTTTTGAGCAAAATCGAAGGCTAACCCCTTTGAATTCGAGCGAAAATTTGAATTTTTCAAAAATCCACGAAAACTTACGTATGGATACGTAATGCATATACAAAATGGAATACAAGCTCGATCTCGAAGAAAAATGAATTTACGGTCATTTTATGGAAGAAAACGTCGTTTTGATTAAAATTGAAGGCTAACCCCTTCGAATTCGAGCAAAAATTTGAATTTTTTAAAAATCCTGAAAACCTTACGTATGGCCACGTAATGCATATGCAACATGGAATACAAGCTCTATCTCAAAGAAAAATGAATTTACGGTCATTCTATGGAAGAAAGCGTCGTTTTGAGCAAAATCGAAGGCTAAACCCTTTGGATTCGAGCAAAAATTTGAATTTTTTAAAAATCCCCGAAAACTTACGTATGGCTACTCAATGCATATACAACATGGAATACAAGCTCGATCTTGAATAAAAATGCATTTACGGTCATTCTATGGAAGAAAACGTCGTTTTGAGCAAAATCGAAGGCTAACCCCTTTGAATTCGAGCGAAAATTTGGATTTTTAAAAATTGACGAAAACTTACATATGGCTACGTAATGCATATACAACATGGAATACAAGCTCGATCTCGAAGAAAAATGAATTTATGGTCATTTTATGGAAGAAAACGTCGTTTTTATTAAAATTGAAGGCTAACCCCTTCGAATTCGAGAAAAAATTTGAAATTTTTAAAAATACCCAAAAACTTACATATGGCTACGTAATGCATATACAACATGGAATACAAGCTCGATCTCGAAGAAAAATCAATTTACAATCATTCTATGGAAGAAAACTTCCTTTTGAGCAAAACCAAAGGCTAACCCCTTTAAACTCACGCGAAAATTTGAATTTTTAAAAAATCCCCAAAAACTTACGTATGGCTACGTAATGCATAAGCATCATGGAATACAAGCTCTATCTCGAAGAAAAATGAATTTACGGTCATTTTATGAAAGAAAACGTCATTTTAAGCAAAATCGAAGGCTAACCTCTTTGATTTCGAGCGAAAATTTGATTTTTTAAAAAATCCCCGAAAACTTGCGTATGGCTACGTACTGCATATACAACATGGAATACAAGCTCGATCTCAAAGAAAAATGAATTTACGGTCATTCTATGGAAGAAAGCGTCGTTTTGAGCAAAATCGAAGGCTAAACTTTGGATTCGAGCAAAAATTTGAATTTTTTAAAAATCCCCGAAAACTTACGTATGGCTACGCAATGCATAAACAACATGGAATACAAACTCGATCTCGAAGAAAAATGAATTTACGGTCATTCTATGGAAGAAAACGTCGTTTTGAGCAAAATCGAAGGCTAACCCCTTTGAATTCACGCGAAAATTTAAAATTTTTAGAAATCCCCAAAAACTTATGTATGGCTACGTAATGCATATACAAGATGGAATACAAGCTCGATATCGAGAAAAATGAATTTACGGTAATTCTATGGAAGAAAACGTCGTTTTGAGCAAAATTGAAGGCTAACCCCTTTGATTTCGAGCGAAAATTTGAATTTTTAAAAATTGACGAAAACTTACATATGGCTACGTAATGCATATACAACATGTATTGATCTCGAAGAAAAATGATTTTACGGTCATTCTATGGAAGAAAACGTCGTTTTGAGCGAAATCGAAGGCTAACCCCTTTGAATTCGAGCGAAAATTTAAATTTTTAAAAATCCACAAAAACTTAAGTATGGCTACATAATGCATATACAATATGGAATACAAGCTCTATCTTCAAGAAAAATTAATTTACGGTCATTCTATGGAAGAAAACGTCGTTTTGAGCAAAATCGAAGCTAACCCCTTTGAATTCGAGTGAAAACTTGATTTTTTTTTAATAATCCCCGAAAACATACATATGGCTACGTAATGCATATAAAACATGGAATACAAGCTCAATCTCGAAGAAAAATGAATTTACGGTCAATGTACTGACGAAAATGTCGTTTTGAACAAAATCGAAGGCTAACCCCTTTGAATACGAGCAAAAATTTGAATTTTTTAAAAATCCACCAAAACTTATGTATGGCTACGTAATGCATATACAACATGGAATAGAAGCCAAATCCCGAAGCAAAATGAATTTACGGACATTCTATGGACAAAAACGTCGTTTTGAGCAAAATCGAAGGCTAACCCCTTTGAATTCGAGCGAAAATTTGAATTTTTTAAAAATCTCGAAAAAATTACGTATGGCTACGTAATGCATATGCAACATGGAATACAAGCTCGATACCAAAGAAAAATGAATTTACGGTCATTCTATGGAAGAAAACGTCGTTTTGAGCAAAATCGAAGGCTAACCCCTTTGAATTCGAGCGAAAATTTGAATTTTTCAAAAATCCCCGAAAACTTACGTATGGATACGTAATGCATATACAAAATGGAATACAAGCTCGATCTCGAAGAAGAATGAATTTACGATCATTTTATGGAAGAAAACGTCGTTTTGATTAAAATTGAAGGCCCCTTCGAATTCGAGCAAAAATATGAATTTTTTAAAAATCCTGAAAAACTTACGTCTGGCCACGTAATGCATATGCAACATGGAATACAAGCTCGATCTCAAAGAAAAATGAATTTACGGTCATTCTATGGAAGAAAGCGTCGTTTTGAGCAAAATCGAAGGCTAAACCCTTTGGATTCGAGCAAAAATTTGAATTTTTTAAAAATCCCCGAAAACTTACGTATGGCTACGCAATGCATATACAATATGGAATACAAGCTCGATCTCTAATAAAAATACATTTACGGTCATTCTATGGAAGAAAACGTCGTTTTGAGCAAAATCGAAGGCTAACCCCTTTGAATTCACCCGAAAATTTAAATTTTTTAGAAATCACCGAAAACATACATATGGCTACGTAATGCATATACAAGATGTAATACAAGCTCGATCTCGAAGAGAAATGAATTTATGGTCATTCTATGGAAGAAAACGTCGTTTTGAGACAAATCGAAGGCTAAGCCCTTTGAATTCGAGCGAAAATTTGAATTTTTTTAAAATTCCCGAAAAGTTATGTATGGCTACGTAATGCATATACAAGATGTAATACAAGCTCGATCTCGAAGAAAAATGAATTTACGGTCATTCTATGGAAGAAAACGTCGTTTTGAGCAAAATTGAAGGCTAAGCCCTTTGAATTCGAGCGAAAATTTGAATTTTTTTAAAATTCCCGAAAAGTTATATATGGCTACGTAATGCATATAAAATATGTAATACAAGCTCGATCTCGAAGAAAAATGAATTTACGGTCATTCTATGGAAGAAAACGTCGTTTTGAGCAAAATCGAAGCTAACCCCTTTGAATTCGAGTGAAAACTTGATTTTTTTTTAAAAAATCCCCGAAAACTTACATATGTCTACGTAATGCATATACAACATGGAATACAAGCTCAATCTCGAAGAAAATGAATTTACGGTCAATGTACTGACGAAAATGTTGTTTTGAGCAAAATCGAAGGCTAACCCTTTGAATACGAGCAAAAATTTGAATTTTTTAAAAATCCACCAAAACTTATGTATGGCTACGTAATGAATATACAACATGGAATAGAAGAAAAATCTCGAAGCAAAATGAATTTACGGACATTCTATGGACAAAAACGTCGTTTTGACCAAAATCGAAGGCTAACCCCTTTGAATTCGAGCGAAAATTTGAGTTTTTTAAAAATCTCGAAAAACTTACGTATGGCTACGTAATGCATATGCAACATGGAATACAAGCTCGATCCCAAAGAAAAATGAATTTACGGTCATTCTATGGAAGAAAACGTCGTTTTGAGCAAAATCGAAGGCTAACCCCTTTGAATTCGAGCGAAAATTTGAATTTTTCAAAAATCCCCGAAAACTTACGTATGGATACGTAATGCATATAAAAAATGGAATACAAGCTCGATCTCGAAGAAAAATGAATTTACGGTCATTTTATGGAAGAAAACGTCGTTTTGATTAAAATTGAAGGCTAACCCCTTCGAATTCGAGCAAAAATTTGAATTTTTTAAAAATCCTGAAAAACTTACGTATGGCCACGTAATGCATATGCAACATGGAATACAAGCTCGATCTCAAAGAAAAATGAATTTACGGTCATTCTATGGAAGAAAGCGTCGTTTTGAGCAAAATCGAAGGCTAAACCCTTTGGTTTCGAGCAAAAATTTGAATTTTTTAAAAATCCCCGAAAACTTACGTATGGCTACTCAATGCATATACAACATGGAATACAAGCTCGATCTAGAATAAAAATGCATTTACGGTCATTCTATGGAAGAAAACGTCGTTTTGAGCAAAATCGAAGGCTAACCCCTTTGAATTCGAGCGAAAATTTGGATTTTTAAAAATTGACGAAAACTTACATATGGCTACGTAATGCATATAAAACATGTAATACAAGCTTGATCTCGAAGAAAAATGAATTTACGGTCATTCTATGGAAGAAAACGTCGTTTTGAGCGAAATCGAAGGCTAACCCCTTTGAATTCGAGCGAAAATTTGAATTTTTAAAAATCCACAAAAACTTAAGTATGGCTACGTAATGCATATACAACATGGAATACAAGCTCTATCTTCAAGAAAAATTAATTTACGGTCATTCTATGGAAGAAAACGTTGTTTTGAGCAAAATCGAAGCTAACCCCTTTGAATTCGAGTGAAAACTTGAATTTTTTTAAAAAAATCCCCGAAAACTTACATATGGCTACGTAATGCATATACAACATGGAATACAAGCTCAATCTTGAAGAAAAATGAATTTACGGTCAATGTACTCACGAAAATGTCGTTTTGAGCAAAATCGAAGGCTAACCCCTTTGAATACGAGCAAAAATTTAAATTTTTTAAAAATCCACCAAAACTTATGTATGGCTACGTAATGCATATACAACATGGAATAGAAGCCAAATCTCGAAACGAATGAATTTACGGACATTCTATAGACAAAAACGTCGTTTTGAGAAAAATCGAAGGCTAACCCCTTTGAATTCGAGCGAAAATTTGAATTTTTTAAAAATCCCCGAAAACTTACATATGTCTACGTAATGCATATACAACATGGAATACAAGCTCAATCTCGAAGAAAAATGAATTTACGGTCAATGTACTGACGAAAATGTTGTTTTGAGCAAAATCGAAGGCTAACCCCTTTGAATACGAGCAAAAATTTGAATTTTTTAAAAATCCCCGAAAACTTACGTATGAATACGTAATGCATATACAAAATGGAATACAAGCTCGATCTCGAAGAAAAATGAATTTACGGTCATTTTATGGAAGAAAACGTCGTTTTGATTAAAATTAAAGGCTAACCCCTTCGAATTCGAGCAAAATTTGAATTTTTTAAAAATCCTGAAAAACTTACGTATGGCCATGTAATGCATATGCAACATGGGATACAAGCTCGATATCAAAGAAAAATGAATTTACGGTCATTCTATGGAAGAAAGCGTCGTTTTGAGCAAAATCGAAGGCTAAACCCTTTGGATTCGAGCAAAAATTTGAATTTTTTAAAAATCCCCGAAAACTTACGTATGGCTATGCAATGCATATACAACATGGAATACAAGCTCGATCTCGAATAAAAATGCATTTACGGTCATTCTATGGAAGAAAACGTCGTTTTGAGCAAAATCGAAGGCTAACCCCTTTGAATTCGAGCGAAAATTTGAATTTTTAAAAATTGACGAAAACTTACATATGGCTACATAATGCATATACAACATGTAATACAAGCTTGATCTCGAATAAAAATGAATTTACGGTCATTCTATGGAAGAAAACGTCGTTTTGAGCGAAATCGAAGGCTAACCCCTTTGAATTCGAGCGAAAATTTGAATTTTTTAAAAATCCCCGAAAACTTACATATGGCTACGTAATGCATATACAACATGGAATACAAGCTCAATCTCGAAGAAAAATGAATTTACGGTCAATGTACTGACGAAAATGTCGTTTTGAGCAAAATCGAAGGCTAACCCCTTTGAATACGAGCAAAAATTTGAATTTTTTAAAAATCCACCAAAACTTATGTATGGCTACGTAATGCATATACAACATGGAATAGAAGAAAAATCTCGAAGCAAAATGAATTTACGGACATTCTATGGACAAAAACGTCGTTTTGACCAAAATCGAAGGCTAACCCCTTTGAATTCGAGCGAAAATTTGAGTTTTTTAAAAATCTCGAAAAACTTACGTATGGCTACGTAATGCATATGCAACATGGAATACAAGCTCGATCCCAAAGAAAAATGAATTTACGGTCAATCTATGGAAGAAAACGTCGTTTTGAGCAAAATCGAAGGCTAACCCCTTTGAATTCGAGCGAAAATTTGAATTTTTCAAAAATCCCCGAAAACTTACGTATGGATACGTAATGCATATAAAAAATGGAATACAAGCTCGATCTCGAAGAAAAATGAATTTACGGTCATTTTATGGAAGAAAACGTTGTTTTGATTAAAATTGAAGGCTAACCCCTTCGAATTCGAGCAAAAATTTGAATTTTTTAAAAATCCTGAAAAACTTACGTATGGCCACGTAATGCATATGCAACATGGAATACAAGCTCGATCTCAAGGAAAAATGAATTTACGGTCATTCTATGGAAGAAAGCGTCGTTTTGAGCAAGATCGAAGGCTAAACCCTTTGGTTTCGAGCAAAAATTTGAATTTTTTAAAAATTCCCGAAAACTTACGTATGGCTACGCAATGCATATACAACATGGAATACAAGCTCGATCTCGAATAAAAATGCATTTACGGTCATTCTATGGAAGAAAACGTCGTTTTGAGCAAAATCGAAGGCTAACCCCTTTGAATTCGAGCGAAAATTTGGATTTTTAAAAATTGACGAAAACTTACATATGGCTACGTAATGCATATACAACATGTAATACAAGCTTGATCTCGAAGAAAAATGAATTTACGGTCATTCTATGGAAGAAAACGTCGTTTTGAGCGAAATCGAAGGCTAACCCCTTTGAATTCGAGCGAAAATTTGAATTTTTAAAAATCCACAAAAACTTAAGTATGGCTACGTAATGCATATACAACATGGAATACAAGCTCTATCTTCAAGAAAAATTAATTTACGGTCATTCTATGGAAGAAAACGTCGTTTTGAGCAAAATCGAAGCTAACCCCTTTGAATACGAGTGAAAACTTGAATTTTTTTAAAAAAATCCCCGAAAACTTACATATGGCTACGTAATGCATATACAACATGGAATACAAGCTCAATCTTGAAGAAAAATGAATTTACGGTCAATGTACTAACGAAAATGTCGTTTTGAGCAAAATCGAAGGCTAACCCCTTTGAATACGAGCAAAAATTTGAATTTTTTAAAAATCCACCAAAACTTATGTATGGCTACGTAATGCATATACAACATGGAATAGAAGAAAAATCTCGAAGCAAAATGAATTTACGGACATTCTATGGACAAAAACGTCGTTTTGAGCAAAATCGAAGGCTAACCCCTTTGAATTCGAGCGAAAATTTGAGTTTTTTAAAAATCTCGAAAAACTTACGTATGGCTACGTAATGCATATGCAACATGGAATACAAGCTCGATCCCAAAGAAAAATGAATTTACGGTCATTCTATGGAAGAAAACGTCGTTTTGAGCAAAATCGAAGGCTAACCCCTTTGAATTCGAGCGAAAATTTGAATTTTTCAAAAATCCCCGAAAACTTACGTATGGATACGTAATGCATATACAAAATGGAATACAAGCTCGATCTCGAAGAAAAATGAATTTACGGTCATTTTATGGAAGAAAACGTCGTTTTGATTAAAATTGAAGGCTAACCCCTTCGAATTCGAGCAAAAATTTGAATTTTTTAAAAATCCTGAAAAACTTACGTATGGCCACGTAATGCATATGCAACATGGAATACAAGCTCTATCTCAAAGAAAAATGAATTTACGGTCATTCTATGGAAGAAAGCGTCGTTTTGAGCAAAATCGAAGGCTAAACCCTTTGGATTCGAGCAAAAATTTGAATTTTTTAAAAATCCCCGAAAACTTACGTATGGCTACTCAATGCATATACAACATGGAATACAAGCTCGATCTCGAATAAAAATGCATTTACGGTCATTCTATGGAAGAAAACGTCGTTTTGAGCAAAATCGAAGGCTAACCCCTTTGAATTCGAGCGAAAATTTGGATTTTTAAAAATTGACGAAAACTTACATATGGCTACGTAATGCATATACAACATGTAATACAAGCTTGATCTCGAATAAAAATGAATTTACGGTCATTCTATGGAAGAAAACGTCGTTTTGAGCAAAATCGAAGCTAACCCCTTTGAATTCGAGTGAAAACTTGAATTTTTTTTTAAAAAATCCCCGAAAACTTACATATGGCTACGTAATGCATATACAACATGGAATACAAGCTCAATCTTGAAGAAAAATGAATTTACGGTCAATGTACTAACGAAAATGTCGTTTTGAGCAAAATCGAAGGCTAACCCCTTTGAATACGAGCAAAAATTTGAATTTTTTAAAAATCCACCAAAACTTATGTATGGCTACGTAATGCATATACAACATGGAATAGAAGCCAAATCTCGAAACAAATGAATTTACGGACATTCTATGGACAAAAACGTCGTTTTGAGCAAAATCGAAGGCTAACCCCTTTGAATTCGAGCGAAAATTTGAATTTTTTAAAAATCCCCGAAAACTTACATATGTCTACGTAATGCATATACAACATGGAATACAAGCTCAATCTCGAAGAAAAATGAATTTACGGTCAATGTACTGACGAAAATGTTGTTTTGAGCAAAATCGAAGGCTAACCCCTTTGAATACGAGCAAAAATTTGAATTTTTTAAAAATCCCCGAAAACTTACGTATGAATACGTAATGCATATACAAAATGGAATACAAGCTCGATCTCGAAGAAAAATGAATTTACGGTCATTTTATGGAAGAAAACGTCGTTTTGATTAAAATTGAAGGCTAACCCCTTCGAATTCGAGCAAAAATTTGAATTTTTTAAAAATCCTGAAAAACTTACGTATGGCCACGTAATGCATATGCAACATGGATACAAGCTCGATATCAAAGAAAAATGAATTTACGGTCATTCTATGGAAGAAAGCGTCGTTTTGAGCAAAATCGAAGGCTAAACCCTTTGGATTCGAGCAAAAATTTGAATTTTTTAAAAATCCCCGAAAACTTACGTATGGCTACGCAATGCATATACAACATGGAATACAAGCTCGATCTCGAATAAAAATGCATTTACGGTCATTCTATGGAAGAAAACGTCGTTTTGAGCAAAATCGAAGGCTAACCCCTTTGAATTCGAGCGAAAATTTGAATTTTTAAAAATTGACGAAAACTTACATATGGCTACGTAATGCATATACAACATGTAATACAAGCTTGATCTCGAATAAAAATGAATTTACGGTCATTCTATGGAAGAAAACGTCGTTTTGAGCGAAATCGAAGGCTAACCCCTTTGAATTCGAGCGAAAATTTGAATTTTTTAAAAATCCCCGAAAACTTACATATGGCTACGTAATGCATATACAACATGGAATACAAACTCAATCTCGAAGAAAAATGAATTTACGGTCAATGTACTGACGAAAATGTCGTTTTGAGCAAAATCGAAGGCTAACCCCTTTGAATTCGAGCGAAAATTTGAATTTTTAAAAATTGACGAAAACTTACATATGGCTACGTAATGCATATACAACATGGAATAGAAGCCAAATCTCGAAGCAAAATGAATTTACGGACATTCTATGGACAAAAACGTCGTTTTGAGCAAAATCGAAGGCTAACCCCTTTGAATTCGAGCGAAAATTTGATTTTTTAAAAATCTCGAAAAACTTACGTATGGCTACGTAATGCATATGCAACATGGAATACAAGCTCGATCCCAAAGAAAAATTAATTTACGGTCAATGTACTGACGAAAATGTTGTTTTGAGCAAAATCGAAGGCTAACCCCTTTGAATACGAGCAAAAATTTGAATTTTTTAAAAATCCCCGAAAACTTACGTATGAATACGTAATGCATATACAAAATGGAATACAAGCTCGATCTCGAAGAAAAATGAATTTACGGTCATTTTATGGAAGAAAACGTCGTTTTGATTAAAATTGAAGGCTAACCCCTTCGAATTCGAGCAAAAATTTGAATTTTTTAAAAATCTTGAAAAACTTACGTATGGCCACGTAATGCATATGCAACATGGAATACAAGCTCGATATCAAAGAAAAATGAATTTACAGTCATTCTATGGAAGAAAGCGTCGTTTTGAGCAAAATCGAAGGTTAAACCCTTTGGATTCGAGCAAAAATTTGAATTTTTTAAAAATCCCCGAAAACTTACGTATGGCTACGCAATGCATATACAACATGGAATACAAGCTCGATCTCGAATAAAAATGCATTTACGGTCATTCTATGGAAGAAAACGTCGCTTTGAGCAAAATCGAAGGCTAACCCCTTTGAATTCGAGCGAAAATTTGAATTTTTAAAAATTGACGAAAACTTACATATGGCTACGTAATGCATATAAAACATGTAATACAAGCTTGATCTCGAATAAAAATGAATTTACGGTCATTCTATGGAAGAAAACGTCGTTTTGAGCGAAATCGAAGGCTAACCCCTTTGAATTCGAGCGAAAATTTGAATTTTTTAAAAATCCCCGAAAACTTACATATGGCTACGTAATGCATATACAACATGGAATACAAGCTCAATCTCGAAGAAAAATGAATTTACGGTCAATGTACTGACGAAAATGTCGTTTTGAGCAAAATCGAAGGCTAACCCCTTTGAATACGAGCAAAAATTTGAATTTTTTAAAAATCCACCAAAACTTATGTATGGCTACGTAATGCATATACAACATGGAATAGAAGCCAAATCTCGAAGCAAAATGAATTTACGGACATTCTATGGACAAAAACGTCGTTTTGAGCAAAATCGAAGGCTAACCCCTTTGAATTCGAGCGAAAATTTGATTTTTTAAAAATCTCGAAAAACTTACGTATGGCTACGTAATGCATATGCAACATGGAATACAAGCTCGATCCCAAAGAAAAATGAATTTACGGTCATTCTATGGAAGAAAACGTCGTTTTGAGCAAAATCGAAGGCTAACCCCTTTGAATTTGAGCGAAAATTTGAATTTTTCAAAAATCCCCGAAAACTTACGTATGGATACGTAATGCATATACAAAATGGAATACAAGCTCGATCTCGAAGAAAAATGAATTTACGGTCATTTTATGGAAGAAAACATCGTTTTGATAAAATTGAAGGCTAACCCCTTCGAATTCGAGCAAAAATTTGAATTTTTTAAAAATCCTGAAAAACTTACATCTGGCCACGTAATGCATATGCAACATGGAATACAAGCTCGATCTCAAAGAAAAATGAATTTACGGTCATTCTATGGAAGAAAGCGTCGTTTTGAGCAAAATCGAAGGCTAAACCCTTTGGATTCGAGCAAAAATTTAAATTTTTTAAAAATCCCCGAAAACTTACGTATGGCTACGCAATGCATATACAACATGGAATACAATCTCGATCTCGAATAAAAATGCATTTACTGTCATTCTATGGAAGAAAACGTCGTTTTGAGCAAAATCGAAGGCTAACCCCTTTGAATTCACCCGAAAATTTAAAATTTTTAGAAATTACCGAAAACTTATGTATGGCTACGTAATGCATATACAAGATGTAATACAAGCTCGATCTCGAAGAAAAATGAATTTACGGTCATTCTATGGAAGAAAACGTCGTTTTGAGCAAAATCGAAGGCTTTCCCGAAAACTTATGTATGGCTACGTAATGCATATACAAGATGTAATACAAGCTCGATCTCGAAGAAAAATGAATTTACGGTCATTCTATGGAAGAAAACGTCGTTTTGAGCAAAATCGAAGGCTAACCCCTTTGAATTCGAGCGAAAATTTGAATTTTTCTAAAATTCCAGAAAACTTAAGTATGTCTATGTAATGCATATACAACATGGAATAGACGCCCAATCTCGAAGCAAAATGAATTTACGGACATTCTATGGACGAAAATCTCGTTTTGATCAAAATCGGAGGCTAACCCCTTTGAATTCGAGCGAAAATTTGAATTTTTTAAAAATACCAAAAAACTTACATATGGCTACGTAATGCATATGCAACATGGAATACAAGCTCGATCCCGAAGAAAATTAATTTACAGTCATTATATGGAAGAAAACGTCGTTTTGAGCAAAATCGAAGGCTAACCCCTTTGAATTCGAGAAAAAATTTGAATTTTATAAAAATCCGCGAAAACTTACGTATGGCTACGTAATGCATATACAACATGTAATACAAGATCGATCTCGAAGAAAAATGAATTTACAGTCATTTTATGGAAGAAAACGTCATTTTGATTGAAATTGAAGGCTAACGCCTTCGAATTCGAGGAAAAATTTGAAATTTTTAAATATCCCCAAAAAGTTACATATGGCTCCGTAATGAATATACAACATGGAATACAAGCTCAATCTCGAAGAAAAATGAATTTACGGCCATTCTATGGAAGAAAACGTCGTTTTGAGCAAAATCGAAGGCTAACCCCTTTGAATTCGAGCGAAAATTTGAATTTTTTAAAAATTCCCGAAAACTTACATATGTCTACGTAATGCATATACAACATGGAATAACAGCTCTATCTCGAAGAAAAATGAATTTACGATCATTCTATAGAAGAAAATGTCGTTTTGAGCAAAATCAAAGGCTAACCCTTTTGAATTCGAGCGAAAATTTGATTTTTTTAAAAATCCCCGAAAACTTACGTATGGCTACGTACTACATATACAACATGGAATACAAGCTCGATCTCAAAGAAAAATGAATTTACGGTCATTCTATGGAAGAAAGCGTCGTTTTGAGCAAAATCGAAGGCTAACCCCTTTGAATTCGAGCGAAAATTTGAATTTTTTAAAAAACCCCGAAAACTTACATATGTCTACGTAATGCATATACAACATGGAATACAAGCTCAATCTCGAAGAAAAATGAATTTACGGTCAATGTACCGACGAAAATGTTGTTTTGAGCAAAATCGAAGGCTAACCCCTTTGAATACGAGCAAAAATTTGAATTTTTTAAAAATCCCCGAAAACTTACGTATGAATACGTAATGCATATACAAAATGGAATACAAGCTCGATCTCGAAGAAAAATGAATTTACGGTCATTTTATGGAAGAAAACGTCGTTTTGATTAAAATTGAAGGTTAACCCCTTCAAATTCGAGCAAAAATTTGAATTTTTTAAAAATCCTGAAAAACTTACGTATGGCCACGTAATGCATATGCAACATGGATACAAGCTCGATATCAAAGAAAAATGAATTTACGGTCATTCTATGGAAGAAAGCGTCGTTTTGAGCAAAATCGAAGGCTAAACCCTTTGGATTCGAGCAAAAATTTGAATTTTTTAAAAATCCCCGAAAACTTACGTATGGCTACGCAATGCATATACAACATGGAATACAAGCTCGATCTCGAATAAAAATGCATTTACGGTCATTCTATGGAAGAAAACGTCGTTTTGAGCAAAATCGAAGGCTAACCCCTTTGAATTCGAGCGAAAATTTGAATTTTTAAAAATTGACGAAAACTTACATATGGCTACGTAATGCATATACAACATGTAATACAAGCTTGATCTCGAATAAAAATGAATTTACGGTCATTCTATGGAAGAAAACGTCGTTTTGAGCGAAATCGAAGGCTAACCCCTTTGAATTCGAGCGAAAATTTGAATTTTTTAAAAATCCCCGAAAACTTACATATGGCTACGTAATGCATATACAACATGGAATACAAGCTCAATCTCGAAGAAAAATGAATTTACGGTCATTCTATGGAAGAAAACGTCGTTTTGAGCAAAATCGAAGGCTAACCCCTTTGAATTCGAGCGAAAATTTGAATTTTTAAAAATTGACGAAAACTTACATATGGCTACGTAATGCATATACAACATGTAATACAAGCTCGATCTCGAATAAAAATGCATTTACGGTCATTCTATGGACAAAAACGTCGTTTTGAGCAAAATCGAAGGCTAACCCCTTTGAATTCGAGCGAAAATTTGATTTTTTAAAAATCTCGAAAAACTTACGTATGGCTACGTAATGCATATGCAACATGGAATACAAGCTCGATCCCAAAGAAAAATGAATTTACGGTCATTCTATGGAAGAAAACGTCGTTTTGAGCAAAATCGAAGGCTAACCCCTTTGAATTCGAGCGAAAATTTGAATTTTTCAAAAATCCCCGAAAACTTACGTATGGATACGTAATGCATATACAAAATGGAATACAAGCTCGATCTCGAAGAAAAATGAATTTACGGTCATTTTATGGAAGAAAACGTCGTTTTGATTAAAATTGAAGGCTAACCCCTTCGAATTCGAGCAAAAATTGAATTTTTTAAAAATCCTGAAAAACTTACGTATGGCCACGTAATGCATATGCAACATGGAATACAAGCTCTATCTCAAAGAAAAATGAATTTACGGTCATTCTATGGAAGAAAGCGTCGTTTTGAGCAAAATCGAAGGCTAAACCCTTTGGATTCGAGCAAAAATTTGAATTTTTTAAAAATCCCCGAAAACTTACGTATGGCTACTCAATGCATATACAACATGGAATACAAGCTCGATCTCGAATAAAAATGCATTTACGGTCATTCTATGGAAGAAAACGTCGTTTTGAGCAAAATCGAAGGCTAACCCCTTTGAATTCGAGCGAAAATTTGGATTTTTAAAAATTGACGAAAACTTACATATGGCTACGTAATGCATATACAACATGTAATACAAGCTTGATCTCGAATAAAAATGAATTTACGGTCATTCTATGGAAGAAAACGTCGTTTTGAGCGAAATCGAAGGCTAACCCCTTTGAATTCGAGCGAAAATTTGAATTTTTTAAAAATCCCCGAAAACTTACATATGGCTACGTAATGCATATACAACATGGAATACAAGCTCAATCTTGAAGAAAAATGAATTTACGGTCAATGTACTAACGAAAATGTCGTTTTGAGCAAAATCGAAGGCTAACCCCTTTGAATACGAGCAAAAATTTGAATTTTTTAAAAATCCACCAAAACTTATGTATGGCTACGTAATGCATATACAACATGGAATAGAAGAAAAATCTCGAAGCAAAATGAATTTACGGACATTCTATGGACAAAAACGTCGTTTTGAGCAAAATCGAAGGCTAACCCCTTTGAATTCGAGCGAAAATTTGAGTTTTTTAAAAATCTCGAAAAACTTACGTATGGCTACGTAATGCATATGCAACATGGAATACAAGCTCGATCCCAAAGAAAAATGAATTTACGGTCATTCTATGGAAGAAAACGTCGTTTTGAGCAAAATCGAAGGCTAACCCCTTTGAATTCGAGCGAAAATTTGAATTTTTCAAAAATCCCCGAAAACTTACGTATGGATACGTAATGCATATACAAAATGGAATACAAGCTCGATCTCGAAGAAAAATGAATTTACGGTCATTTTATGGAAGAAAACGTCGTTTTGATTAAAATTGAAGGCTAACCCCTTCGAATTCGAGCAAAAATTTGAATTTTCTAAAAATCCTGAAAAACTTACGTATGGCCACGTAATGCATATGCAACATGGAATACAAGCTCTATATCAAAGAAAAATGAATTTACGGTCATTCTATGGAAGAAAGCGTCGTTTTGAGCAAAATCGAAGGCTAAACCCTTTGGATTCGAGCAAAAATTTGAATTTTTTAAAAATCCCCGAAAACTTACGTATGGCTACTCAATGCATATACGACATGTAATACAAGCTTGATCTCGAATAAAAATGAATTTACGGTCATTCTATGGAAGAAAACGTCGTTTTGAGCAAAATCGAAGCTAACCCCTTTGAATTCGAGTGAAAACTTGAATTTTTTTTTAAAAAATCCCCGAAAACTTACATATGGCTACGTAATGCATATACAACATGGAATACAAGCTCAATCTTGAAGAAAAATGAATTTACGGTCAATGTACTAACGAAAATGTCGTTTTGAGCAAAATCGAAGGCTAACCCCTTTGAATACGAGCAAAAATTTGAATTTTTTAAAAATCCACCAAAACTTATGTATGGCTAAGTAATGCATATACAACATGGAATAGAAGCCAAATCTCGAAACAAATGAATTTACGGACATTCTATGGACAAAAACGTCGTTTTGAGCAAAATCGAAGGCTAACCCCTTTGAATTCGAGCGAAAATTTGAATTTTTTAAAAATCCCCGAAAACTTACATATGTCTACGTAATGCATATACAACATGGAATACAAGCTCAATCTCGAAGAAAAATGAATTTACGGTCAATGTACTGACTAAAATGTTGTTTTGAGCAAAATCGAAGGCTAACCCCTTTGAATACGAGCAAAAATTTGAATTTTTTAAAAATCCCCGAAAACTTACGTATGAATACGTAATGCATATACAAAATGGAATACAAGCTCGATCTCGAAGAAAAATGAATTTACGGTCATTTTATGGAAGAAAACGTCGTTTTGATTAAAATTGAAGGCTAACCCCTTCGAATTCGAGCAAAAATTTGAATTTTTTAAAAATCCTGAAAAACTTACGTATGGCCACGTAATGCATATGCAACATGGAATACAAGCTCGATATCAAAGAAAAATGAATTTACAGTCATTCTATGGAAGAAAGCGTCGTTTTGAGCAAAATCGAAGGCTAAACCCTTTGGATTCGAGCAAAAATTTGAATTTTTTAAAAATCCCCGAAAACTTACGTATGGCTACGCAATGCATATACAACATGGAATACAAGCTCGATCTCGAATAAAAATGCATTTACGGTCATTCTATGGAAGAAAACGTCGTTTTGAGCAAAATCGAAGGCTAACCCCTTTGAATTCGAGCGAAAATTTGAATTTTTAAAAATTGACGAAAACTTACATATGGCTACGTAATGCATATACAACATGTAATACAAGCTTGATCTCGAATAAAAATGAATTTACGGTCATTCTATGGAAGAAAACGTCGTTTTGAGCGAAATCGAAGGCTAACCCCTTTGAATTCGAGCGAAAATTTGAATTTTTTAAAAATCCCCGAAAACTTACATATGGCTACGTAATGCATATACAACATGGAATACAAGCTCAATCTCGAAGAAAAATGAATTTACGGTCAATGTACTGACGAAAATGTCGTTTTGAGCAAAATCGAAGGCTAACCCCTTTGAATACGAGCAAAAATTTGAATTTTTTAAAAATCCACCAAAACTTATGTATGGCTACGTAATGCATATACAACATGGAATAGAAGCCAAATCTCGAAGCAAAATGAATTTACGGACATTCTATGGACAAAAACGTCGTTTTGAGCAAAATCGAAGGCTAACCCCTTTGAATTCGAGCGAAAAATTGATTTTTTAAAAATCTCGAAAAACTTACGTATGGCTACGTAATGCATATGCAACATGGAATACAAGCTCGATCCCAAAGAAAAATGAATTTACGGTCATTCTATGGAAGAAAACGTCGTTTTGAGCAAAATCGAAGGCTAACCCCTTTGAATTTGAGCGAAAATTTGAATTTTTCAAAAATCCCCGAAAACTTACGTATGGATACGTAATGCATATACAAAATGGAATACAAGCTCGATCTCGAAGAAAAATGAATTTACGGTCATTTTATGGAAGAAAACGTCGTTTTGATTAAAATTGAAGGCTAACCCCTTCGAATTCGAGCAAAAATTTGAATTTTTTAAAAATCCTGAAAAACTTACATCTGGCCACGTAATGCATATGCAACATGGAATACAAGCTCGATCTCAAAGAAAAATGAATTTACGGTCATTCTATGGAAGAAAGCGTCGTTTTGAGCAAAATCGAAGGCTAAACCCTTTGGATACGAGCAAAAATTTAAATTTTTTAAAAATCCCCGAAAACTTACGTATGGCTACGCAATGCATATACAACATGGAATACAATCTCGATCTCGAATAAAAATGCATTTACGGTCATTCTATGGAAGAAAACGTCGTTTTGAGCAAAATCGAAGGCTAACCCCTTTGAATTCACCCGAAAATTTAAAATTTTTAGAAATCACCGAAAACTTATGTATGGCTACGTAATGCATATACAAGATGTAATACAAGCTCGATCTCGAAGAAAAATGAATTTACGGTCATTCTATGGAAGAAAACGTCGTTTTGAGCAAAATCGAAGGCTTTCCCGAAAACTTATGTATGGCTACGTAATGCATATACAAGATGTAATACAAGCTCGATCTCGAAGAAAAATGAATTTACGGTCATTCTATGGAAGAAAACGTCGTTTTGAGCAAAATCGAAGGCTAACCCCTTTGAATTCGAGCGAAAATTTGAATTTTTCTAAAATTCCAGCAAAATTAAGTATGTCTATGTAATGCATATACAACATGGAATAGACGCCCAATCTCGAAGCAAAATGAATTTACGGACATTCTATGGACGAAAATCTCGTTTTGATCAAAATCGGAGGCTAACCCCTTTGAATTCGAGCGAAAATTTGAATTTTTTAAAAATACCAAAAAACTTACATATGGCTACGTAATGCATATGCAACATGCAATACAAGCTCGATCCCGAAGAAAATGAATTTACAGTCATTATATGGAAGAAAACGTCGTTTTGAGCAAAATCGAAGGCTAACCCCTTTGAATTCGAGAAAAAATTTGAATTTTATAAAAATCCGCGAAAACTTACGTATGGCTACGTAATGCATATACAACATGTAATACAAGATCGATCTCGAAGAAAAATGAATTTACAGTCATTTTATGGAAGAAAACGTCATTTTGATTGAAATTGAAGGCTAACGCCTTCGAATTCGAGGAAAAATTTGAAATTTTTAAATATCCCCAAAAAGTTACATATGGCTCCGTAATGAATACACAACATGGAATACAAGCTCAATCTCGAAGAAAAATGAATTTACGGCCATTCTATGGAAGAAAACGTCGTTTTGAGCAAAATCGAAGGCTAACCCCTTTGAATTCGAGCGAAAATTTGAATTTTTTAAAAATTCCCGAAAACTTACATATGTCTACGTAATGCATATACAACATGGAATAACAGCTCTATCTCGAAGAAAAATGAATTTACGATCATTCTATAGAAGAAAATGTCGTTTTGAGCAAAATCAAAGGCTAACCCCTTTGAATACGAGCAAAAATTTGAATTTTTTAAAAATCCACCAAAACTTATGTATGGCTACGTAACGCATATACAACATGTAATAGAAGCCAAATCTCGAAACAAATGAATTTACGGACATTCTATGGACAAAAACGTCGTTTTGAGCAAAATCGAAGGCTAACCCCTTTGAATTCGAGCGAAAATTTGAATTTTTTAAAAATCCCCGAAAACTTACGTATGAATACGTAATACATATACAAAATGGAATACAAGCTCGATGTCGAAGAAAAATGAATTTACGGTCATTTTATGGAAGAAAACGTCGTTTTGATTAAAATTGAAGGCTAACCCCTTCGAATTCGAGCAAAAATTTGAATTTTTTAAAAATCCTGAAAAACTTACGTATGGCCACGTAATGCATATGAAACATGGAATACAAGCTCGATATCAAAGAAAAATGAATTTACAGTCATTATATGGAAGAAAACGTCGTTTTGAGCAAAATCGAAGGCTAACCCCTTTGAATTCGAGAAAAAATTTGAATTTTATAAAAATCCGCGAAAACTTACGTATGGCTACGTAATGCATATACAACATGTAATACAAGATCGATCTCGAAGAAAAATGAATTTACAGTCATTTTATGGAAGAAAACGTCATTTTGATTGAAAATTGAAGGCTAACGCCTTCGAATTCGAGGAAAAATTTGAAATTTTTAAATATCCCCAAAAAGTTACATATGGCTCCGTAATGAATACACAACATGGAATACAAGCTCAATCTCGAAGAAAAATGAATTTACGGCCATTCTATGGAAGAAAACGTCGTTTTGAGCAAAATCGAAGGCTAACCCCTTTGAATTCGAGCGAAAATTTGAATTTTTCAAAAATCCCCGAAAACTTACGTATGGATACGTAATGCATATACAAAATGGAATACAAGCTCGATCTCGAAGAAAAATGAATTTACGGTCATTTTATGGAAGAAAACGTCGTTTTGATTAAAATTGAAGGCTCCCCTTCGAATTCGAGCAAAAATTTGAATTTTTTAAAAATCCTGAAAAACTTACATCTGGCCACGTAATGCATATGCAACATGGAATACAAGCTCGATCTCAAAGAAAAATGAATTTACGGTCATTCTATGGAAGAAAGCGTCGTTTTGAGCAAAATCGAAGGGTAAACCCTTTGGATTCGAGCAAAAATTTGAATTTTTTAAAAATCCCCGAAAACTTACGTATGGCTACTCAATGCATATACAACATGGAATACAAGCTCGATCTCGAATAAAAATGCATTTACGGTCATTCTATGGAAGAAAACGTCGTTTTGAGCAAAATCGAAGGCTAACCCCTTTGAATTCGAGCGAAAATTTGGATTTTTAAAAATTGACGAAAACTTACATATGGCTACGTAATGCATATACAACATGTAATACAAGCTTGATCTCGAAGAAAAATGAATTTACGGTCATTCTATGGAAGAAAACGTCGTTTTGAGCGAAATCGAAGGCTAACCCCTTTGAATTCGAGCGAAAATTTGAATTTTTAAAAATCCACAAAAACTTAAGTATGGCTACGTAATGCATATACAACATGGAATACAAGCTCTATCTTCAAGAAAAATTAATTTACGGTCATTCTATGGAAGAAAACGTCGTTTTGAGCAAAATCGAAGCTAACCCCTTTGAATTCGAGTGAAAACTTGAATTTTTTTTAAAAAATCCCCGAAAACTTACATATGGCTACGTAATGCATATACAACATGGAATACAAGCTCAATCTTGAAGAAAAATGAATTTACGGTCAATGTACTAACGAAAATGTCGTTTTGAGCAAAATCGAAGGCTAACCCCTTTGAATACGAGCAAAAATTTGAATTTTTTAAAAATCCACCAAAACTTATGTATGGCTACGTAACGCATATACAACATGTAATAGAAGCCAAATCTCGAAACAAATGAATTTACGGACATTCTATGGACAAAAACGTCGTTTTGAGCAAAATCGAAGGCTAACCCCTTTGAATTCGAGCGAAAATTTGAATTTTTTAAAAATCCCCGAAAACTTACATATGTCTACGTAATGAATATACAACATGGAATACAAGCTCAATCTCGAAGAAAAATGAATTTACGGTCAATGTACTGACGAAAATGTTGTTTTGAGCAAAATCGAAGGCTAACCCCTTTGAATACGAGCAAAAATTTGAATTTTTAAAAATCCCCGAAAACTTACGTATGAATACGTAATACATATACAAAATGGAATACAAGCTCGATGTCGAAGAAAAATGAATTTACGGTCATTTTATGGAAGAAAACGTCGTTTTGATTAAAATTGAAGGCTAACCCCTTCGAATTCGAGCAAAAATTTGAATTTTTTAAAAATCCTGAAAAACTTACGTATGGCCACGTAATGCATATGAAACATGGAATACAAGCTCGATATCAAAGAAAAATGAATTTACAGTCATTATATGGAAGAAAACGTCGTTTTGAGCAAAATCGAAGGCTAACCCCTTTGAATTCGAGAAAAAATTTGAATTTTATAAAAATCCGCGAAAACTTACGTATGGCTACGTAATGCATATACAACATGTAATACAAGATCGATCTCGAAGAAAAATGAATTTACAGTCATTTTATGGAAGAAAACGTCATTTTGATTGAAATTGAAGGCTAACGCCTTCGAATTCGAGGAAAAATTTGAAATTTTTAAATATCCCCAAAAAGTTACATATGGCTCCGTAATGAATACACAACATGGAATACAAGCTCAATCTCGAAGAAAAATGAATTTACGGCCATTCTATGGAAGAAAACGTCGTTTTGAGCAAAATCGAAGGCTAACCCCTTTGAATTCGAGCGAAAATTTGAATTTTTTAAAAATTCCCGAAAACTTACATATGTCTACGTAATGCATATACAACATGGAATAACAGCTCTATCTCGAAGAAAAATGAATTTACGATCATTCTATAGAAGAAAATGTCGTTTTGAGCAAAATCAAAGGCTAACCCTTTTGAATTCGAGCGAAAATTTGATTTTTTTAAAAATCCCCGAAAACTTACGTATGGCTACGTACTACATATACAACATGGAATACAAGCTCGATCTCAAAGAAAAATGAATTTACGGTCATTCTATGGAAGAAAGCGTCGTTTTGAGCAAAATCGAAGGCTAACCCCTTTGAATTCGAGCGAAAATTTGAATTTTTTAAAAATCCCCGAAAACTTACATATGTCTACGTAATGCATATACAACATGGAATACAAGCTCAATCTCGAAGAAAAATGAATTTACGGTCAATGTACTGACGAAAATGTTGTTTTGAGCAAAATCGAAGGCTAACCCCTTTGAATACGAGCAAAAATTTGAATTTTTTAAAAATCCCCGAAAACTTACGTATGAATACGTAATGCATATACAAAATGGAATACAAGCTCGATCCCGAAGAAAAATGAATTTACGGTCATTTTATGGAAGAAAACGTCGTTTTGATTAAAATTGAAGGCTAACCCCTTCGAATTCGAGCAAAAATTTGAATTTTTTAAAAATCCTGAAAAACTTACGTATGGCCACGTAATGCATATGCAACATGGATACAAGCTCGATATCAAAGAAAAATGAATTTACGGTCATTCTATGGAAGAAAGCGTCGTTTTGAGCAAAATCGAAGGCTAAACCCTTTGGATTCGAGCAAAAATTTGAATTTTTTAAAAATCCCCGAAAACTTACGTATGGCTACGCAATGCATATACAACATGGAATACAAGCTCGATCTCGAATAAAAATGCATTTACGGTCATTCTATGGAAGAAAACGTCGTTTTGAGCAAAATCGAAGGCTAACCCCTTTGAATTCGAGCGAAAATTTGAATTTTTAAAAATTGACGAAAACTTACATATGGCTACGTAATGCATATACAACATGTAATACAAGCTTGATCTCGAATAAAAATGAATTTACGGTCATTCTATGGAAGAAAACGTCGTTTTGAGCGAAATCGAAGGCTAACCCCTTTGAATTCGAGCGAAAATTTGAATTTTTTAAAAATCCCCGAAAACTTACATATGGCTACGTAATGCATATACAACATGGAATACAAGCTCAATCTTGAAGAAAAATGAATTTACGGTCAATGTACTAACGAAAATGTCGTTTTGAGCAAAATCGAAGGCTAACCCCTTTGAATACGAGCAAAAATTTGAATTTTTTAAAAATCCACCAAAACTTATGTATGGCTACGTAATGCATATACAACATGGAATAGAAGAAAAATCTCGAAGCAAAATGAATTTACGGACATTCTATGGACAAAAACGTCGTTTTGAGCAAAATCGAAGACTAACCCCTTTGAATTCGAGCGAAAATTTGAGTTTTTTAAAAATCTCGAAAAACTTACGTATGGCTACGTAATGCATATGCAACATGGAATACAAGCTCGATCCCAAAGAAAAATGAATTTTCGGTCATTCTATGGAAGAAAACGTCGTTTTGAGCAAAATCGAAGGCTAACCCCTTTGAATTCGAGCGAAAATTTGAATTTTTCAAAAATCCCCGAAAACTTACGTATGGATACGTAATGCATATACAAAATGGAATACAAGCTCGATCTCGAAGAAAAATGAATTTACGGTCATTTTATGGAAGAAAACGTCGTTTTGATTAAAATTGAAGGCTAACCCCTTCGAATTCGAGCAAAAATTTGAATTTTTTAAAAATCCTGAAAAACTTACATCTGGCCACGTAATGCATATGCAACATGGAATACAAGCTCGATCTCAAAGAAAAATGAATTTACGGTCATTCTATGGAAGAAAGCGTCGTTTTGAGCAAAATCGAAGGGTAAACCCTTTGGATTCGAGCAAAAATTTGAATTTTCTAAAAATCCCCGAAAACTTACGTATGGCTACTCAATGCATATACAACATGGAATACAAGCTCGATCTCGAATAAAAATGCATTTACGGTCATTCTATGGAAGAAAACGTCGTTTTGAGCAAAATCGAAGGCTAACCCCTTTGAATTCGAGCGAAAATTTGGATTTTTAAAAATTGACGAAAACTTAAATATGGCTACGTAATGCATATACAACATGTAATACAAGCTTGATCTCGAAGAAAAATGAATTTACGGTCATTCTATGGAAGAAAACGTCGTTTTGAGCGAAATCGAAGGCTAACCCCTTTGAATTCGAGCGAAAATTTGAATTTTTAAAAATCCACAAAAACTTAAGTATGGCTACGTAATGCATATACAACATGGAATACAAGCTCTATCTTCAAGAAAAATTAATTTACGGTCATTCTATGGAAGAAAACGTCGTTTTGAGCAAAATCGAAGCTAACCCCTTTGAATTCGAGTGAAAACTTGAATTTTTTTTTAAAAAATCCCCAAAAACTTACATATGTCTACGTAATGCATATACAACATGGAATACAAGCTCAATCTTGAAGAAAAATGAATTTACGGTCAATGTACTAACGAAAATGTCGTTTTGAGCAAAATCGAAGGCTAACCCCTTTGAATACGAGCAAAAATTTGAATTTTTTAAAAATCCACCAAAACTTATGTATGGCTACGTAACGCATATACAACATGGAATAGAAGCCAAATCTCGAAACAAATGAATTTACGGACATTCTATGGACAAAAACGTCGTTTTGAGCAAAATCGAAGGCTAACCCCTTTGAATTCGAGCGAAAATTTGAATTTTTTAAAAATCCCCGAAAACTTACATATGTCTACGTAATGAATATACAACATGGAATACAAGCTCAATCTCGAAGAAAAATGAATTTACGGTCAATGTACTGACGAAAATGTTGTTTTGAGCAAAATCGAAGGCTAACCCCTTTGAATACGAGCAAAAATTTGAATTTTTTAAAAATCCCCGAAAACTTACGTATGAATACGTAATACATATACAAAATGGAATACAAGCTCGATCTCGAAGAAAAATGAATTTACGGTCATTTTATGGAAGAAAACGTCGTTTTGATTAAAATTGAAGGCTAACCCCTTCGAATTCGAGCAAAAATTTGAATTTTTTAAAAATCCTGAAAAACTTACGTATGGCCACGTAATGCATATGAAACATGGAATACAAGCTCGATATCAAAGAAAAATGAATTTACAGTCATTCTATGGAAGAAAGCGTCGTTTTGAGCAAAATCGAAGGCTAAACCCTTTGGATTCGAGCAAAATTTTGAATTTTTTAAAAACCCCCGAAAACTTACGTATGGCTACGCAATGCATATACAACATGGAATACAAGCTCGATCTCGAATAAAAATGCATTTACGGTCATTCTATGGAAGAAAACGTCGTTTTGAGCAAAATCGAAGGCTAACCCCTTTGAATTCGAGCGAAAATTTGAATTTTTAAAAATTGACGAAAACTTACATATGGCTACGTAATGCATATACAACATGTAATACAAGCTTGATCTCGAATAAAAATGAATTTACGGTCATTCTATGGAAGAAAACGTCGTTTTGAGCGAAATCGAAGGCTAACCCCTTTGAATTCGAGCGAAAATTTGAATTTTTTAAAAATCCCAGAAAACTTACATATGGCTACATAATGCATATACAACATGGAATACAAGCTCAATCTCGAAGAAAAATGAATTTACGGTCAATGTACTGACGAAAATGTCGTTTTGAGCAAAATCGAAGGCTAACCCCTTTGAATACGAGCAAAAATTTGAATTTTTTAAAAATCCACCAAAACTTATGTATGGCTACGTAATGCATATACAACATGGAATAGAAGCCAAATCTCGAAGCAAAATGAATTTACGGACATTCTATGGACAAAAACGTCGTTTTGAGCAAAATCGAAGGCTAACCCCTTTGAATTCGAGCGAAAATTTGATTTTTTAAAAATCTCGAAAAACTTACGTATGGCTACGTAATGCATATGCAACATGGAATACAAGCTCGATCCCAAAGAAAAATGAATTTACGATCATTCTATGGAAGAAAACGTCGTTTTGAGCAAAATCGAAGGCTAACCCCTTTGAATTTGAGCGAAAATTTGAATTTTTCAAAAATCCCCGAAAACTTACGTATGGATACGTAATGCATATACAAAATGGAATACAAGCTCGATCTCGAAGAAAAATGAATTTACGGTCATTTTATGGAAGAAAACGTCGTTTTGATTAAAATTGAAGGCTAACCCCTTCGAATTCGAGCAAAAATTTGAATTTTTTAAAAATCCTGAAAAACTTACATCTGGCCACGTAATGCATATGCAACATGGAATACAAGCTCGATCTCAAAGAAAAATGAATTTACGGTCATTCTATGGAAGAAAGCGTCGTTTTGAGCAAAATCGAAGGCTAAACCCTTTGGATTCGAGCAAAAATTTAAATTTTTTAAAAATCCCCGAAAACTTACGTATGGCTACGCAATGCATATACAACATGGAATACAATCTCGATCTCGAATAAAAATGCATTTACGGTCATTCTATGGAAGAAAACGTCGTTTTGAGCAAAATCGAAGGCTAACCCCTTTGAATTCACCCGAAAATTTAAAATTTTTAGAAATCACCGAAAACTTATGTATGGCTACGTAATGCATATACAAGATGTAATACAAGCTCGATCTCGAAGAAAAATGAATTTACGGTCATTCTATGGAAGAAAACGTCGTTTTGAGCAAAATCGAAGGCTTTCCCGAAAACTTATGTATGGCTACGTAATGCATATACAAGATGTAATACAAGCTCGATCTCGAAGAAAAATGAATTTACGGTCATTCTATGGAAGAAAACGTCATTTTGAGCAAAATCGAAGGCTAACCCCTTTGAATTCGAGCGAAAATTTGAATTTTTCTAAAATTCCAGAAAACTTAAGTATGTCTATGTAATGCATATACAACATGGAATAGACGCCCAATCTCGAAGCAAAATGAATTTACGGACATTCTATGGACGAAAATCTCGTTTTGATCAAAATCGGAGGCTAACCCCTTTGAATTCGAGCGAAAATTTGAATTTTTTAAAAATACCAAAAAACTTACATATGGCTACGTAATGCATATGCAACATGGAATACAAGCTCGATCCCGAAGAAAATGAATTTACAGTCATTATATGGAAGAAAACGTCGTTTTGAGCAAAATCGAAGGCTAACCCCTTTGAATTCGAGAAAAAATTTGAATTTTATAAAAATCCGCGAAAACTTACGTATGGCTACGTAATGCATATACAACATGTAATACAAGATCGATCTCGAAGAAAAATGAATTTACAGTCATTTTATGGAAGAAAACGTCATTTTGATTGAAATTGAAGGCTAACCCCTTCGAATTCGAGGAAAAATTTGAAATTTTTAAATATCCCCAAAAAGTTACATATGGCTCCGTAATGAATATACAACATGGAATACAAGCTCAATCTCGAAGAAAAATGAATTTACGGCCATTCTATGGAAGAAAACGTCGTTTTGAGCAAAATCGAAGGCTAACCCCTTTGAATTCGAGCGAAAATTTGAATTTTTTAAAAATTCCCGAAAACTTACATATGTCTACGTAATGCATATACAACATGGAATAACAGCTCTATCTCGAAGAAAAATGAATTTACGATCATTCTATAGAAGAAAATGTCGTTTTGAGCAAAATCAAAGGCTAACCCTTTTGAATTCGAGCGAAAATTTGATTTTTTTTAAAAATCCCCGAAAACTTACGTATGGCTACGTACTACATATACAACATGGAATACAAGCTCGATCTCAAAGAAAAATGAATTTACGGTCATTCTATGGAAGAAAGCGTCGTTTTGAGCAAAATCAAAGGCTAAACCCTTTGGATTCAAGCAAAAATTTGAATTTTTTAAAAATCTCCGAAAACTTACGTATGGCTATGCAATGCATAAACAACATGGAATACAAGCTCGATCCCGAAGAAAATGAATTTACAGTCATTATATGGAAGAAAACGTCGTTTTGAGCAAAATCGAAGGCTAACCCCTTTGAATTCGAGAAAAAATTTGAATTTTATAAAAATCCGCGAAAACTTACGTATGGCTACGTAATGCATATACAACATGTAATACAAGATCGATCTCGAAGAAAAATGAATTTACAGTCATTTTATGGAAGAAAACGTCATTTTGATTGAAATTGAAGGCTAACCCCTTCGAATTCGAGGAAAAATTTGAAATTTTTAAATATCCCCAAAAAGTTACATATGGCTCCGTAATGAATATACAACATGGAATACAAGCTCAATCTCGAAGAAAAATGAATTTACGGCCATTCTAT
This sequence comes from Tuctoria greenei, assembly GCA_036927565.1. Taxonomy (NCBI): domain Eukaryota; kingdom Viridiplantae; phylum Streptophyta; class Magnoliopsida; order Poales; family Poaceae; genus Tuctoria; species Tuctoria greenei. The sequence goes on along the minus strand of JAYESD010000190.1, from coordinate 40,802 downwards.
GGAAGAAAACGTCGTTTTGAGCAAAATCGAAGGCTAACCCCTTTGAATTCGAGCGAAAATTTGAATTTTTTAAAAATTCCCGAAAACTTACATATGTCTACGTAATGCATATACAACATGGAATAACAGCTCTATCTCGAAGAAAAATGAATTTACGATCATTCTATAGAAGAAAATGTCGTTTTGAGCAAAATCAAAGGCTAACCCTTTTGAATTCGAGCGAAAATTTGATTTTTTTTAAAAATCCCCGAAAACTTACGTATGGCTACGTACTACATATACAACATGGAATACAAGCTCGATCTCAAAGAAAAATGAATTTACGGTCATTCTATGGAAGAAAGCGTCGTTTTGAGCAAAATCAAAGGCTAAACCCTTTGGATTCAAGCAAAAATTTGAATTTTTTAAAAATCTCCGAAAACTTACGTATGGCTATGCAATGCATAAACAACATGGAATACAAGCTCGATCTCGAAGAAAAATGAATTTACGGTCATTCTATGGAAGAAAACATCGTTTTGAGCAAAATCGAAGGCTAACCCCTTTGAATTCACGCGAAAATTTAAAATTTTTAGAAATCCCCGAAAACTTATGTATGGCTACGTAATGCATATACAATATGTAATACAAGCTCGATATCGAAGAAAATGAATTTACGGTCATTCTATGGAAGAAGACGTCGTTTTGAGCAAAATCGAAGGCTAACCCCTTCGAATTCGAGCGAAAATTTGAATTTTGAAAAATTGACGAAAACTTACATATGGCTACGTAATGCATATACAACATGGAATACAAGCTTGATCTCGAAGAAAAATGAATTTACGGTCATTCTATGGAAGAAAACGTCGTTTTGAGCGAAATCGAAGGCTAACCCTTTTGAATTCGAGCAAAAATTTGAATTTTTAAAAATCCACAAAAACTTAAGTATGGCTACGTAATGCATATACAACATGGAATACAAGCTCTATCTTCAAGAAAAATTAATTTACGGTCATTCTATGGAAGAATACGTCGTTTTGAGCAAAATCGAAGCTAACCCCTTTGACTTCGAGTAAAAACTTGAATTTTTTTTTAAAAAAAATCCCCGAAAACTTACATATGGCTACATAATGCATATACAACATGGAATACAAGCTCAATCTCAAGGAAAAATGAATTTACGGTCAATGTACTGACGAAAATGTCGTTTTGAGCAAAATCGAAGGCTAACCCCTTTGAATACGAGCAAAAAATTGAGTTTTTTAAAAATCCACCAAAACTTATGTATGGCTACGTAATGCATATACAACATGGAATAGAAGCCAAATCTCGAAGCAAAATGAATTTACGGACATTCTATGGACAAAAACGTCGTTTTGTGCAAAATCGAAGGCTAACCCCTTTGAATTCGAGCGAAAATTTGAATTTTTTAAAAATCTCGAAAAACTTATGTATGGCTACGTAATGCATATGCAACATGGAATACAAGCTCGATCCCAAAGAAAAATGAATTTACGGTCATTCTATGGAAGAAAACATCGTTTTGAGCAAAATCGAAGGCTAACCACTTTGAATTCGAGCGAAAATTTGAATTTTTCAAAAATCCCCGAAAACATACGTATGGATACGTAATGCATATACAAAATGGATTACAAGCTCGATCTCGAAGAAAAATGAATTTACGGTCATTTTATGGAAGAAAACGTCGTTTTGATTAAAATTAAAGGCTAACCCCTTCGAATTCGAGCAAAAATTTGAATTTTTTAAAAATCCTGAAAAACTTACGTCTGGCCACGTAATGCATATGCAACATGGAATACAAGCTCGATCTCAAAGAAAAATGAATTTACGGTCATTCTATGGAAGAAAGCGTCGTTTTGAGCAAAATCGAAGGCTAAACCCTTTGGATTTGAGCAAAAATTTGAATTTTTTAAAAATCCCCGAAAACTTACGTATGGCTACGCAATGCATATACAATATGGAATACAAGCTCGATCTGGAATAAAAATGCATTTACGGTCATTCTATGGAAGAAAACGTCGTTTTGAGCAAAATCGAAGGCTAACCCCTTTGAATTCACCCGAAAATTTAAATTTTTTAGAAATCACCGAAAACTTATGTATGGATACGTAATGCATATACAAGATGTAATACAAGCTCGATCTCGAAGAAAAATGAATTTACGGTCATTCTATGGAAGAAAACGTCGTTTTGAGCAAAATCGGCTAAGCCCTTTGAATTCGAGCGAAAATTTGATTTTTTTTAAAATTCCCGAAAAGTTATGTATGGCTACGTAATGCATATACAAGATGTAATACAAGCTCGATCTCGAAGAAAAATGAATTTACGGTCATTCTATGGAAGAAAACGTCGTTTTGAGCAAAATCGAAGGCTAACCCCTTTGAATTCGAGCGAAAATTTGAATTTTTTTTAAAATTCCCGAAAACATACGTATGTCTATGTAATGCATATACAACATGGAATAGACGCCCAATATCGAAGCAAAATGAATTTACGGACATTCTATGGACGAAAATCTCGTTTTGAACAAAATTGGAGGCTAACCCCTTTGAATTCGAGCGAAAATTTGAATTTTTTAAAAATACCAAAAAACTTACGTATGGCTACGTAATTCATATGCAACATGGAATACAAGCTCGATCCCGAAGAAAATGAATTTACGGTCATTCTATGGAAGAAAACGTCGTTTTGAGCAAAATCGAAGGCTAACCCCTTTGAATTCGAGAAAAAATTTGATTTTTTTAAAAATCCCCGAAAACTTACGTATGGCTACGTAATGCATATACAACATGTAATACAAGCTCGATCTCGAAGAAAAATGAATTTACGGTCATTTTATGGAAGAAAACGTCATTTTGATTAAAATTGAAGGCTAACCCCTCCGAATTCGAGGAAAATTTTAAAATTTTTAAATATCCCCAAAAAGTTACATATGGCTATGTAATGCATATAAAACATGGAATACAAGCTCGATCTCAAAGAAAAATAAATTTACGGCCATTCTATGGAAGAAAACGTCGTTTTGAGCAAAATCGAAGGCTAACCCCTTTGAATTCGAGCGAAAATTTGAATTTTTTTAAAAATTCTCGAAAACTTACATATGTCTACATAATGCATATACAACATGGAATAACAGCTCTATCTCGAAGAAAAATGAATTTACGGCCATTCTATGGAAGAAAACGTCGTTTTGAGCAAAATCGAAGGCTAACCCCTTTGAATTCGAGCGAAAATTTGAATTTTTTAAAAATCCCCGAAAACTTACGTATGGCTACGTAATGCATATACAACATGGAATACAAGCTCGATCTCGAAGAAAAATGAATTTACGGTCATTCTATGGAAGAAAACGTCGTTTTGAGCAAAATCGAAGGTTAACCCCTTTGAATTCGAGCGAAAACTTGAATTTTTTAAAAATCCCCGAAAACTTACATATGGCTACGTAATGCATTTACAACATGGAATACAAGCTCAATCACGAAGAAAAATGAATTTACGGACATTTTATGGAAGAAAACTTCATTTTTGGCAAAATCGAAGGCTAAGACCTTTGAATTCGAGCGAAAATTTGAATTTTTTGAAAATTCCCAAAAACTTACGTATGACTACGTAATGCATATACAACATGGAACACAATCTGGATCTCGAAGAAAATGAATTTACGGTCAATGTATGGACGAAAACGTCGTTTTGAGCAAAATTGAAGGCTAACCCCTTTGAATACAAGCGAAAATTTGAATTTTTTAAAAATCCCCGAAAACTTATGTATGACTACATAATGCATATAAAACATGGAATACAAGCTCAATCTTGAAGAAAAATGAATTTACGGACATTCTATGAACGAAAACGTCGTTTTGAGCAAAATCGAAGGCTAACCCCTTTGAATTCGAGCAAAAAATTGAATTTTTTAAAAATCCCCTATAACTTATGTATGGATACGTAATACATATACAACATGGAATACAAGATCTATCTCGAAGAAAAATGAATTTACGGTCATTCTATGGAAGAAAACATCGCTTTGAGCAAAATCGAAAGCTAACCCCTTGAATTCGAGCGAAAATTTGAATTTTTTAATTAACCTCAAAAATTTACGTATGGCTATGTAATGCATATACAACGTAGAATACAAGCTCGATCTCAAAAAAAATGAATTTACAGTCATTCTATGGAAGAAAACATCGTTTTGAGCAAAATCGAAGGCTAACCCCTTTGAATACGAGCGAAAAATTGATTTTTTTAAAAATCCCCGAAAACTTACGTATGGCTACGTAATGCATATACAACATGGAATAAAGGCTCAATATCGAAGAAAAATGAATTTACGATCATTCTATGGAAGAAAACGTCGCTTTGAGCAAAATTGAAGGCTAACCCCTTTGAATTCGAGCAAAAATTTGAATTTTTGAAAAAACCCCGGAAACTTATGTATGGCTATGTAATGCATATACAACGTGGAATACAATCTCTATATCGAAGAAAAATGAATTTACGGTCATTCTATGGAAGAAAATGTCGTTTTGATCAAAATCGAAGGCACCCCTTTGAATATGAGCGAAAATTTGAATTTTTTAAAAATCCCCGAAAACTTATGTATGGCTACGTAATGCATATACAACATGGAATACAAGCTCGATCTCGAAGAAAAATGAATTTACAGTCATTCTTTGGAAGAAAACGTCGTTTTGAGCAAAATCGAAGGCTAACCCATTTGAATTTCTAAAAAACCCCAAAAACTTACGTATGGTTACGTAATGCATATACAACACAAGCTTGATCTAGAAAAAAATGAATTTACGCTCAATGTATGGACAAAAATGTCGTTTTGAGCAAAATCGAGGGCTAACCCATTTGTATACGAGCGATAATTTGTATTTTTTAAAAATCCTCGAAAACTTACGTATGGCTACGTAATGCATTTACAACATGGAATACAAGCTCAATCACGAAGAAAAATGAATTTACGGACATTTTATGGAATAAAACTTCGTTTTTAGCAAAATCGAAGGCTAACACCTTTGAATTCGAGCGAAAAATTGAATTTTTTAAAAATCCCCGAAAACTTACGTATGGCTATGTAATGCATATACAACATGGAATGCAAGCTCTATTTTGAAGAAAAATAAATTTACGGTCATTCTATGGAAGAAAACATCGTTTTGAGCAAAATCGCCTTTGAATTCGAGCGAAAATTTGAATTTTTAAAAAATCCCCGAAAACTTACGTATGGCTACGTAATGCATATAGAACATGGAATACAAGCTCGATCTCGAAGAAAAATTAATTTATGGTCATTCTATGGAAGAAAACATCATTTTGAGCAAAATCGAAGGCTAACCCCCTTTGAATTCGAGCGAAAATTTGAATTTTTTAAAAATCCCTGAAAACTCACGTATGGCTACGTAATGCATATACAACATTGATACAAGCTCGATCTCGAAGAAAATGAATTTACGGTCATTCTATGGAAGAAAACGTCGTTTTGAGCAAAATCGAAGGCCCTTTGAAATCGAGCAAAAATTTGAATTTTTAAAAATCCCCGAAAACTTAAGTATGGCTACGTAATGCATATACAACATGGAATACAAGCTCTGTCTCGAAGAAAAATGCATTTACGAACATTCTATGGAAGAAAACATCGTTTTGAAAAAAATCGAAGGCTAACCCCTTTGAATTCGAGCAAAAATTTGAATTTTTTTAAAAATCCCCTATAACTTACGTATGGATACGTAATGCATATACAACATGGAATACAAGCTCTATCTCTAAGAAAAATAAATTTACGGTCATTCTATGGAAGAAAACGTCGCTTTGAGCAAAATCGAAGGCTAATCCCTTTGAATTCGAACGAAAATTTGAATTTTTTAAAATCCCCGAAAACTTACGTATGGCTATGTAATGCATATACAACGTGGAATACATGCTCGATCTCGAAGAAAAATGAATTTACGGTCATTCTATGGAAGAAAACGTCGTTTTGAGCAAAATCGAAGACTAACCTATTTAAATACGAGCGAAATTTTGAATTTTTTAAAAATCCCCAAAAACTTACGTATGGCTACGTAATGCATATAAAACATGGAATACAAGCTCGACCTCGAAGAAAAATGAATTTACGGTCATTCTATGGAAGAAAACGTCGTTTTGAGCAAAATCGAAGGCTAACCCATTTGAATTCAAGCGAAAATTTGAATTTTTTAAAAGTCCCCTATAACTTACGTATGGATACGTAATGCATATACAACATGGAATACAAACTCTATCTCGAAGAAAAATGAATTTACGGTCATTCTATGGAAGAAAACGTCGCTTTGAGCAAAATCGAAGGCTAACCCCTTTGAATTCGAGCAAAAATTTGAATTTTTTAAAAAATCCCCGAAAACTTACGTATGGCTACGTAATGCATATACAACATGGAATACAAGTTCGATCTCGAAGAAAAATGAATTTACGGCCATTCTATGGAAGAAAACGTCGTTTTGAGTAAAATCAACACCTAACCCCTTTGAATTCGAGCAAAAATTTGAATTTTTTAAAAATCAACGAAAACTTACGTATGGCTACGTAATGCATATACAATATGGAATACAAGCTCGATTTCGAAGAAAAATGAATTTACGGACATTCTATGGAAGAAAACGTCATTTTGAGCAAAATTGAAGGCTAACCCCTTTGAATACGAGCGAAAATTTGAATTTTTTAAAAATTCTCGAAAACTTACGTATGGCTACGTAATGCATATACAACATGGAATAAAAGCTCTATCTCGAAGAAAAATGAATTTACAGTCATTCTATGGAAGAAAACGTCGCTTTGAGCAAAATCGAAGGCGAACCCCTTTGAATTCGAGCAAAAATTTGAATTTTTTAAAAAACCCCGAAAACTTACGTATGGCTATGTAAAGCATATACAACGTGGAATACAAGCTCTATATCGAAGAAAAAAGAATTTACGGTCATTCTATGGAAGAAAACGTCGTTTTGATCAAAATCGAAGGCTGACCCCTTTGAATACGAGCGAAAATTTGAATTTTTTAAAAATTCTCGAAAACTTACGTATGGCTACGTAAATCATATACAACATGTAATACAAGATCGATCTCGAAGAAAAATGAATTTACAGTCATTTTATGGAAGAAAACGTCATTTTGATTGAAATTGAAGGCTAACGCCTTCGAATTCGAGGAAAAATTTGAAATTTTTAAATATCCCCAAAAAGTTACATATGGCTCCGTAATGAATATACAACATGGAATACAAGCTCAATCTCGAAGAAAAATGAATTTACGGCCATTCTATGGAAGAAAACGTCGTTTTGAGCAAAATCGAAGGCTAACCCATTTGAATACGAGCAATAATTTGTATGTTTTAAAAATCCTCGAAAACTTAGATATGGCTACGTAATGCATTTACAACATGGAATACAAGCTCAATCACGAAGAAAAATGAATTTACGGACATTTTATGGAAGAAAACTTCATTTTTGGCAAAATCGAAGGCTAAGACCTTTGAATTCGAGCGAAAATTTGAATTTTTTGAAAATTCCCAAAAACTTACGTATGACTACGTAATGCATATACAATATGGAACACAATCTGGATCTCGAAGAAAATGAATTTACGGTCAATGTATGGACGAAAACGTCGTTTTGAGCAAAATTGAAGGCTAACCCCTTTGAATACAAGCGAAAATTTGAATTTTTTAAAAATCCCCGAAAACTTATGTATGACTACATAATGCATATAAAACATGGAATACAAGCTCAATCTCGAAGAAAAATGAATTTACGGACATTCTATGGACGAAAACGTCGTTTTGAGCAAAATTGAAGGCTAACTCCCTTTGAATTCGAGCAAAAATTTTAAATTTTTTAAAATCCCCGAAAACTTAAATATGGCTATGTAATGCATATACAACATGGAATACAAGATCGATCTAGAAAAAAAAATGAATTTTTTGTCATTCTATGGAAGAAAACTTCGTTTTGAGCAAAATCGAAGGCTAACCCATTTGAATTCTAGCGAAAATTTTAAATTTTTAAAAATCACAGAAAACTTATGTATGGCTACGTAATGCATATAAAACATGGAATACAAGCTAGATCTTGAAGAAAAACGAATTTATGTTCATTTATGGAACAAAATGTCGTATTGAGCAAAATCGAAAGCTACCCCTTTAAATTCGAGCGAAAATTTGAAATTTTTAAAAATTCCCGAAAACTTACTTATACCAACGTAATGCATATAAAGCATGGAATACAAGATCTATCTTGAAGAAAAATAAATTTACGATCATTCTTTGGAAGAAAACATCGTTTTGAGTAAAATTGAAGGCTAACCCCTTTAAAGTCAAACGAAAATTTGAAAATTTAAAAAATCACCAAAAACTTACGTGAGGCTACGTAATGCATATACAATATGGATTACAAGCTCGATCTCATAGAAAAATGAATTTACAGTCATTCTATGGAAGAAAACGTCATATTGAGCAAAATAAAATCGAAGGCTAACCCCTTTAAATTCATGCGAAAATTTGAAATTTTTAAAAATCCTCAAAACTTACGTATAGCTACGCTTGATCTCGAAGAAAAATGAATCTACAATTATTCTATAGAAGAAAAGGCCATTTTGAGCAAAATCGAAGTCCCCTTTGAATTCGCGCAAAAATTTGCAAATTTTAAAATCTCCGAAAACTTACATATGGCTACGTAATACATATACAACATGAAATACAAACTCAATCTCAAAGAAAAATGAATTTACGATCATTTTATAAAGAAAAGCGTCGTTTTCAATAAAATCAAAGGCTAACACCTTTAAATTTACGTGGAAATTTGAAACTTTTAAAAATACCTAAAAACTTACGTATGGATACGTAATGCATAAACAATATGGAATACAAGCTCGATCTCGAAGAAAAATGAATTTACGGTCATTCTATGGAAGAAAACGTCGTTTTAAGCAAAATCGAAGGCTAACCCCTTTGAATTCACGCGAATTTTTTTAAAATTTCCAAAAACTTAGATATGGCTACATAATACATATATAACATGGAATACAATTATTGTAATTAGAATTGAGAGATTGAACATAGATTGATTTGCAACTAACTTTTTATTCATTCCTTCTTTCCTTTTATACATGATGAGGAGACATGGACAAGGAGACACGGCCAATGGTGACGAGGCGCCATCGGTAACCGCCGGCGGTTGCCGGCGATGGAGGTCACGTGGGCATATACTTTGTATTGTAACACTCCCCCTTGAACACTTGAGCTCCATGTTAAATAACATCTTTGAAAAACCCAGTGGGAAAAAAATCAAGGATTAATAAAATATTCACATATAAAATGTTGTGTAAAAACTCCTTAACTTTATAGAATAGGAGAAAAGCACAACATAAATGTCATTATTGTTTTCAAATAAAAACCCCTGTGTGGAAAATAAGAAAACAGACATTTTCTTGCATTCTCATTGCCTCATTAAAACTTATTGTGAGAAAATTTAGTAGTAAAACTCACATAAGAAAAAGAGTACAATTTGATGTTCAAAGTCAGGTGGCTTTTGATGAAGCTCCCCCTAAACATTGTATATTTCTAAGTCTATGCATACCTATACCAACAACACATTTAGAAAATGTGGAGTATGGTAGGTACTTAGTGAACAGATCAGCTAAATTATCACATGACTTAGTTTGTTGGAGGTCAATTTCTCCATTTACTTGTAGTTCATGTGGGTAAAAGAGTTTAGGAGCTATGTGTTTAGTGACATTTGTCTTCACATAACCTGACTGCATCTGAGCAATGCAAGCTGCATTATCTTCATAGATAATGGTAGGTGACTCAATGGATCCAATTCCACTTGAGACTTGTATATGATTTATCACTCTACGTAGCCAAGCACATTCACGTGCAGCCTCATATAAAGCTATGATTTCAGAGTGATTTGAAGATGTAGCAATTAGGGTCTGCTTAGAAGACTTCCAAGAAATTGCCGTACTTCCGTGTAAGAATACGAAACCAGTTTGTGATCTACCATTATGAGGATCACTTAAATAACCTGCATCGGCATAGCCGATGAGGTTTAGATCTTGTTTCTTTGGAAAGAAAAGTCCAAGATCTTGTGTACCTTGAAGGTATCTTAATACATTCTTTACTCCATTCCAATGTCGAATTGTAGGAGCATTACTATATCTTGCTAATAAATTAACTACGAAAGTAATATCGGGTCTTGTATTATTTGCAAGATACATAAGTGTACCAATGGCACTAAGGTATGGGTATTCAGAACCCAACTCTTGTTCTCCTCCTTGGCATGGCCGAAATGGATCTGTATCCCTCTCCAAGCCTCTTACTACTATAGGAGTTTTTGATGGATATGCTTTGTTCATATTGAATTTCTCCAATACTTTCTGAACATAAGCAGATTGGTGTACGAGAATGCCCGTTTGAAGGTGCTCGAGTTGTAAACCTAAGCAAAATTTAGTTTTACCTAAATCCTTCATCTCAAACTCCTTTTTAAGATGATTTTATGCTTCTTTAATGTCATTCTCAGTGCCAATGATATTTAAATCATCAACATATACTGATATGATACAAAAACCAGTTGAGGATCTTCTAATGAAGACATAAGGGCAATCATCATTAGTTGAGTAGCCTTTGTTTAAAAGGAACTCCTTCAGTCGGTTATACCACATCCTCCCATATTGCTTCAAGCCATATAAAGACTTGTTAAGTTTAACACAAAACATGTTGCGACCTATTTTTTCATTCAGTATAGGTATCCCATCGAGAACCTTCATATAAATATCCGAATCTAGTGACCCATATAAATATGCAGTTACGACATCCATCAACTGCAAAGATAGATGTTTTTGTGTTGCCAGAGATATCAAGTATCGGAAACTTATTCCATTCATAACAGGAGAATATGTTTCATTAAAATCAATGTCGGGTCTCTGCGTGAACCCTTGTGCAACTAGCCTTGCCTTGTATCTCACAACCTCATTGTTTTCATTTCGTTTTCGAACGAAAACCCATTTGAACCCAACAGGATAAGTTCGAGGAGGAGTAGGTATTACATTTCCGAATACCTCTCTCTTTTTAAGTGAGTCAAGTTCTGCCTTGATTGCTTCTTTCCATTTGATCCAGTCCGAGCGTTGTTTAAACTCTGCCATGGTGTTAGGATCAGGATCTTGGAGAAGATCAGCTATCATGGTCGAAAAGCATGAGTTGATAACCGTTGTATTACGGTCAAGTAATTCTCCAGAACTAGTATAATTGATGGAAATTTCTTTTATCCCCTGTAATTCTTCATGACTTCCCAACATAGAAGAATCAGAGTTTTCCGATTGTCTAGCCTGCTCTATCGTGCGCACCTGAGGGCTAGATAAAGGATTCAAAATATTCCTTTGATTTAAGTCAACGTTTTGTTGACTCGCATTTACTTTCCTCGAGGAAGGTCTAGTCTTCGGACGCTTGCTTGAAGCATCTTTTTCCTTACTTGCTCTCCCCTTTTTTGGAGGTTGAGTGGTTTTAGATGGTACCTCCACTCGGCAAGGTGCATTTATTGCATGATTCAAAGACTTTATGACATTATTATAGTCAGTAAATGCATCTGGCAGGTTAGTAGCAAGTTGCTGTAACTCTATAATTTTCTGAACTTGAAGTTCAGTTTCTTTTGTACGTGAATCAACATTTGGGATGGACTTGTCATCCCAATTGATTTCTCGGCGGTCATTGATAAATTTATTGTCTCCCCCTAAAGCCGGGAAATGATCCTCATTAAAAATACAATCAGCGAACCGGGCCCTGAATAAATCTCCTGTTAAAGGCTCCAGGTATTTAATAATAGACGGGGATTGATATCCCATGTATATTCCTAATTTCCTGTGAGGTCCCATAGAAGTTCGCTTAGGTGGTGAAATTGGTGTGTACACAGCACAACCAAATTTCCGCAGATGGGAGATATTGGGTTGATCTCCACGTACAAGTTGTAAAGGGCAGATGGTATGATATGCAGTTGGTCTTAATTGTAGAAGATCAGCAGCGTGTAAAACTGCATGACCACAACAAGATATTGGTAAATTGCATCCTTGTAATAATGGCCTAGCTATGAGTTTAACCCTCTTTATTAGAGATTCTGCCAAACCATTTTGTGTATGTACATATGGAACAGAATGTTGTACTTCAATTCCTTGAGCCATACAATAATCATTAAAGACTCGAGATGAAAATTGAGCAGCATTGTCCATACGAATACTTTTAATCCTATATTCAGGATAATTTGCTTTCAACCTTATGACTTGTATCATAAATTTGGTAAAAGTGTGGTTACATGTAGATAATAAACACATGTGTGACCATCTAGTAGATGTGTCAATTAAAACTATGAAGTATCTAAATGGACCACACATTGGTTGTATGGGTCCACATATATCTCCTTGAATTCTTTCAAGGAATTTTAGAGGTTCAGCATGGATCTTAAGTGGTGAAGGCCGCAAGATCAATTTGCCCATAGCACATGAAGTACACATAAAATCATTAGATTTGGGGAATTTACTATTCTTTAAATCATGGCCAGTGCAATTTCCAATAATTTTCCGCATCATCCCTATTCCGGGGTGGCCTAGGCGTGAGTGCCAGGTCTTAAATGTATCAACATTATGGAAAATCACCTTGTATGCAACATGAGGTACGAGTTTTATGTACATGAAGTACAGTCAGATGGTGTAGAAGGAATTCTTTCTAGAACTTCTTGGCCATATTCGGAAGAATTTGAAATAAGAAGAAATTCTTCTTTATTTTCTTCATGGGTATGTATATGTAACCCATTTTTCCGAATATCTCTAAAACTTATGAGAGTATGTGTAGAATCGGGATATAATAAAGCATCATCAATCATCACTTGTGTCCCATTAGAGAGAGTAATAGTGGCTTGTCCAGAGCCAACTATTGTCGCATCACGTCCTGCGATGGTCAAAACATTTCCCGACCTCCTAGTTAGGGTCTGAAAATATTTTGTATCCCTAAGTATAGAGTTTGTGGTGCAACTATCCACAAGGCACATTTCTTCTTCCATCGGAAGTTTCCCATAAAATCTATCAAATAAGAATAATAATAAGTTGCATTTAAATACAAATATGTATATACAATATTAAAGTGCTGAATAACCCTAATACAATATAGTTAATATTACATTACAACACACTTATATTTACATAGACTTAAATATATGTAAATTTCTATGGTAGAAGATCTATAGAAGATCATCGAATACATCGTTCGAATTGTATTCCACCATAGCATTGTCCAAATCCATGTGGTCATCATTATTTAATGTTGAATCGTTGTTTCTAGGATCTTCAATATCCTTGCTTGAACAACCGACTTCAAATGTTGGCTTTGTTTGAATACTCAAATGAGTTTCATACTCATTTTCAAGTCCTTGAGCTTTCTTATCTTTTCCCAGTGATTTCTGGTATAAAGTCACAAGGTGTTTAGGCGTGCGACATTTATCAGTAGTATGCTTATAAGTTCCACATGTCTTACACTGCACTATTTTCCCTTTGAAGGGAACATCATCCTTTCTCATTTTGTTTGAGAATTTCTTATTCTTTTGCCTATTACGGCGGCGTCTAGCAGATCTACCATTTTTCTTAGAATATAAATTCTTAGAAGCATTTGCTTTCTTCTCATTATGATGAATTTCAGGTAGAGGAGCAGCCCCAACACGACGTTGGTGATGATTCTTGATAGTAAGTTTATCATGCTTCTCTGCCTGAAGTAAATCTCTAATGAGGTCAGCATAATGTTGGTAGTTGCGAGCCCGGTATTGATGTTGTAAGACCCTATCAGAAGGGAACATAGTTTGTAGAGTCTTCTCTATTTTGTCCTCTTCTGATGGTTCTTTCTCACAAAACCTTAATTTAGCACATACCTTATGAACAACATGATTATAGTCTTCTATAGACTTAAAATCTTAGTTGAGTCCATTCATGATTAGCCTCACGCAATAGAATTGCCTTTTGCTGTTCATAACGGCTTTTTAATGCCATCCAAAGAGTATGTGGTTCTTCTTCCATCACATATTCTGATTTCAAATCAGGATGTAGATGATTACGGATGATGTATAGTGCCTGATACTTAAATGTATCCAGAAATGTTGCAGGTCTTTCTTCAGGAGGAATAAGAGCAGCCATGAGTCCTCTGAAAGCCAAACTTATCTTGATATCAAGAGCCCATGTCGGGTAATTATGACCATCAAGTGCAAGTTCTTCAAACTCGCGAGACATTGATTCCTACATGTAGGAAACCAGAGATTTTTATTAATAAAATCATCATGGTAGTGTTGTACTGTGTGTTAATCATAATGAAAACACATTAAATTTATTCTCTCTTATCTAGCCAAATGTTGAAAAATGGCTTGGTAAGAAGAACAAATGTATGTATATTTCATGTTAATATGGCCAATGTGTAAAAAGGGGCCAAATATTAAAATGAATTATACATATTATCACATGTTAGGGTGTCGTTCATATTGTATCAAGCCAAATTATTGCAAAATGGCTTCATCAAATATGACATATTATTTTTTATATTTTATGTGTATTTTATATCCATCATTTGCCAAAATTTGGAAATTGACTTTAAATGATGAAAATTTGTAAAATTTGTGAATGTAATAAACAAAATTCAAGATTGAGGCCAAATTCTGAAAATGGCCTAAAATTTGAATTTTGGACAATGTAAGTTTTAATTTTATCAATATGGCCAAAATTTGAATTTTAGCCAAATATTGAACTTATTGCAAATAAATACCATTTAAATGCAATATATACATTGTCATAATAAATTTTTACATTACACAAAATATTACAATATATTTACACATACACACTTGCTGAATTTAAAGTACTCATGAACTTTAAATTTAAACTGTAATTGAAAATAGTAAAATAATTAAGTTATTTGGGCTTAAAAGGGGCCCAACCGTGGGCGTGCGACCCGGCCAAGCATGCGGCCCAGGCAAGCGCGCAGCCCATCGGCGCGCGGCCCATCGGCGCGCAGCTCAGCCAGGCGCAGCCCAGCGGCGCGCGCAGCCCACGGTGGCGGAGCCCACGGCGGCGGTGAGTAAAGGAAGGAGGGGAGGAGCCGAGAAGGTTCGGGGCTGGGTCAAACTACAGCCGACCGTGACTCCTCGGGTCCCTCCTGCCGCTTTGGTTCCACCGCCCGCCGCCTTGCTGCTTCGGTTCCATCGCCGGCCGCCTCGCTGCTTCCTCCTCCGATGCCGCTCCCCCTCAACCCCTTCCCCCCCCTCCCCACCCCCACCGCTTAGTTAGAACCGGCGGTTGAGGCCCAAGATCCAGACCTCCGGGATGGTCCGGTCGGGGCGGCGAGGTGAGCAAACCGGCGAAGTATCCGGTTGCCGCTCGGGCTCATGAGTGTCGGTTGGGATCCGGAGGTTGACGGGCCGGCTTCATCTTGAGTGGTCGTCGGTGCCGTTGTCGGGTCTTCCTCGGGTGTGGTCGCCGGATCCAGCAAAGAGGACGTTGTCCTCGGGGCTAACGGTCCTCAGGGAAGTCCCCTTGGACCTACCCGGATCCTTGCCGTCCGTCGTATGGCCGGCCTTAACACCAGCGGCATCTCGCGGGTAAGTTCACCTTCTCTCCTTCCTTCCTCCCCCTGTCCACTCGATGACGAGGGACCTCAGATTGGCGCAACCGGGTCCGGGGTTTCCCGACCAAGGACAGCGGCCGATCCCCCTTGACGACCCGATTGATGGGCGTCTAGGTCCGAGGGTTGGCGGGGATAAGGGGTCGAAGACCGATCCTCAACGCGGCGGTTTGGTCGGCGCGGATTCGGTGGTGGTGCCACTGGTTGAGGACGACGGCGACAGCCTCCACGGTTACCATGGCGACGACGAACACCATGGTGATGGTTCGGACGGGGGCGCAGGTGGCGAGGTCCATCTTCCCCAATGAAAAATATGACGAAGGTTGTATCGGTAAGGTTTTCCATCTTACCGTTATTGAATTTCTTCTCTGTTCTTGGAGCAAAGTGCTGATAACTTATTGCAATTAGAATTGAGAGATTGAACAAAGATTGATTTGCAACTAACTTTTTATTCATTCCTTCTTTCCTTTTATACATGATGAGGAGACATGGACAAGGAGACACGCCCGATGGTGATGAGGCGCCATCGGTAACCGCCGGCGGTTGCCGGTGATGGAGGTCACGTGGGCATATACTTTGTATTGTAACAACAATCTCGATCTTAAAGAAAAATGAATGTACGATAATTCTATGGAAGGAACGTCATTTTGAGCAAAATCGAAGGCTAACCTCCTTGAATTCACGCAAAAAATTAAAATTTTTAAAAATCAACGAAAACTTATTTATAGCTACGTAAAGGATATATAATATGAAACAAGCTCGATATCGAAGAAAAATGAATTTATAATTATTCTATGGAAGAAAACGTCGTTTTGAGCAAAATAAAAATCTAACCCCTTTGAATTCACGCAAAAAATTAAGATTTTCTAGAATTCTCGAAAACTTATGTATGCTTACATAATGCATATACAACATGAAATACAAGTTCGATCTTAAAAAAATGAATTTACAATTATTCTATAGAAGAAAACATCGATTTCGGCAAAATCAAAAGGTAACCCGTTTGAATTCACTCGAAAATTTGAAATTTTTTAAAAATCTCCAAAAACTTACGTATGGCTAAATAATGCATATACAACATGAAATACAACCTCGATATCGAAGAAAAATGAATTTACGATCATTCTATGAAAAAAAATGTCGTTTTGAGCAAAATCGAAGGCGAACCCCTTTGAATTCGAGCGAAAATTTGAAAATTTTAACGAAAACTAATGTATGATTACATAATGCATATACAATATAGAATACAAGCTCGATCTCAAAGAAAAATAAATTTACAGTCATTTTTTTAAAAAAAATTGTGTTCTAAGTAAAATGAAAAGGCTAATCCATTTAAATTCACGCAAAAATTAGAAATTTTGAAAATCTTCGAGAACTTACGTACAACTACGTAATGCATATAAAACATAGAATACAAACTCGATCTCGAAGAAAAATGAATTTACAGTTATTCTATGGAAGAAAACGTTGTTTTAAACAAAATCGAAGGCTAACCCATTTGAATTAACGCGAAAATTTAAAATTTTTAAAAATACCCGAAAACTTACGCATGGCTAGGTAATGCATATACAACAAGGAATACAACCTCGGCCTCAAAGAAAAAAAAATGATTTTTTGCTCATTCTATGGAAGAAAACATCGTTTTGAGTAAAATCGAAAGCTAACCCTTTTGAATTCACGTGAAAATTTGAAAATTTTAAAATCTCAAAAAATTTACTTATAGCTAAGTAATGCATATACGACATGAAATACAAACTTGATCTCAAAGAAAAATGAATTTACGTTCATTATATGGAAAAAACGTCATTTTAAGCAAAATTGAATGTCAACCCCTTCAAATTCACGCGAAAATTTGAAAATTATAAAAATTTCCAAAAACTTACTTATACCAACGCAATGCATATAAAGCATGAAATACAAGTTCAATATTGAAGAAAAATGAATTTACGATCATTCTTTGGAAGAAAACGTCGTTTTGAGTAAAATTGAAGACTAACCCGTTTAAAAGTCAAACGAAAATTTAAATATTTAAAAAATCATCGAAAACTTACGTATGGCTACGTAATGCATATACAACATAAATTACGAGCTCGATCTCGAAGAAAAATGAATTTATGATCATTCTATGGAAGAAAACGTCATATTGAACATAACAAAATCAAAGATTAGCTAGCTCTTTTAAATTCACGCGGAAATTTGAAATTTTTAAAAATCCCCAAATAGTTACTAATGAGTACATAATGCATATATAACATGACATACAAGCTTGATCTCGAAGAAAAATGAATTTAGAATCATTCTATAGAAGAAATGTCGTTTTGAGCAAAATCGAAGGTTTACCCGTCCGAATTCACGCGAAAATTTAAAATTTTTAAAAATATCCAAAAACTTACATATAACTACGTAATGTATATACAATATGGAATACAAGCTCGATCTCGAAGAAAAATGAATTTACGGTCATTCTATGGAAGAAAACGTCATATTGAGCAAAATCGAAGGCTAACCTCTTTGAATTCGAGCGAAAATTTAAATCTACGAAAACTTACGTATGACTACGTAATGCATATACAGCATAAAGTACAAGGTTGATCTTGAAGAAAATTGTCTATGTAAAAAAATGTCGTTTCGAGCAAAATCGAAGGCTAACCCCTTTTCATTCGAGCGAAAATTAATTTCTTTAAAAAATCCACAAAAACTTACATATGACTATGTAATGCATATACAAGCTAGATCTCGAAGAAATATGAATTTACGATCATTCTATGAAAAAAAATGTCGTTTTGAGCAAAATCCAAGTCTAACCCCTCTGAATTCACGCGAAAATTTAAAATTTTGAAAAATCCTCAAAAACTTACGTATAGCTACGTAATGAATATACAAAATGAAATACAAGCTCAATCTTAAAGAAGAATGAATTGACGGTCATAATATGGAAAAAAACGTCGTTTTGAGCAAAATCGAAGAATAACCCCTTCAAATTCATGTGAAAATTTGAAAATTTTAAAAATCCTAAAAATTTATGTATAGCTACGCTTGATCTCAAAGAAAAATGAATTTACGATTATTCTATAGAAGAAAAGTTCATTTTGAGCAAAATCAAAGTCTAACCCCTTTAAATTCACGCAAAAATTTAAATTTTTGAAAAATCTTTGAAAACTTTAAACGAGAGGTGACGCCGGGGAGAGGCAGCGCATGGGAGGGCGCCACTGGGGAGGGCCAACAGGAGGGGGCGACACAGGGAGAGGCAGCAACGTACCTGAGAGGTGGAGAACGGTGGCAACGACAATCTTCAGCGGCGATGGCAGCTATCAACGACGGCACGACACGACTGTGGAGGCGCGACACGACTACGGTGGCAACGCGACACAACGGCATCAGCAGCGAGCGCGGCGGTGGAGGTGCGACAGCGGTGGAGGCAGGCGTGCAGGCGGCGGAGGGGCGAGAAATGAGTTGGCAAGGTTGGACACGAGGTATACCTAAAATTTTCTTATCGACGACGATGTAGGTTAACCGTTGTAAGACACTATTGACGATGGTTAAGTTTGACCATCATCTACTACTGCTAGGACAAGCCCAATCTCGGCCTATATTGATGATGGGTCTTTATTGACGATGGTTGACCATCGTCTTTTAAGTTATTAACGACGATATTTAGGTCAACCGTTGTCAATTACGGGCTAATTAACAACAAATAGATTTAGCCGTCCTCAATTACTTAAAAGACGACAGTACCATCATCTATTATTCTGACCGTCGTCCATTGTCATGATTACTATAGTACAGGAAACGAAAGCTTGTACAACCATACATAGTCCTACAATCAATTTTTTTTTTAGAATGGATAAACTAATGGGCATATTGATTTACCCACTGATTTAATTGCCAATTTACAAAACACAAAGCTAGAAGTTAGTCTAATTATAGGTACAAAATTACTAATCAATACTGCTCCTATCCCCTAAAAAATTGAAGTGCTGAAACCATGCAACTAGTTAGCTGAAGTACTTAGATATAGAGCTGCCAAAAAATTAGAGTGAGAGAGAAGACAAACTATTGTATTTCCAATGTTTCAAGTGACTAAATAAATGCAGTTAATGTTTATGTAATTGGACCAAGACAAAACAGCTAGTGAACACAGTATGATAATGTGTGAGGGTCATGGATAACATTTAAACTGAATCTATACTTTTCACGTGGATATACAGACAATAGCGTCTCAGTTGGCAATATGCGAAAATAGTTTGAAAAGGTAATCGGTCCTCCACGTTCTCATCTGTTAATCTTGCTAGGTTCATCCGTCATGTTATACTATAAGTTGGATTCATTTCAACTAGAATTGTAGATGCAAGTGTATGCCCTTGTCTATCTTACTATAAATGTCAAGCTAACAACTCAGTTGGATTAAAGAAACTTCCCATAGAAATATTATTCCTGCCACTATGATCTAGGTTAAAAGGAGGCTCTGAATCTTCACCTTCAAACAACCGTGAACAAGTCAAAACAAATGTGTATTTTTGCAGTCATAATTCTTTTGTATGAACTTACAATCCAAAATGCCAAACACCAAAATGCCCCTGACTCTACATGAGTAAAAACACAAACTGTAACAATACTGTCATCTAGTACACAGCAAATGTGATGAAGTTGAACTAAAATTTCTCCGGATGTTACAGCATAATCTCTTGCATCATTCTTTTATTGAGCTACTATTTTCTAGTGTGCTTGATCCCTAAAGTGCACAAATAACAAGCATATTCTAGCACCTCAGTGTTTACTTTTGTACAATGCATTTTTCTTTAATGTTTATCATGCCCTTTTCCATGTCAATATGTAACAGCGCTTGCAGAAGTGCACACTTCCTTAGTACATACTACGTAATAATGAATTTCACAGCAAAAAAAACCCACAATACAGAAAATATAACATGCTAACTGCAGTAGAAGTAAATTCATTACAAAATATAGATGTAAATGTCCTATACAGTTTCAGCAAAACATCAAGCCCCAACTGCAAAAAGAACATTTCTGCACCAATTATGACCCATCGCTCACCAGTATTTACAGTGTGAGGTCTGAGATTCATAGCAATGAAGGTAGCAGACATGAATCCAGAGACCCAGCAATAACCCATCTAAATATTTCTATTGGCACGATTGAAAAAAGCTTTCACTTGAAAGGTAGAAAGTCAGGCTTAGGATCATAAACTTCTTGGTCACATTCTAACCCAGTAACATTCTGTAGAAATAAATCAAGATTACTCGAAAAGACATTTTGCTATCAGAGTGCAAAAATAGAAGATATGGCAATGCAAGCTAAAAACAATTCCTGTGGCATAAGTCCCAGAATCCATGTCAGTAAAACTTCTTTCCTTAAAAACATAGGTATATAGCAAAGTACTTGTGACCATATCAAATTGTTATCCTGAATTTCATCGACCTTTGTGATTTTTTTAAAAGATAAGCTATATAAATAGTGACTAAAATGGGAATTTGGAGACCAAATGAGAATTAGCAAGCGGAGTTAATACAATCCTTGAAAATTAATTTGTTTCATCAAAGGGCTTGTGCACATATTTCATTCAGAAAATGAAGCTCAAACTGATTGAGCACATGGCGTCATTGCAACAGCAATATAAACCTATGGAGTTGTAAGAGCCAAGATTATCCGCATTTTAGGTAAGCTCCTTACCAATCCTCGGATGAAGATGAACAATGAATTTCCATACATGCACCACAGATGCACGAGTCCAGCAGGTGCTGAGTACTTCAAAATAACATACAAGAGATGTGGAACAAACGTCACATGACCATTGAATAAGCTGGCAGACCAGGTAACCAAGTTAATATCATAGTTCCACTCCTTGTGCCATTTGTGTGATAGATAGGTGGTAAAGGTGGCTATGGATGCAGCAATGAAATCAAGGTCGTACACGTCCAGAATGGCCCATAACTACCACACACAAAAGAAAATGAGACATAAGCAACACAAAATCAGAAGGGATTAATCAATTGTACAAGCAGACCGTCCAGGTAATGACATTCACCAAATTATTCATGATACTTTTCCATTGTTAGTCACGGATTAATCAATGGTACAAACAGACCTTCCAGGCAATTGGCATTCACCAAGTTATACTTGATAATTTCCCATTGTTAATCACAATGTTACCTAATACTTAATGTGCACAAGATCCTAATTGGTATTGGTATGAGTATAAAGATTTACGTAGGCTTTAGCAGGACGAAGTATTCAATAAAACTTCTCAAGCATGTTCATGTCTACTTCATGTAGACCATCATGGTACCACCCAATACAATCATACAGGAAACCATATAAACTAAATTGCATGAACTGACCATCAGAATAACCATTTGCTCTTACAATTTGTTTTGCCATATCTGCCATCTCAGAACATTCAATCTGTATAAGTAGAAGATTTTGGTAATAATAGAGGGCTGCTTCAATCAATAGAAAACATAAATGGCACATATATGAGAAGTCCAACAGTGAGAAAACATACTTTATTTTTGAAAATTTACCGCAGGGTGCCTGACATACTACTTATGATGTTTATAGTATGCTGGTTTTACCAACATAATAATCACACCTGATGATGTTGCATTGTTACGTTTCAAAAGAAGCTTTTAACATGTCATTGTTGGATGTTCATATTGACCAATTATTAAACACATTTTCAAATCAAAAGCATGGTTACTAGATGTGCCAATTACAACACAACATGGTTCATGCAAAACAGAATAGAGTACAGAACAATGTAACATTCACGTCGATTGCCGTGCTGTTAGAAATCAATCCAACTACAGATAAAACAGTGCCCTTAAGGTTCCACGAAACATTGCTATTACCAGAAGACCAACTATTTTTAATAAAAATCCCATGTAAAACTAATTGCAAGGATGAATGAAATTAAAACCAGTGCGTGGAGGAAGGAGCAGGCTGCCTTGAGGGCGAGCTCGAGCGCGCGGAACTCGAAGGGGAGCTGGTCGCCCTCGGCGCACTGTAGTAGGGAGCGCTGCTGTCCCACTCATCTCCCAGACATTGCCATGCTACAAGAATAAACCTGACGGTAAATAAATAACTTCATATCTTCTGAAAAAAAAACATGTAGACAACCAGAAATGCAGTTCAGATAACAATGTATGATACTCATTTGTCAATAGCAGAAGATAGGCAGGCAGGGAAATAATTCTACACAAACAGCAGTATTCTACACAAAAAAAGCCTATGTTTAGCCCAAGGGATGGATGAATGTGACAACAGATAACAGACAATCTGTTTTTGCTTATTCTACATAAACAGCCTATGGTGTATTTCCTGCAGTCATGGTGACATCTAGTTTTAATAAAAAGGACCGAAATGGAATTGCAGTATGAATGTCTAGGACTTCTAAAAAGTTCAAATTTATAAGTTCAAAATTCAAAACAAGACCTAAGTATTCTTACAGGCTTACAGAAATCCTTCACATTCTTGCAGCAATCATAACATGTTCATATTGCATTTCTATACTTCTATGTACAGTATCAGAAATTAAAGTCTTCAGGAATGCAGTATGCCACCATAATTCAGTAATGCAGGACTTGTTCAGGAATGTAAGATAGTTCAGTAAGCCTAACATACATTTCAGAAATGCAGTAATACAGATCACCATAAGTCAGTAATGCAGTTTAGAAAAGCAGTAATGCAGTACACACTATAGAGTTATGTATGCCAGTCATGCAGTCTAAATAATATAACTATACAAGTAATGCAATAATGCAGAAACAATATCACTTTAGCGGTTGCACACAGAGGTACACACCCTCGGACGCGGATCGCCTGACGTAAAGGTTTTTACTGCACGATATGCCACGATATGCAGTACGTGTATATCCATGGATCCACCGCTCTCTCTAATTTCAACAGATGGATTTTGATTGAAAGAGTTGCCCCTATTTTAGTATGCTCAGCCTCCTGTTAACCTCACCAAAATAATTTATTATGTCAAATTGGCATAATACTATTTTTTATAATTATGCAAATAAGAGTTTTGTGGTGGTATACCGCACATAATCAGTATACTCATTGCGATAAAATAATACAACTCAAATATATCACAAAATAATCACATTTATTAAATTTTAGTAATTTACAACAATGTTTGAACTTTGAAGATAAAATACAAGTTCGAACAAGTTAATAATATGAAAGCGTAAACAAGCATTACTCATAACCATAACTGTGAGGGACAACTAGTATAAGACACATGCACGCTGGTGACGAGCTCACACGAATAAAAAAAAACAAACTGACCAAACCCCACAATAAATAGAGCAAATCAACAGATCACCCAAATCCCACCCCGCTAAAGTCAATCTAGTGCAAAATACATCCTATACAAGTGGTACCAGCATCTCCAAATCTCACCGATTGAGAACAGCTTCCTGAACTGCGTGGTGGCTTCGAGCTGCACGGTGGGGTTGTCGAAGCGCACAACGTGCACCATTGCCAGCAAGCATTCCAACTGCGTCACATTAAAAAAAAAAAAAGAACCAAAAGCGTCAGATTGAGGCTCGCTCACGCTTGAATCCTAGTAGAACCGACCGTGGTGCATGCCTCTCTACCGCGACGTGGGAGGCTAGTGGGGAGGTGCGCGGCGCGGAGAGGAAGGCGAGCCACGTGGCGTGGGGGAGGAGGCCAGCTGATAAGAGAAAGTGTGTGCAAGTATGCAGAGGCAGTTTGCTCTGTTATAATTACGTTTCATCCTGTTTCCCGGCTATTCTTCCTCCCCAAGTTCTCTCCTACACCCTAAAGACCTAGCATAAACTGAATAGGTCATCCACCTAGGATGGTTCTTCGCGAGTTCATTTGATTTTGGATCGAGCTACTACTCGTTCTGTTTGTGGTTTCATCACAAATAAGAAAAGACATCAAATCCCCAATTCCCGAAAACCTAATCCCAATTGAACTTTCACCAGATCGGAAACATAAATCCGAATCAATGGAATCGACACGAGAAGATATTTGATTCAAGACTCAGAGACTTACGGCTTGGATGTCGCCCAACCTCGCCGCCGCCGTGCGCAAGCGCGGCTCCTCGCGGTCGCCGTCAGCGCGCACGCGCGCCTCCTCGCGCTTGCCTGGGGCGCCCGTATGCCCGACCCTCCGCGCCTGCCGGCTTTGCTCGCCACGCCCACCACGCCCGCGAGCTCGCGAGCCGCCACACCCTCACGCCGCCGAGCTCGCGACTCTCCGTGAATGTGAATGTCGGCCGGGAAGAGGAAGAATGAGGCTATCTTTTGTTTCGGCAAGTTAGATCACAGAGGGAGGATGCGGTGCTAAACGGGCTGGCTTTTGTTGATGGGCTTCGACACAAGTTTCTTAGGTCCATCCAACAATATTTTTTTTATTTTCGATTATGCTATTGGCTGGGCCGGATTTGACTACCATATAGTATAAATTTTCGTTTTTTCTTACAACTGACACTGATGTGCGTTCGAGATAGGTGATCTCTAACCTACGATTTAAATTGGTTATTACTGTAGCTCAATTGTTACGAGTTTAAATACGTTTGGCAAAGGGAAACGATAACATAATGCTTGTCACTTGAACGCATTCACACTACCGTTCTTTGCACTGAACGCGTGCATTCAGTACCACTCGTCGAGCTTCCACCGAAATAAAGTTTTCCTGTACTGCGTCTGCGTTAACGTTTAGAATTCCATTCATTTTCCCTACCTCTCTCTGTTGTAAACACCAAATGATTCAGTTCAGAGACAGAAAAAACACGCTAAGGTAGAAGGCGGACTGACTCCAGTTACTGTGTCGTGTCTTCATCTTTATCAATGAAATTTGCAACCACTCTAAAAAAATATTTAAAACCATTTAATGTGGATGGCGGAAGCGAAGAGGTAGAGAGAGTATTCTACACAGCGACAGAAAGTGGACAGAGGCTATTTACTACGTTCAACTGACCCCACCATTATCAATGACGCTTAATGTGAGCAGAGGCCATTTACTACGTTCAACTGACCTCACCATTATCAATTGGCCAGAGGACATTTACTACGTTAAACTGCCCGCCTGTCTCTTCGTTATGCCCGTCCTTTCGCCTTCCTCCCCGACCCGCTGCTGTCCCCTCGGCTTTCACACGAACCGACGTCGTCATCTCCATATATTCCGGTGCATTCCCGTCTGACCTCCAAGAACCGCTCGCCCCTGCCCACTTCCACTTTTTCCAAACCCTTGGTGTAGACCGCCTCTTCCGTCGTCTACCAGCGTTCCTTCCTCCTCTTGTTCCGGCGTCCGTCTCCATCTTCTGCGGCGAAGGCAGAGGCGAGACACTCCGTCCGGTCCGGTGATGCGCGAGGCGCGCCGGCCGTGCGTCATGGCCTTCGGTTCCGATCAGCAATCCCCTAACTCGGGTAACTGAATCAACAAAATCCGATCTTGTTACGATTCTCCCATCCTAACGACTAACGCGATGCGTTCTGAGCAGCGCCAGCACCTGACGGTGAAAGCGCCAGCACCAGACGATGTCTTTTTTTGATTTGAGTTTTTGCTGCCTGTACAATTGTGATATCTTTTGCAGCAATTTTAAGAGTGTTTTCATTTATTTGACCATAGAAATTTCTGTTCCATTTTTTGCAGCTAGGGATGATCCTTTTTAATGTTCCTTTATGTGATGAGCACCTCAGCTGTCCATGTCGGAAACATATCTCACTGCTTTAATGGTATGTCCATATAGCTGTTTTTTTCTTATTTTATTTTTTGTCGTATATTTTATATTTGGTTATAACTGATATTATGAAAGTATCTAGTTATACAATATTGTCCCCCTTACTGCCTAGATTGCTATTTAGTTTCTTTTGCTACATGTTTTTTGTACTTTCAAATTCTTTAGGAAATATTTACAGTTTTGTTCCATATAATACACGTTTCTCTGTGTATAACTGCAAGTACCATCAAGGCGGAACAATCACATCTGTACAAAGTGCAAACAGGGGTGTCGTCCAAGCGCACTGGTAGCGGACATGCTGACTCTCGTCTAGATGGTCGGCTCTTCCTTAGTGGAGCCGACCTTTTGTTGGGCGCAGTTTCTGTTGGAGGAAGGTGAACAGGTACATTCTGTTAAAGTACACTAACTTGTATTGATGCCATTCCTGATCTTCCATTGTTTTTCATACTTGCTAAACTGCGTCTTTGAGCAGAATTTTTTTTATTAGTTGTAAATATAACCATACATTACTGATTTCTGTATGTGCCATTTTTCATACATACAGGCATTGTAAAATCTGATTCACCCCCCGCTTCAGCGTCAACACTGATATCACAAGCTGCTTGTCCCTGCTCTCTGGGCACCGATTCTGAAGTAACCTGTATGTGCCTTTATTCTGTAGACTATCAAAGCAGAACACGGTACTTGCTCCCTTCTAACATGAGTTTCTGCTTCTTTCCTGAGATTTGCAGACTGTGATTTTATGTGGAGGACCGATATTGTGGGTGACTCACATTGGCAATATCCATCCGGAAGTTCCAAGAAGAATTGTTAACAAACTGAAGAAAAAAGTTTATCTGTCAACTTTCATACCTGTCAATGAGGTACTATGCAGCTAAATTTCTTCTGAAATCACCTTTTTTATTTTTGAGATCAGATAAATACATGCTGTTTTGGTATACTGACAACATTTCTGTCACAAATCTGTGTTGATCGCTAGTTAGGTTGAGGTGTAGCAGTGCTCATGACTTGGACCTTTAGTCCCCTGCTGCATAGGACTGGATATATTTCTGCACTTTGTTCAAATATTTATAAGAAATTGACCCTGAAATATCTTTTTCTGACATTTTCTATATATCTTTTTTGATGTTTTGTCAGTTACCGCCATTTTCAGAAGCTAATTCCAATCTTACCTGGAAGAGGGTGGCTGCTAACTTTTATTGATATTACATGCCTGTACATTTCTGAATCTTTTGCAGCAATTTTATGAATATTTTCATTTATTTGACTCGAGATATGTCTTACCTTCTTTTTCAGCTAGGGAAGAACCTTTTTCTTGCATCTGATGAGATCCCCTGTATGTGATGAGCACCTCAGCTGTTGATGTTTGAAACATAAGTATGTCCATGTGGCAGTCCTTTTTGCAGACACGTCACACATCTTACCTTACTGCGCTTTATCATTTCATGACCTTTTAATGAACCATGTTCACAGTTATTCTACTGTTTCATGCTTCATTTCTTCTACTGTTATCTAGTGTGTGGCTGCGTTGTCATGGAGGGTCACTGTTTCTTTGTTCAGTTGCAGCCATACTATCATTTGGTGATGTATCTTTTACTGCAAAATATCTTGCACTGTGATTAGTTTAGGCCTTGCAGACATTCCCTAAACCCTAAACCCTAAATGTTTGCATAATGTTGACCTTTTATTCTTGTAGTCTGTCTCCATATATGCTGCATGTTGTGCTGTATATTCTGGGCCATCTAGGTAGCAAGGTATGTTTTTGCAACTTGGGACCCTCATGTTTAGATTGGAAAATCTTTCAAGGAATATGATGTATGGTGGAAAAATGATAATGTAATTAACCTCATCCTCTATAACAAACAGCAGCCAAAAGATCATATCTGACTAT